>JACDQD010000003.1:35779460-35788332 GCA_019843655.1 Lethocerus indicus | reverse complement strand
AGGGAAAACAGTCGCTTTTGTAGCCCTTGGAGGCCTAACTGCACACAATGGCAGCCCTGTACGATCGAAAAACCGATTTCGGTTTTGGCCCATAACTCCACTATTGCAGATAGAAGGAAAACTGGTCGCTTTGAAGCCCTTGGAGAGGCCTAACTGCACACGCAATGGCAGCCCTGTACGATCAGAAAAACCGATTTCGGTTTTGGCCCATAACTCCTTTCTATTGCAGATAGAAGGAAAACTTAGTCGCTTTTGAAGCCCAGAAGAGGCCTAACTGCACACGCAATGGCAGCCCTGTACGATCAAGAAAAACCGATTTCGGTTTTGGCCCTGCTTTCCTTTCTATTGCAGATAGAAGGGAAAACTTAGTCGCTTTTGTAGCCCTTGGAGGCCTAACTGCACACGCAATGGCAGCCCTGTACGATCGAAAAACCGATTTCGGTTTTGGCCCTAACTCCTTTCTATTGCAGATTAAGAGGCTTTTGATCGCTTTTGTAGCCCTTGGGAGGCCTAGCACCGCACCCTGGCAGCCTGTACGATCGAAAACCGATTTCGGTTTTTGGCCCTGCTCCACTTTCTATGCAGATAGAAGGGAAAACTCAGTCGCTTTTTGTAGCCCTTGGAGGGGCAACTGCACGCAATGGCAGCCCTGTACGATCGAAAAAACCGGATTTCGGTTTTGGCCCATAACTCCTTTCTATTGAAGATAGAGGGGAAAACTCGGTCGCTTTTGGCCAGCCCGGAGGCCTATCTGCACACGCAATGGCAGCCCTGTACGATCAAAACCGATTTCGGTTTTGGCCCATAACTCCTTTCTATTGCAGATAGAGGGGAAAACTTGGTCGCTTTTTGTAGCCCTTGGAGAGGCCTAACTGCACACGCAATGGCAGCCCTGTACGATCGAAAAAACCGATTTCGGTTTTTGGCCCATAACTCCTTTCTATTGCGCGAGAAGGAAAACTTGGTCGCTTTATCCCGCTTGGAGGCCTAACTGCACACGCAATGGCAGCCCTGTACGATCGAAAAACCGATTTCGGTTTTGGCCCTCCCTTTCTATTGCAGATAGAGGAAAACTTACAGTCGCTTTTGTAGCCCTTGGAGAGGCCTTCTGCACACGCAATATGGCAGCCCTGTACGATCGAAAAACCGATTTCGGTTTTGGCCCTTCTATTGCAGAATAGGGGAAAACTTAGTCGCTTTTGTATGGAGGCCTAACTGCACACGCAATGGCAGCCCTGTACGATCGAAAAAACCGATTTCGGTTTTTGCCCATAACTCCTTTCTATTGCAGATAAGGAGCTTTTGGTCGCTTTATGGAGGCCTAACTGCACACCAATGGCAGCCCTGTACGATCGAAAAACCGATTTCGGTTTTGGCCCATAACTCCCTTTCTATTGCAGATAGAGGGAAAACTTGGTCGCTTTTTGTAGCCCTTGGAGAGGCCTAACTGCACACGCAATGGCAGCCCTGTACGATCGAAAAAACCGATTTCGGTTTTTGGCCCATAACTCCCTTTCTATTGCAGATAGAAGGGAAAACTTGGTCGCTTTTTGTAGCCCTTGGAGAGGCCTAACTGCACACGCAATGGCAGCCCTGTACGATCGAAAAAACCGATTTCGGTTTTTGGCCCATAACTCCCTTTCTATTGCAGATAGAAGGGAAACTTAGTCGCTTTGTAGCCCTTGGAGAGGCCTAACTGCACACGCAATGGCAGCCCTGTACGATCGAAAAAACCGATTTCGGTTTTTGGCCCATAACTCCCTTTCTATTGCAGATAGAGGGGAAAACTTGGTCGCTTTTTGTAGCCCTTGGAGAGGCCTAACTGCACACGCAATGGCAGCCCTGTACGATCGAAAAAACCGATTTCGGTTTTTGGCCCATAACTCCCTTTCTATTGCAGATAGAAGGGAAAACTTGGTCGCTTTTTGTAGCCCTTGGAGAGGCCTAACTGCACACGCAATGGCAGCCCTGTACGATCGAAAAAACCGATTTCGGTTTTGGCCCTGCTCCTTTCTATTGCAGATAGAAGGAAAACAGTCGCTTTTGTAGCCCTTGGAGAGGCCTATCTGCACACGCAATGGCAGCCCTGTACGATCAAAAACCGATTTCGGTTTTGGCCTGCTCCCTTTCTATTGCAGATAGAAGGAAAACGATCGCTTTGCAGCCCTTGGAGAGGCCTAACTGCACACGCAATGGCAGCCCTGTACGATCGAAAAACCGATTTCGGTTTTTGGCCCATAACTCCCTTTCTATTGCAGATAGAAGGAAAACTTGGTCGCTTTTTTGTAGCCCTTGGAGAGGCCTAACTGCACACGCAATGGCAGCCCTGTACGATCGAAAAAACCGATTTCGGTTTTGGCCCATAACTCCTTTCATGCAGATAGAGAAAACTTGGTCGCTTTTGTAGCCCTTGGAGGCCTAACTGCACACGCAATGGCAGCCCTGTACGATCGAAAAAACCGATTTCGGTTTTGGCCCTGCTTTCCTATTGCAGATAGAAGGGAAAACTTAGTCGCTTTTGTAGCCCTTGGAGGCCTAACTGCACGCAATGGCAGCCTGTACGATCGAAAAACCGATTTCGGTTTTGGCCATAACTCCCTTTCTATTGCAGATAGAAGGGAAAACTTGGTCGCTTTGTAGCCCGCCGGAGAGGCTAACTGCACGCAATGGCAGCCCTGTACGATGAAAAAACAGATTTCGGTTTTGGCCTACTCCTTCTGCAGATAGAAGGAAAACTTAGTCGCTTTGCCAGCCCTTGGAGGCCTAACTGCACCGCAAATGGCAGCCCTGTACGATCGAAAACCGATTTCGGTTTTGGCCCTCCTTTCTATGCAGATAGAGGAAAACTTAGTCGCTTTCTCTCTCTCTCTCTCTCTCTCTCTCTCTCTCTCTCTCTCTCTCGTCTCTCTCTCTCTCTCGCTCCCTCTCTCTCTCTCTCTCTCTCTCTCTCTCTCTCTCTCTCTCTCTCTCTCTCTCTCTCTCTCTCTCTCTCTCTCTCTCTCTCTCTCTCTCTCTCTCTCTCTCTCTCTCTCTCTCTCTCTCTCTCTCTCTCTCTCTCTCTCTCTCTCTCTCTCTCTCTCTCTCTCTCTCTCTCTCTCTCTCTCTCTCTCTCTCTCTCTCCCTCTCTCTCTCTCTCTCTGCAAGGTAACGCTTGCACTTTTTTCTGTATTTAATCCTGAATTTTTTCTGAACTTTTCTTTTTGAAAACCTGAGCTGTGACTTTTGCCGCCGCCGTCAACAGTCGGACGACCGCAATATTATCAGGCTCTTATTATGCTTTTCAATTCAATAAAAAGGGACAGGATTATAAATTCGAATCGATTCGAAGGTTGCCGGGTCTTCTTCTTCTCCTCCTCCTCCTCCTCCTCCTCCGCCTCCTCCCGCCCCGGCCGGCCGGCCGAAGTTTCGTCACAGCTGAAATAATAGGATATTTTAAACGCTTTTCCCAATCTCCGTCGCCGACCTTGGCCTCCCTCGCTTCACGGCAGTCTTCTTCCTCCCAGCCCGCTGTCCTACTTAAGCCCCCCCCCCTCAAGGGGAACACCCCGGCCGTCATGACGCTCCGAGTGGTTTTTTTTAATTCGCCCGTAGAAATTGTAGAGAGAAAAACGGCCCACTGTCGGGCCGCCTCGTCATTACAGTTTTGTGCATCTTTGAACAGAGATAAGCCCCGTAGTCGGTGTCGAATGCACTAAGTATAAGATACATTCGGTTTCTCTGCAATGTCCATTCAGCAATGTCCTTTATTCGGGGGGGCCATCGTCGACCTCCTCAACGGGACATCCTCCAGCAACTTCGTCTTTTGGCGAAAAATAAATACCCCGACCGGTACCGAGACACTGCCGCCCTTTTCAATTACCAAATAATCAACGTTTCGACGAATCTTATCTCTGCGCCCAAAGATGGCGTACTTTATAAATGTGTACAACGCCACTTACTTAGTTGCCGGCCGAATAATATCCTGCTGGATTTCGTCTATTTCGTTCTTTCTGGCCAGACCGGTTTTCGGGGGCCTCGTCTTCAGTAGCGCGGGGTGCCGGTCGCACTTTTTTCCAGCGCGCACTTTGATGTTCTTTCGGTGGGAACATCATTCTCTCTCTCTCTCTCTCTCTCTCTCTCTCTCTCTCTCTATTTCTCTCTCCTGAAGACCTGAAGACTCCTGAAGACCGAGCTTTTTTTCTCTCCCACAGTATTGTAAATGAATAAATCTGGCGATTCTCCAGTTCCAGGAACTGGTTTCGGCCGCCATCAAAATGGCACTGTCGATAGAATTAATTTCACCATATTACCGTAGGTCTGCGCGGCGTTTATGTCTCGGCCGCTCGCCGTCTTCAGTAAGTAGAGCTGTGCTGTTTGAACGTTGCCTAAAGCGCTCATTGCACTGTCACTGTCACTTGTACTGTGCTGTTTGTCTGTGTATATATATATATATATATATATATATATATATATATATATATATATATATATATATATATATATATACAGCAAACAGACAAACACCGCAGTACAAGTGACAGTGACAGTGCAATAGTGCGAATTAGGACAAAACGCAATGGTGAAAACTTACCCAACGCATGATCTCTGATTGAAATTGCAAACCCGAAAATTTAGGGGGTCGAGAGGGGGTTGAAATATACCGTAGATTTCGTGCGCCGCGTCGTTTTTGGTCTTTTGGTCGCCGGACCGGGGGTTTTCGGCCGCCCGCCAATCTTCAGCAGCGCTGCGACGGGACACGCCTACTGAAGACGGCTACTGCGGCCATCAGAGAAGACAGAATAGGAAAAACACGAAATCTACTCGGGTATTCTATAGAATAGATGGATACGCTGTCGAACTGTCACCCTGTCTCTGAGAGAGCTTCGTCCTGGCTGGTCGGGCGAAGTCGAACCGGCGAAGTTCGGAATATTGTTGGGATGGTGGGGATTGTCGGGAGGACGAGGCGGGAGGAGGAGGAGGAGCAGGATGAGGAGGAGGAGGAGGAGGAGGAGGCCGGCGTATAAATGCAGCCGGTGACTGGTGCCGGCCGTACAGTGTATCGAGTACCGGCCCCCGTGGGTATACAGCCGGCATAACCGACCCAATACCGACGGCGACAGACTGTAGTGACAATGTGCGACTACTTCCTCAACAGGGCCAACGTCACCAAGAGCAAGTGACCGACGAAAGAGCGAGTCGTCGTCAACCAACTCTTTCGACAACGAGGTGAAAATTTACCGGGTGAATTTTATTAATTTCTTCGTTAAAACAGAAACAGACCGTGTAGTCGGACTCAGGCACCCCACAACCCCCGGGTTGACCCACTGATGTAGGCCGAATTTTTAAAAGAATCACAAAAGTGATGCGCTAACTTCCGGTAGGGTGGGAAGAACCACCCAGCGGTTTTCCACCTGTTTTGAAACCAATCGGATTTCCCCCACCCCCACCCCTAATCTCTCTTTATTTCTCTCTCTCTGCGAGGGGTAGGAATACCGTAGGTTCGTAGTGTTTCTGTCTCCTCTCGCCGGTTCGTTCTTTCGCCAGACCGGGGGTTGTCGTCGTCGTCGTCGTCCCAATTCAATCGATGCTGAAGACGCCGAGGGCCGATGACGATACTTTTACCGGTAATTTTTCAATAATTGAATGAAAATCACAGTTTGCAGCATCATCGGAACACTTAAAAGTTAGTTAATCGAAAGAATACAGACACAAAACGTTTTTCATCCCATCATTCAAACTCTCCCCCCCCCCATTTATGGTTTTAATGCGTCATTATCACTGCCAAAATTCGCCATATTATTCAGTTGTGACTCATTCTCTTTACAGGTGGATCGCATCATCTGTTTTTTATTTATTTTTTTTTTATTTATTTTTATCTCCTCTCAGTTTCTCCTCACCTTCACAGACGCCCCTCTGTTACGTCGTCGTCGTCGTCCCATTCAATCGATGCTGAAGACACCGAGGGCCGATAACGATCCTTTTACCGGTAATTGTTCAGTAATTCGAGTGTTCAGAGTTGGCAGAATCATCGGAACGCAAAAGTTAATTAATTGAAAAAATACAAACACAAACGTTTTTCATTCCATCATTCAAACTCTCCCTCCCCACCCCATTTATGGTTTATTAATGTCATTATCACCGCCAAAATACTCTTATTCCAATCTAATTAATCCGATAATTGTACCCGTTGAGTACCGGAAATTTCCCCGGTCGATCGGCCGCTCGCCGTCTTCAGTAGCGCTGTGTCAGTCGCTGTGTCAATGTCGTGCCACTTTGGATATAATTCCCCGGGGCATCGTCCCCACTGCCCACTGTGTATCACTGTAGGCTACAGGGCGGGTTCGACCTCGACCGAGTACTTTGCCGACCGAGGTGTGACTTAAACGGAGGCCGAAACCGGTCTAGGAAATGACCGAACCAGCGCTAGAGTCCATCAATCTGCGCTTATTCAACAACGGGCCAAGTTGAATCAAAAGATTATTTGGAGAGTTGAAGAAATTTGACGGAAAATACTGTCTTCTTCTACACCTCCTCATATTGGACTGAATTTTTTTTTTTTTTTGTAACAATACAATCTACAAATATACAAAAATGTAGTTGGTGTCCTAGGAGACAAGTATTTTTATACAGAATCTGCTTCAAAAACAGATTTTATTAAAACAGTCTATAAAGGTTTATAAAATTATCCTTTGCCACAATTCTTGTCCAAGTCTTCCGTCCCTCTCTCTCTCTCTCTCTCTCTAGTCTCTATGGTCTCTTTATCTGTCTCTGTCTCTCTCTCTCTCTCTCCTCTCACACTCTGTCCCTTTCTGAAGTCGACTGCGGTGAGGAGCGATCAGGTGACGGTGACTACTGAAGACGACTGAAGAGCGGCCGAAAGACCGGTCTGGCGAAACGGCGAGAGAGTACAGAAACGCGCCACAAGAACTGCTCTAACAAGTCTATATTGACTGTTGTCGGCCGTTTGTTCTAATGAAACTTGAAGAAACAGGTTAAAAGAGAAAGGTGTCGTTGACGCAACTAACAACGAGTCAACGTTTCATTGAATGACTCCACTTCAGTCACACATTTCCTCGTATTATCTCATAGAAGTGGTCATAGAACACGATATCGGAGATATTGGAGACGGTTCTTGGTTCTTCGAGAACTTGGTTCGATTAACCGCAATCTCAAAGTGTCTCCCAATTTGCACTAATCGATTGATTAAAAGAACTCAGTCATTTAATCGAATAGATTCAACGCAATTCTGTAGAATTTTTTGCCCAATCGACTCAAGAATCAAGAATACCGCAAAAAAAAATAAATAAATAATAAACGGAAGAATGCGAATACAAAACGAGCACGTCGGAACGACTTAAAAGGGTGGAGAAATTTTAGAAAGGGAAAAAAATAGGGGGTTGGAATATACAATATAATTGCGTAATTTAGCCATAGTGAGGAAAACTTATACAAATATATATATATATATATATATATATATATATATATATATATATACAGAGTGGTCCAAAAAAATGTATCCACTGTTTAAAAGTCCATAACTTGCAAACTAATTGACCGAGTTGTGTCTAATTTTTGGTAGTGTTATTATAGTGTTGTAGTTCGGGCAATAGCGCCGTACAATACGTCGTATTAAGGGCTTATCCCGACGAAATTCTACCAGGAAGATGGGATAGAGGCCGTAGAGGCGCTGTAGAGGAGTATCCACCACACCGGGTTCCCCGGACTTAACTCTCCTCTGGACTTTTACCTGTGTGGGGGGGGGACACTAAAGGACGTCGTTTATCGAACATTGGATGAACTTTTCGAGAATCCATCGTACATATTCACGTGCAAATATCCCGAACTGAACACGTTGTGCAGTCAGTAGTCGGTGCTGCAGTCGGGCCGCATAGTTTGTGCTTGGGATGTTAATAACGGTGACCAATTTCGAACACCTACAGCTATATATATCTTTAAGTTGGACTTTAAGCTACACTTTCACCCAAAAATGAGACACAACTCCGCCGATCAGTTTGCGAGTTATTGACTGTTAAACGGTGGATACATTTTTTTGGACCACTCTGTATATTTCATCTTTCACAATCGTTCTGTGGGGTCGGCTTTGATGAATTTAAATTTTTACAATTTCAAACCGGCGATATTTATGAAATGGGAATTTTTACGAATTTTTTCAGATCTTCCGGGAGGATTGGCAGTGATGCTCGTCGGCGACCACAGCGTTTCCGGTTTCCGCCATTTCCGGAAATGCAGAGCGACTTGAAAAAGAAAAGATAAGAAGAAAAAGAAGAAAAAGGCGCCCCCCCCCCAACTCCCTGTAAATAACATACCCTGTATTTATAATCGAATGTAAAAATAAATCTATGTATCTATGTATTTTTTTCTATTTATAATTACAATTTTATGAAAAGTGTTTTTCAACCTCGAATTTTTATTTACCCCCTCAACTGAAATATAAAACGCATCTCAGTAAGTGGGCTGTGCGTCCGAAATTAACGCAGATTTGAAATTACCAAAAAGGCAGTTTTTTTCTTAAATTGTTATTTATTTAATGAGAGAGAGAGAGAGAGAGAGAGAGAGAGAGAGAGAGAGATGGGAGAGAGAGAGAGAGAGAGAGAGAGAGAGAGAGAGAGAGAGAGAGAGAGAGAGAGAGAGAGAGAGAGAGAGAGAGAGAGAGAGAGAGAGAGAGAGAGAGAGAGAGAGAGAGAGAGAGAGAGAGAGAGAGAGAGAGAGAGAGAGAGAGAGAGAGAGAGAGAGAGAGAGAGAGAGAGAGAGAGAGAGAGAGAGAGAGAGAGAGAGAGAGAGAGAGAGAGAGAGAGATATGGGAGGGAGAGAGAGATTTTTTTTAATAGGGTTGAACCGACTTTACTGCAAGAATTGTGGCAATTTCAAA
>JACDQD010000003.1:35451960-35774460 GCA_019843655.1 Lethocerus indicus | reverse complement strand
AAAATACACGTCTTGTTGTTTGAGAGAGAGAGAGAGCAGCCGCGCGTTAAATTAAGTAACAACCCCCCCACCCCCACCACTCTTGTTGCGGTAACCTAGAGATTGTCCGTTACTTTTTCCGGGGGTGGTGGTGGGGGTGGGGTGGGTCGGGATAAATTTTCGTCAGTATTTACAGAAAATATGTTAAAACGTAAAGCGGCGTTTTAGAATCCCCTCGCGCACCCCACCGCCGGACACAAGCCGGCGGAGACTATATTTACAATAAATTCGTAGCGCGCTGTCGCGCTTCGGGTTCAAATGGGGCGTCGGCAGTACGGTGAAATCCTGCAGGGCGGACTTGACCGTGTGGTAGAGCGGCGGCCGGTTGTTGTCGTCGCAGTACTGCGGAGGCGGATGCGAGGTGACGGAGGAGGTGGAGGCGGCGGAGGCGGAGGAGGAAGAGGAGGAGGAGGCGGAGGCGGAGGCGGAGGCGGAGGCGGGGCGGAAGCGTGACCGCCGCCCCCAGACTTGCGGATCCCATCGTTCCTCCGCCACCGCCGCCTCCCGCAAAGGCTCTGCAGCTTGCTCAGGTAGCTGTCGAAATGTCCTCCGTGGTGGTGGTTGTGGTGGTTCTCGCCGTCGTCGCTACCTCCCGGCTTATCCTCGACCATAGCGCCGAGACCGGCGCCGCCTCCTTCCTCCTCCTCCACCACCGCCAGGTATCCTCACCTGTTCCAGCAGGGACATGACGTTGTTCCTCAACGATTCGTAGTATTCGTTCAGGTTGTTGCTTCTCTGCGATATCGCCTGTGTCTCCTTGACCACACAAAACATCAACCCACCGGTCACTCCCTTTTTTTTTTATTTTCTAATTAATACAAATTTAATCGACTACGAATTACGGTCAGTCCTGGGCGCTCAACGCAACTGTAACGTAACTCGGTTTTTCGGCCGCTCGCCGTCTTCAGTAGCGCTGCGTATACCGACGGTACGCGTGAAAGCGGCACAGTGCAGCAGTGAGGATGTCCCCCCGAAAAACATCCAAAGTGCTGACAGTGACTGACACACAGCGCTACTGAAGACGGCGAGCGGCCGAAAAACCGCGGTCTAGCAAAAGACCTGACCGGCGAGAGGAGACAGAAACATCGACGAACCTACAGTATATTCCAACCCCTCGCAGACCACAAACACAGGTATATCAAATTGTAACGTAACTTAGTTTCAGGTCGGTCTTTCGCTAGAACCGTCGTCAGTAGCACTTTTCATCAGCAGAAAGTACTGCATGGTTACTTCACTTGTACTTCATATATATATATATATAAAAAATGTCAGGTTTACCCATGAAAAAATTGACTTTTCCCCCGGAATAACTACCGGACAAAAAATGTGTGCATTAATACTGGTTATTAAAAAATTTCTGACATTTCGAACTCTACGTTTTTAGATATATATGAATTTTAGATATACTAAAAGTTTTGCGACTATTCTGGACTTTCAGAGCTGTTCGCCGCCATCCGAGTAGAATTTCATTAGTAAAATTACTATAAAAAAAAGTACTGACGGAATGCTACCGGCTGGTTATTAAAAAATTTCTGACATTTCAAACTCCGTATCGAGATTTCCCGGGGGGGGGAAACTTCTTGCAAGAACTCCGGGACAACAACTTCAGACGTCACTACTGGGAATAATATTTATTTTAAAATTTTTTTAAATATTTCGAACTCTACACCGCACTTATCAGATTTTCCGGGCGTACAAATCTTGGGAAAAAAATCAACTTTTCTGCGATAACTCCAGGGACGAAAAATATTGATGTTGGTGCTGGAAATAAATTTATTTTAAATCGCGATTTTTAGATTTCAGATCTTTTTCTGGAATTGACTGAAGAATATCGTGAAGTACAAGTGAAGTAACGAAACGCGGACGGTATGCCCCAAAACCAGCATTCTGGCCGAGACTGCTACTGAAGACGGCGGGAGGCCGAAACTGATCCGGCAAAAGATCGAACCTGCAGCGGAGAAAACTACCGATACCTTTCAATCCCTTATCTCTTACTTGAACCGATATAGAGAAAATTAATTTTTATATTATATATCGGGCTAGGACTGACTGTAATTACATTTTTCGTAATATCGAGCATTGTAACTACGAGACGCCATTGTTGTACAGGCCAATTCTTTTGTACTCAACAATATATCGAGTGATTTTTACAAAACATTATTAGAAAATATAATTTTCGCGTTAAGAACTATCACACATGTCCTATTGTCTCGCTAAACCCTGATAAGACATTTCTGAAATGAAAATTTGTATCTTATAGAATCAATGTATAAAATTGATTTTATGTATACACGAATGTAAAATTAATTTCCCACTGTAGAATTGTCTCGCCAATATGTGAAATAAACTACCCTAGTTAATGAAATATTTTGAATTCAATTTTCACACTTTCACTAGCATTATAATAATACTTTGAATAATTTACATGGAAATGTATTTAATTTGAGATTATTTGGGAGACTTTTTTGTTTTGTTTAAAACTGTTTCAAAGGCTCATTTCGGTAATTATACCGTGTTCAGAAATAATTCCCAACCGAATAAGACTAAGTGTGCAATTCAATAAGAACTAATTCTACAATTTTTATCTACCGTGTACAATTTCAAAAATAAAATATCACTTTCTGAATATACGTCTACGGCAATCATCAAAAAAATATTTCCGACACACAACCAATCCGGATATTTTGGAAATTTAAATTTTCTCGTTTATACTTCATTCAAAAATTCTTCGCATGAAAATACAGTGAGTCGCATTAAATGTTATTTTAGGACAGAATTATGTTAAATGAGCAAAGATGAGAACTTTAATTCGGATTGGGATCGTCTAATGCTGTAGGTAAAATCTCGGTTCCCAAGTCCCTGCTGGTCCGGGATGGATTTATTCCGCGTTTGCAAATCACCCGACCTATCTCCAGTGGACCCGTTTTTCCGGATGACAAAGGAGTCAATCCTAAGGGGGATAATGGAACCGGTAAGATTTCTGGGAAAAACCTGCCGGTGGAGCTCGCCCGGATGATTTCCAAACACTGGGAAAATCGCAGTTGACCGAGATTCACAAAATTATGCGATCCGACCCGATAACTTGGCTCATTTATTCGATAATTCGTTGATAAAAAAATATTCATTCGGTCGTTGATGAATGCGATAGCGCCGAGCAATGATATCGTGAGAGTTTATGGGGGGGGGCCATGGGTCAGTGGTACGTCCGAGGCGTACTTGGAAGCGGCATTGTATTCATTCCGTACCTTGTCCCCCTGTCTCAGGTGCGCCTCCATCGCAGTTATGTCCGTCTTCAGCCTGAGCATCTGCGATTCGACCCTCGCGTTCTCCCGCTGCAGCTCCGATATCTCCGCTTCAAGAGTGTAGAGGTCCTCGCTGTTACCACCAGGGCCGCTCTCCACGCCTGCAATCACAACGTCAACCAAGTCCCATTCCTCTGTCGCTCTCCGATCGCAAATAATACCACTAGCCTATACCTAGGATAGCCTATTCGTAGAATATAGCACGACCCACGGAACGGCAGTATATCGGATATACTTAAAAGTTTTGCGTAACTCCAGTCACCGTATTCCGGACTTTCAGAGCTGTTCGCCGCCATCGGAGCGGCATTTACTAAAATTACTATAAAAAAAAAAGTACTGACGGAATGCTACTCGCTATGGAAGGAAGCCGAAACCCCACCAGGGTTCAATCCAGCAGTCGGGCAAACGGAGACATAAGATTAATACCATAGATTTCGTGTGTTTCTGTCTCCTCTCGCCGGTTCGATCTTTTGCTAGACCAAATCTTCAGTAGCGGTGTTAGTCACTTTTCGCACTTTGGATGTTTTTCGTGCATCCTCACTGCACCGTCACTGTGCCACTTGCACTGTGGTTAATTGTCTGTTTGTCGTGCGTATGTATATATGTGTGTTTTTGGGGTATTTTTGTAAATCGGCTCAAGTTTTTGTCAGGTTGGTCGAAGGTCCTTTAACAGGATTAACGGGCCGAAATTGGTCTAGCAAAAGATCAAATCACAAAATCTACAGTATTCTCCAACCCCTCGAAGGCCACAAAACAGATATGTTAAACTAAATTAATATAGTAAAAATTAAAAATCCGTAGGCCGGCTATGCTGTACATAACTATTGAGATAAATGAAGCTATATATATATATATATATATATATATATACATAAATCGATAAAAGAAAAGAAAAGAAATGGTCGTAACATTCTAAATAAGACATATTTTTGCTGTCTACGCTTCAGGTTAACGAATTCCAATCGATTATTACTTATACGCGGTTAAAAACACAATAAAATGTATATTACAGTTTATAAATTAAATTTATCCTTTTACTCGAGTTTAACTTCTCTTTATTTTTTGATAGTCAAAAACTTACGATCGTCACGAGACAGCAAAAATAATCTCACTTCGTACATTTTGTCCAGATTTAAGAAACAAAATTTATGATAACACAAATACAATTAGAATATCGTAATTATTTATAGTACGGTAATAATTTTCAGATTCTGAATAACTACGTTTTTTTAATAGGTTTTGTATTCGAAAAAGAAACTTCCAATATAATAATGAAATGCATTAGATTAGATCTGAATTTAAACTGTGCTACTACAAAATGTTTCGCAACTGGACTTCGTTAAAATAGAATTTTTTTTTATTAGGCTGATTGTAAATATTATAAAACTAATTTGGACTTATGACCATCATCCTCAGTGAACCTAACCGTTGGACCAATGTACAACTTAAATGAAAACTAAATCCAGCTCACGATTCAAATTGGAAGAGAAATTTTGAAACAATTTATAATAAATATACAGCAGTGTTATTACAAAGGCCGCTTTCTGTTCGAGTACTGAGGCTAATGCTCTTTCAGACAAAATAAAACGAAAAGGAAAATAAAAAAAAAATAACGCAAAAAAGAAAAAAAAAGGTTATTCTATGGGCAGAAAGAAAGAAGATTTTGGTTTGTGTATTTACCAGTGTCTCTCAAGAGAGGGCATTTCGAAAAAAAATTGATCCAACTTTTGTAAAAATCCTCTAATTTCTCTTGTTTGAAATTCACGTTTGTTATGTACTCGGAGTCCTTGCTTCATAGATATAGTTCAAAATTACGTAACGCTAGTGGGTGTGCTCTTTCGGACAGCATATGAACTGGAACAGAACTTTTTGTGATTCACCCAACTCGAGCTAATTAATTAATTAATCAATCAATCAATGTTCTATCATTAAATCGAATATTATATTAATAACGAAATCTAATATATCTGATGTTAGAACTTTTTTGTAATCGAAGAAAAGAAAAAAACTTTCAACGTTATCTCAGTGTAGAACACTATTATCTCCAAAATATATATATATATATGTACACTAAAAATATTTTAAGCGTGAGTTTTCCAAAAAAAAAACTCACGCACATATCAAATATTATTACTCAACTGAAGATACAAAATAGTAAACTACTAGATAAGAAAACAAAATGTTTTATACGTCTACACATTAGAAATTGTTAATTTCATTTTGTTGCTACAAAGTAAGTTCTACACCAGATCACATGGGAAAGAACTTAAGATTTCTTCTATCGATAAAAAAAAGGATATAAAATGGTATGGAACGATTAATATTTTTTTTTTTTCCAAGGAGATAACTCTGGGAAACATAATTATTATAACTCTGAGTATATTCTCATTACAAGTATGAAAAATGAGAGAAAAAATTTTAAATATTCTTACCCAACATCTTTTCTATTACATTTCTCAAATAATGAATTGTTATATATTACAAGCCATTACTATTATTATTATTATAAAGGCACTGTTACTACTGTATTGGTTTTTTTTTAATTGCATATTTTTTTTTACGAACTCATCATAATATAGTCATCAGGTATAACAATAACCAGTCATCCATAATTCACTCTTAATCACCTAAGTATAGGCGTATTATCGGTAATAAAGCTTTTCGTTACACTTTCAGTGTCTGGGATTGTGCTATAATATCCCCGATGGGTGGGAGCTTTAAAATTATTTTAAACAGAATTTTATAATGGAATATATTCAAATTTTTTACCGTGGAATAACCGCTATATAATTATAGGGAAATGGTATATTTCCTCTAGAGTTCGAGGTAGAAGGAAAAAAAACCGCTTCGGCATATAAATCACAATCGGATTTATGACCACTCTTCAGCTGTAACCACCATTAATTTTCACGCTCGTTTGAGAGAAAATGTCGAATGGAAAGAAAAATTCCATTCTCAAAAAATCCTGAGCGCCCCCATTTTCACGACGTATTTTCTCTACAAGAATCGTCGGAATGGAAATCGGTTTAAAAGATCGTACCCGTCGTGCCAAAACAAGAGCAATAAATATTATTACAGAGCAATTGTTTCGCACAACTTTGCAATCACAATTCCGTCCGATATTATTCGTTATTACTTTTACGATACGCATTTCGAATGTTCCCCCGACGTTCGAAAAACTTTTCACGACATAGAGGTTCCTTTACAATAAAATAATTCGTTACTGTCACCGCGAAATTATTCGGCAAATTAACGTGGAGTGCGGCGTACGGACAATTATTTCGGTAATTCCGACACTACGGATGATGGTCACAGTGCTGACAACTGAAATTACGTTTTAATATTTTTTTAAAAAAAAACAGAGATAATATATATATATATAAAAGGCGAGATGTGTTCTATGTTGATTTGTACTAACTCGTAGTCTGCTGCTTGGGGTACATGTGGCACATGTCGTCCGTGTACTTGATGGCGGCGGTGTTCTTCTTCTGCGGCGGCGCCGGCGGCTGCGCGACAACCGCCGTATTGGCTGTCGGCGCGCAGGCTGTGAGCGGCGTCCTGTGGTGGGCGAGGAACGCGGCGTGGCCGCCGTCGCAGCCCGGCGTCGGACAGTTGTCGAATTTGGCCGCCGCCGCCACCGCCGCTATCGCGGCCTTGTGCTGTTCGACGGTACCGCCGCTCTCCAACACTCGCATTTTGTTCCTGTTCGCAATCGGACAACCGGACGCACTGGAAAAACCATGAGATTAAATTATCAGTCTTAACACGCCTGTTTTGTGGTCCGCGAATACCGTATATTTCGTGTGTTTCTGTCTCCTCTCGCCGGTTCGGTCTTTCTTGTTTATTACACTAGTGTATTGGTCAACGTGGACAGGACATTTTGGAAGAAACGGTAACGGAATACTGTAGGTTCGTTATGTTTCTGTCTCCTCTCGCTGGTTAGGTCTTTCTTGTTTATTACACTAGTGTATTGGTCAACGTGGACAGGACATTTTGGAAGAAACGGTAACGGAATACTGTAGGTTCGTTATGTTTCTGTCTCCTCTCGCTGGTTAGGTCTTTCTTGTTATCTTCAGTAGCGCTGTGTCAGTAGTCACTGTTAGCACTTTGGATGTTTTTTTGGGGCATCCTCACTGCCCACTGTCACTTTCACATGTACTGTAATGTCAGTCGTTTATATACGTGTTCTGTTATTGTTATTAGGGGGTTATGTTTGTCTTCGGATATATATAAACGACACATATATAAAAACGACTGATATACTGACAAACGTTACAGTACATGTGAAAGTGACAGTGGGCAGTGAGGATGCCCCAAAAAACATCCAAAGTGCTAACACAGTGACTATAACACAGCGCTACTGAAGATGGCGAGCGACAAACCGCGGTCTAGCAAAAGACCTAACCGGCGAGAGGAGACAGAGAAACATCACGAACCTACAGTATTCCAACCCCTCGCAGACCACAAAACAGGTATATCAAATTGGTAACGGAATATCTTTCCAGATCATACCAAATTTCAGTTTCTATCGCTTCAATCGTGCATTTCTCTACTCGTAAAAGTGAGAGTATAAGCCGATGCATTTTTCTTATGAAAGAGCGACAGAATATTATCAATATTAAATGAGAGAGTATGTTACCTAGCTGAATGCCATTCTAAGGGGGGCTAATATACTGATTTCTCTTTCTATCGCATATATTATTAGCACATAAATGTACATTTTGTAAGAACAGGCAACCGAATATCACGAATAAGAGGAATGGCATCATATTTCTGTACGCTGTATTGTATATATGAAACTTGTTTATATATATATATATATATATATATATATATATATATATATATATATATATATATATACACAAATATTATTTTAATATACCTGTTTTGTGGTCTGCGAGGGGTTGGAATACTGTAGGTTCGTGATATTTCTGTCTCCTCTCGCCGGTTTGGTCTTTCGCTAGACCGCGGTTTCGGCCGCTCGCCATCTTCGGTAGCGGTGTACTGACGGTAAATGTGAAAGTGACAGTGGGCAGTGAAGATGCCCAAAAAAAGTGACTACTGACACAGCGCTACTGAAGATGGCGAGCGGCCGAAAAAAACCCCGGTCTAGCGAAAGACCAAACACGGCGACAGGAGACAGAAACATCACGGACCTACAAATATTATTGTTAATTGTTATTTCGATGACGTTTTGCTAAATATTCTATAAGAAAAAAAAATTTTTGTAGATTTCGTGTGTTTCTGTCGCCTCTCGCTGGTTTGGTCTTTTGCGCTAGACTGGTTTCGCACAGTGACAGGTGCAGTGAGGATGCCCAAAAAAACATTCAATGTGTAACCGAGACTGCTACTGAAGATGGGGCGAGCTGCCGAAACCGTTCTGGCGAAAGACCGAACCGGCGAGAGAGAGACGGAAACGCACAAAATCTACGGTATCGAATGATCACGACCGGCAGTATTACATAATAATACTACACGAAGAATATCGCTTATTCGGTTAATTAAACCGAAGTTTGTCACGTCCTCAATTTTATTGTTAATTAGAAACGGAGTCGGGGGGCCGGTTGTGTTTCGTTAAACGTATTATTCGGGCGATAATATTATACGGGAAAATACTCGAAGTCAAACATGCGGTATACCTTCTGTGCGATAGAAATTTTCCTGTGGCGTGTCCAGATCCGTCGCATCCGGGTATGGGGCACCTGCGCACGTGTCACAATAAAAACCAACGTTAATTAGCGGTTAACGAAACCATTGAAGTGTTAACACTCTGTTCAATATAACATATTATCAGATGCACCGACACGCCGAAAGGGCGGAGAGCGTGTCGAGGGTAATAGAAAAAAGACTCTTAACGTAAAAATTAATCTAGGCAACGAGGGCACTTTGATGACTACAACAGTCTCCTTAATATTATAACATTGTGCAATGATTCGAATAGTTAAATTTGTGTTTTTTTTGCTTGTGAAACTGTTAATCTATATTTATATATATGCGTGATTCACCATTAATGAAATTCATTGTATCGATTCAATTTTAAAACAAAGTAATTTTGACAATCGACTATAAGTTCTACATTCGGTGAAATCTAGGGCATTACTACTGTACCTTAGGGATTCCCAACATTGTGTGTCGTAGTCGGAGTGTTTTTTTTTTTACTTAAATATTTTACCCGAAAAGAGTAATACAAGTACAAAAAAAACAATGAAGGAGATTATAAGATGCTGAGGAGAAATGCATTTGCATAATGCGCAACAGTGTTGTCCAGGCAACATAAAAACATTGCACGATCTTACCCGGTTCTTTTGAAGTTAGTTGAGGGCCTAAATTAGAGTTGAGAACAAGTAAAACCGATGAAATTTTTGAAATTTTGTTATCTGTAGGCAAAAAGAAAAAACCCTTTATTTTTCAATTATTACTTATCGGTTATTATCGATAATAAGTAAATTAATTATTTTTTTGACGTGTTTAAAGTCCAGCCAATATTTACCACTATATCGCACTTATTATCGCCGCGCCTTCAGTAACGAGTTTTGTATTTCGTTCGATCTTGTTGTGTCATTTATTAGTTGATGCAGATTTGTTCGAGATCAGGAATTTTAGCAGCGATTTTATTATGTTTCGGGTGCATTGTTCAGCATTGTCGTTAGAGTTCGCGGTATTTTCGTTTCTAATATATGTTTAATGGGGGGGTTTGCATGTTTGACATACGGCTCGTGTGACGACTATATGTCCCGTTCTGAGCCATAGAACGTTAGAGTGTTGTTTCCTATTCGATATCTGTCGGAAGTTCCAAACAGATTTAATTTGATTTTATGGCTAGCAGTTTATTGTCACTTAAGGCTGTCCTTACGTTATTTATCCCCGTTTCTTTTAAGTTTTTGTGAATTCTGTAAAGTGTATTTTTCTGTAAAAGGATTGTTTGGGCTGTTGTCCCCGCCTTCAGTTCGTGGTACCGAACGTTTGTTGTCGCGTTTAGCAGAACCTTTTTCCGTATTTAAGTCGGCATTTAAGTTGTGGGTGCACTTGTCAAAACTATTTGTTATCGAACAACAAATAAATATTGTAATGACTTAAAATAATTGCTCCGACACCACAATAGGGTTGGGAACCCCTGCTGTACCCCTAAGAGGGAAACTATTCCTCTTCTTTTTTCTTTTTCCAAACTTTTAACACTAGGTTTATAGGATGCATGGAGGGGGATGACACATTTCCAATTTCAGTAGGAAAATTTAATGTGGGATATATCGGGTTGACAACTGAGTAATTGCGGAATTCACCAACAAGTGGCGTTGTACATATTTTTAAATAAGCCGTAGATGGTTTTGAATGCATGTATAAGATACATTCAGCTTCTCCGCAATGTCCCTTGTCGAACTACGGCGATCCGAATGGATAATGGCCATTATTCGGTCATCATCGGCCTCCGCTGGACGTCCAGAGTGTTCCTCGTCTTTTAACGAAAAATCCCCCTATCGGAATTTCGCGAATCGGTACCGACACTGCCGTTCTTTTAAGGCTTCGTCACCGTACACGGCGTACAGCTTTTTACGAGCCCGCGAGGCGTTAACACCTTTGCGAATATAAAAAAGCAGAAAATAGAGAATGTTTCAGAAAGGACAACGTATCGAAGAATCTTATCTGCGCAAAGATGTTGACGTACTTAAAATATGTACAACGTCACCTGTCGGTGAATTCCGCGATTACTTCGCTGTCAACCCGATATACGGAGGGGTTCCAAAAAAATGTATCCGCTGTTTTGCAAGTCCATAACTCGCAAACTAATTGACGGAGTTGTCCCCATTTTTGGTAGTGTTATAGTTTTTGTAGTTCGGGCAATCGCGCCATACAACCGTTGTTCTGTTTTGACAGTCGCCGGATAGTCAGTGTCCTGTCGTCAGTTGTACCCTGTTGTACTCGAGTAGACGTGGCCGGCGCAAGGCTCAGAATCGGACGAAAGGAAGTCAGTTTTGAAGTGGTATTTTAAGTAAGGCAATGGCGAAATGAGTATCGAACAGAGCCAATATCCGACTGGACACGTTGTACAGTCAATAGTTCGTGTGGATGTTAATGGTGACGATTTCGATGAGCTACAGCGATTCTTTGAGTCGGACTTTAAGCTACAGTTTCACCCAAAAATGAGACACAACTCCGTCAATTAGTTTGCGAGTTATGGACTGTTGAACGGTGGATACATTTTTTTTTTGGGACCCCTCTCTGTATATACGGTACGTGTCTATAAACCTAGCGTTGGACGAGAATGAACGTGCGTAAAGTCCGGAAACTGTTTACTGTATCGCCCCTTGCCGCCGTAAAACACAAATTTCGTTCGGTTTGTTTTTTTTTGTTCGGGTCGCAATAGAGGTTTTTGAATATTGTTCTCTCACATTGAGGCGGCCCCGGACCTGGTGAACTCGGAGGAGCGGGCAGAGTTGGCATACCTTAGGGGTTCCGAATCCTGGCCGTCCCTCGGCTTGCTCTTCGGCTTGTTGGCCCGCGGACACCCGCTGAGGCTCCTGTGGGACGAATAGTTGCCGGTCACGTGACCGGAGCCGTCGCAGCCGGGTGTCGGACACTTCAGCTCCTGCGAGTGCGGCTGCATCTGGCTCCGTTCCCCCCGGCCCTGGCAGCCGGACAGACTGCGGGAAACAGAAAAAAAAATTCGGAAACGAATTAAATTCAATAAATTCGATACGGCTGGATAACAGTCTTAGAAATATGAAATAAAATTTTTGTATTTTTGTCCGCCTCGACGTCAGCGCTTTCGGCACGAAGCGGCAGAAGGACAATCACAACCCGGTAGCCATGACATGGGTTCATTTCGTATTAAAATTTTTCAGCGAAAATAAAGTTTAAAATCATCCCTTTTTTTTAAAAATACTACTATATCCTTTAATAATTCAAGAGTTAAACAGAGTTAAAATTTAGTGTAGCCCCCGGCGTATTCGATATATACGGGTGAATCGATGTCCATCTTTGTTTTCACATCTGACGTATGCGTTTTATATTTTTACCGAATTAGGCGGTTTTTGGTTTTTTTAAGTTACTCAACTGAACATTACAAAAACTAATATACTGCCGGGTACCGCGATATATAATATTCCGATTGTCGGAAATCGTATAATTGTCGAGAAGATGTTGGTCACTGCACCTCACAGCAGTGAATCGTTCCGTTCGTTTTAAAAATTCGGGAAAATGAATGCCGATACCGATGCGATTGAAGGAAAAACGGTCGGCGGCGAAAAGGGCTGTTCCTAGTCGGGACAGTCGAGGATTTGTAACTCGCTGAGTATATCTGGGGAAAAGTTTTTTTGGGAACAACTTTGGCGACCCTGGCCCACGTTAGGATGCTCCTCCTCGAGCGGCAGTCAGATTTCGAATAAGGTTAGTTTTATAGTATTACTATTTATATATTTCTTATCGCGTCATAATTACTTTCATTCCCTTTACTAAAAACCCCCAAAAAAACCCCGTCGGACGCCGTAATGAAGGTATACGCGATGTGAAAAAACAAAGATGGCTGACACTGGTTGACGTCATCGATTTACCCGTATATATCGATATATCGAATACACCCGATAACCTGGGGGGGCCCTACAGTAAATTTTAACGTTTTATTATATCATTTTTTATATATTTCTTTTCGCGTCACAATTACTTTCTTTCCCTTTACTGAAAACCCCCAAAAAAACCCCGTCCGACGCCTTAATAAAGGTATACGCGATGTGAAAAAACAAAGATGGCTGACGCTGGTTGACGTCATCGATTCGCCCGTATATATCGATATATCGAAACCCCCCCCCCGTATATATCGAATATCCCCGGTATATATCGATATATCGAATATCCCCCGTATATATCGATATATCGAATATACCCCGTATATATCGATATATCGAATATCCCCCGTATATATCGATATATCGAATATCCCCCGTATATATCGATATATCGAATATACCCCGTATATATCGATATATCGAATATCCCCCGTATATATCGATATATCGAATACACCCGATAACCTGGCGGGGGCCTACAGTAAATTTTAACCCAGAGTTATTAATCTGCCGATATAATTAAAGAGTTTCGAGTTAAAACAACCCGGATTATTAGGGATTGTGAGTAGGGGTCTGAAAAAACTTCAATACGCGGGAAATAAGTCTTAAGTCCTAAGAGCTTTAAAGCACCCCCACCACCACATTTAGCTCTTTAGAGGACAAAACTCGAGGCTTTAAAATTCGTTAAATAACGGTTTAAAGAAAAAATTTAAAGACAACTAACCGACGAGGACGTCGGACCCGGTCTGGATTTGGGAAAAGTCGAAAATCAGCCTATTTTGGGGGCGGTCTATTTTATATATCGGTTCAAGTACACCCGGGGACTTATGAGTTCCAATTTCGGGTTTTCATCATAACCGGTCTCAAAAACCGGGCCAATATTAGCAGTGGACTTGTGAGAGGTGGGGTGGGGGTGGGGGGCGTCAATATTGGAAAAAAAGTAATAACCTCTGGTCATCTTATGCGGCCCAATTGTAAAAACCTTCGGCCCCAAAATACGAGAGCTGATCAAACACGGGGGTGGGGGGGATCGTTCCACTGACGTATGAATCGGTACACAATTACAGTGCAATACACCCCTGTCCGTGTAAATCCTCCAAAAACTTTTTATAGTATAAGGAAATAAAAAAATTTATCTTCGGCCATATAAAAAAAAAAATTGAAGGAACAACTAGCTTTTCCTAGGAGTGGATTTTGCAGAACGAATTGTACCTCGCGATGCAATGCACGTCGTTATGCAATTTTTTGGGTTTCTAAAAGTAGGAAACCAATCGGAAATATTTTGTGGAATCTCATTTTCAGATTAATCTTAAAGGTTTTGTATATTGGTCCAGTGGAATTGACGAAAGAAACGCATAATTATAAGGGCGCAATATCGAAATTTAATATATATATATATATATATATATATATATATATATATATATATATATATATGGGTTGACATCTAAGTAATTGCGGAATTCACCAAAAAGTGGCGTTGTACATATTTTTAACTATGTCAAAGTCTTTGCACAGATAAGCCGGGAGAAAATGCTGCTTTTTATACACATGGACACAATTCAACCAGCCGATGTAATTCTAATAACGAAATTTTCACAGAAAGGACCAAACAATATCAACGCATTGAAGAATCTTATCTGTGCAAAGATGTTGTACTGAAAAATATGTACGACGCCAATTTGTTATCGGTGAAATCCGCAATTACTTAGTTGCCGATCCAATATTTCTGGCGTGTCGAGGAAAAATTTTCCAGAACAGTTTTCCCCTGCGACAGTCTATCGACCCTCGACGATAAATATTCTTTTTTACATAAAATATTAGGCCGTAGTTTTCTCAGTATTTTTCAGTGAGCGAAAACACCCCCCGAGCGATGGCCCACGGAGAAAACTATTCAGGACAGTATAACGGGTCTAGGACGGGGCGAAAGGGTGGTATAAGGGGTGTGTGTTTTGGCTGACCTCTGTTCCTTGGCCGGCGCTGCGACCTTGTCGTGTTGTGGCGGCGCCATCGCGTAGCAGGGGTTGGGCGTGTAGCCGGGCGCCGGCGCCGGGTAGCCGGTGGCCGTCGGGTAGCCGCAGGAGTAACCGCCCGCGTAACCTGAATAGCCGTTGGTCGGGTAGTCGCCGCCACCGCCCAGGCCGTAACCGCCGTGCCCCGAATAGCCTGCCAACAGCGGAGAGGCGTTATCTCCTGTATAACCCGGGACGCTGGAGGGTACGCAATTAGGGGGTACCCAAAAGGTAATCGACATTTTGATTCAGCTAAGGGCGGAGAACCAAAGCTGTTTGAATGTTTTCGGACCAAAAATATTTTTCTCCGAAGTCTATAGATAAAGAGTATTCCGTGGGTAATGATGCAAAACGGAATACTATCAGTGCATGTGCAGAGTCGGATACTTAGTGGCCACTATAGTGGCCTGCAGTACCTCAGTGGCATCTTATGGAAGGCCACTATAGTGGCCCGTAGTACCTCAGTGGCATCTTATGGAAGGCCACTATAGTGGCCCGTAGTACCTCAGTGGCATCTTGTGGAGAGCCACTATAGTGGCCCGTAGTACCTCAGTGGCATCTTGTGGAAGGCCACTATAGTGGCCCGTAGTACCTCAGTGGCATCTTGTGGAAGGCCACTATAGTGGCCCGTAGTACCTCAGTGGCATCTTGTGGAAGGCCACTATAGTGGCCCGTAGTACCTCAGTGGCATCTTGTGGAAGGCCACTATAGTGGCCTGTAGTACCTCAGTGGCATCTTGTGGAAGGCCACTATAGTGGCCCGTAGTACCTCAGTGGCATCTTGTGGAAGGCCACTATAGTGGCCCGTAGTACCTCAGTGGCATCTTGTGGAAGGCCACTATAGTGGCCCGTAGTACCTCAGTGGCATCTTGTGGAAGGCCACTATAGTGGCTCGTAGTAGCGTAAGGGTTAATTATTAATCTACTATATATTCACCGATATTGTCGACAACTCTCCGGCCATTTTGCCGTCAAATTTTCGATTCCCCTCGAGGAACTCCTCGAGACCAAAATACATAATATCAAATTGTCGATCACTTTTGGGTACACCTA
Source organism: Lethocerus indicus (assembly GCA_019843655.1). Classification (NCBI taxonomy): domain Eukaryota; kingdom Metazoa; phylum Arthropoda; class Insecta; order Hemiptera; family Belostomatidae; genus Lethocerus; species Lethocerus indicus. The sequence goes on along the minus strand of JACDQD010000003.1, from coordinate 35,758,493 downwards.
ATACAATAGTAGCACTGTGTAGACAAGAGATTAGATCATGTTGCCACTTCCCTTTCAGTCGGAAAGTTAGCAGGGTGTGCATCATCGGATCCTGTGTGAAATTCGTCATATTGACTTTATGGTCTCTGCACGTTGGAGACATTATAGGAGAGCGATTTTCTTTAAATATTTTCCAAACCGAAAAGTTTGGATTTTGTCGATATATTAGTCGACCCTAAGGTTCGAGTCCGAGGGTAAATATATATTGGGTCGGCAACTAAGTCATTGAAGGCGTTATTTGTATTTTTACGCACGTCTACATCTTCGATCCTATTTAAGAGTATTCTGAAATGTTTATTACATGCCCCAACTATTCGTACGACATAAGGGTGCACGGAATCCGCAATTATTTAGTTGCCAACCCAATATATCCGGGTTTTATGTTTCCAAATTCTCCACGATGTATTATTATTACAACTCTACGTGTACCTAGTGTCGGATATATAGATATACAATATATATATTACCGTTGACGTCCCTGTACGTGTCCAGGTAGTGTCCGGCGGCTGCCGCGGCTGCGCTGCTCTCTGGCGTGGAGTCCCGGCTGTATCCTGTGGGACCTGCGAACACCGGTCTCCCCGTTGTCCTAAAAACGCACCATCCCTCTCTGAGTACACGAAAAAACAGAGTCTCACTGTTGAATCCGCTCCGAAATAAGTTCAAACTATCAATCTATTTTTTTTTATATTTATTCCCGGGTTATTATTCAATTTTATATTTTTTTTACCGTTTTATTGTCACGACTGTAAATAGAAATAAATTTTATTTTTCCGAACACGTTTAGATCACGCGGCCACAGTTCCTTTTCAGGCGTCTGTAGGGAACCGTTCTGGATGTCGGAATTGAGTAGGGTTTGTACCAACAACATTGCGGGGGTTGGACCGGTTATTTTCCTCAAAATATTTTCAACTGCGAAGTCCTTTTACATTCGTTTTATAATATTACAGTAGCCGTTTTTATGGTATCGGCTAGAGAAAGGAAATTAGCGTCGGCTAATGTTGAGGGGGTTGGCGGACCTGTTGACGCTGAGGTCGAGTGTCTGTCCCTGGGGGCTGGGCACTTGGGGGCTGGCCGAGACGTGGGGGCTGGTGGCCACCTGGGGGCTGCCCCTGTGGCCGCCCCCGCCGCTCCCGTACTGGTCCGGACTAAGGCTGTTGGAACCGTACCCGCCTCCGGCCTGCGGAACGACCAAGATTCGTTAAAAAAAAAAAAAAAACAAGGAATCGACGTGTTAGTAGTCCGTGTGTCGGGATGGTTTCCGTTTTTCACCTGAGGGCTGGTCGAGGTGACGCTGGAGGTGGACAGGTCCATGACGGAGGAGGGCGACCTGGGCTCGGAGGGCTTGATGCCGGCGGCCGCCGCCGCCGCCGCAGCAGCCGCCGCCGCGGCCGACATGCACTTGACAGAGAGGTTGATGGCCGCCGAGAAGCCGGAGGGGACGCCCCCGCCTCCGCCGCCCCCACCTCCGCCTCCGCCGCCCGCGCTGTCGTAATGGTACATGGGCCTGAAAACACGAGACACATATACGGAAAATGTCCACTACTCAGTTTGGGTTTGGTCACTCGGAAGATTTATGTTACCTGGGGTATATGGGGGTGTCCGGTTGGTCCTGGTCGTTGGTCTGGTCCTGCTTGAGTAAGGGCTGGAGCTGTTGGGGCTCGTAGTCGGCGTACTCGGAGGGATACCTCTGGGGCGGAGGGGGCGGTGGCGGTGGCGGCGGGGGCAGGCCTGCTGCTGCTGGTGGTGGTCGTAGCGGTCGTAGGCCGGGGACGGGTCGTAGGGCCTGTGGGGGCGGAGGCAGGCGTCGAAGCTCGGGGGTCGCCCCATGTCGCTCCGGGTAGGCGGCCGGGTAGCCCCTCGGGTACATGTCCTCCGAGGAGGAGACTATCGGCTCGTAGGAGCGGTTGTGGTCGACGACGGTCATGGGCGGGTAGGGGGGCGGCGGCGGCGGGTGGGCTATGTGGTGGCCGCCTCCCAGGTGCATGTTGTGGTGCTGTATGGTGGCCTCGGCTGAGACAGAGCTCGAGTTGGAGTCGTGGTTGATGTAGGACTCGTACTGGCGGGCGGGCGGCGACTCCGGCTTGCTCTTGTCCGGCAGGTCCTCCTGGTGCAGTATCTTGGTCGGCTTGATGGTCGGCTGCTTGGTGTAGTAGGGGGAGGGGGCGTACTCTGCCGAAGAGCGGCTGCTGCTCGGGTCCGGGTAGTAGCAGGGCTTCATCTCTACCGGGGACAGCGAGCTGGCCAGGCTCTGTTGTTGGTGGGCTACCGCCGCAGCCGCCGCTGCCGCAGCCGCAGCCGCCGCCGCAGCCGCCTGCTGCTGCTGCTGCTGCTGTTGCTGCTGTTGGCTGGCGGTCTTGAACCCCAGGCCGCAGTCAGTTTGTCCCAGTGAACTTACTGCGCGTTAAATAGCGACGATATAATATCGTAATACTAAAGACGTTTTCTATACATCATAAAGTTAGGACGCAGGTTGACTCTGGACGGTTGTGTGTTAGCGGGACGTTTTTACCTCATACGTTAGACTCTCTGCGCGTATACTAATTGTGGTCTGTGTTTAGTAGTTGTACGTACGTGGTGTGTGGGCGGGGAGAAACTTGTGCCTGTTCTCCCTGTTGGCGTGTTTGGTGGCGGCGGCCAGGGGACAGCCGGAGAGGCTCCTGTGGGTGTTCCTGTTGGAACTGACGTGGCCGCGGCCGTTGCAGCCGGGTGTCGGGCACTTCAGTATTGTCTCATGCATCGCCAATACTTGTGTTGTCGCGTTGTGGGGGAGCGACAGCGGGCGGGGACAGCAGTAAGCCACAGTCGACGAACAGTGTTTTTTTATTAATTTTTGCAAAATTTGAAAGAGACAAAAAGACAAGAAAGAGAGAGAGAGAGAGAGAAAAAAAAACTTTTTCTGTACGGAAAGGCGCTATCATCGACGGCGCGGGTAGAGAGGAGGTCCGGCGCGGGACAAATTAATTCGGGGAAAAACAGATATATATATATATTAAAAATAATTAAATAATCTTGAAATTGGCAATTTTGTTAGTCAACTATGCTCACTGCTGTCCGTTGTCCGCAGGCTCTCTACCCCGCCGTACAACTACATCCGACAACGGGATCGACAAGGGAAGACGCCCTCTTAACAACTAAATTCGAAGGGAAAAGCCCTTCCCGGCTTAAGGGTATTATAGGTAAATCGAACTGTACTCACTCTCAGGCGTCACCTTTGTCCCTTCCTCGGGCAACCCGACAGGCTGTGAACAGAAAAACGAACCGTATTTTTTTATCAATCAATCCGTACAATTCTCAAAACTGTAAAAGTTTCAACTCGAAGTGATAATAATTAAATGAATATTCTTCCTCCGCTTTGCTCGTTCATCGGGACGCCCTACCATCCCGAGGGGTGGGGGCGGAGGCTTGTATCCCTCGGGATAATTTTCATCGCATACCTCCACTTCCAAGTATTATCCCAGACGGGGGAAATTTCTTTTAGCGGATATTTTGTAAATTTCTAATTACAATTGACGGTCACAAATTTTTACCTTCTGTGGTGGGAGTAGAGTCCGGTCACGTGACCCTCGCCGTTGCAGCCGGGCGCCGGGCACTTGCTGCCCTCTGAAACGGAAAAAGGGAAAATTCGAATTAAAATACGAACAACGGAGCGTTTTTTTTTCTACACTTTTGACACGTCCTGTACCCGGGGGGGGGGTGAGGACGGGAATGAAATTTTAGAAACCGGGATTATTTTTTTTTTTTTTACGGAAGGACTTTCGATCGTAATCCCAGGAAAGTGAACGTCCTCGATATCTTCCCTTACGAATCCGAAATCGGACGGAAAATTGAAAGGCCGTGAAAGCGCGAAACGGCGCTTTTCCCCGAACCGAAAACGACCCAAGCCAAGTCTTAAGGGTGGGTGGGGGTGGGGGTTTGAATACTTTGAAACAGTGAAGCGGTGAACCGAAAGTAACACAGCTCTCACTGACTAAGAATCCGTGTAATTAAGAGCGCGCTGGAAGGGGGTGGTGGATTCCTCTCGTAAATCAGCGGAAATGGGTAATTAACAGGTCTCTCAACCCCCCTTCCAAGGGGAGGGAATTTAAACTCCGGCCCTAACACCCACGGTACGCGTGCGTTTCGGCCAATCTAACACTTCTATAATATAGACTCCTTTTTAGAACATTAGTCTCCCCGTCTCGACGGTTTGGTCTTCGGTTAGACCGGTTTCGCGGCCGCTCGCCATCTTCAGTAGCGCTGTTGGCACTTTGGATGTTTTTTGGGGTGGCATCATCACTGCACTGTCACTGTCACTCTGTCACTTGACAACTGTCTTGAAAACATCCAAAGTGCCGACAGTGTGACTAAACACCGCTACTGAAGACCGGCGAGAGATGAGACGGTAAAACGCGAAATCTACGGTATTACTGGAATAACTCTTGAACTCAATTCGAATACTTTAAGTTGAAGGCACTTAAAATCAACTGTGCTTCGTCTAAATGCAGAATGTGCAATTCAACTTTTCGTGTCTGTATTATTTATTGGTGAGTTTTCCCCATTAAAAGAGACAAATATTTTGCGAAAAATCTATACTTAATACTCGTGTAAATAGATGTAGAAAAATAAAATTTTATATCGTCCACACTGTTTTATACGTATTAGGTGTAACCAAAAGTTATCGACAATTTGAAAAGATGTATTTCGGTCTTGAGGAGTTCTTCAGGAGGGGAATCGAAAATCTGCCGGAAAAGTGGCAGTTGGAGGGATGTCGATAATATCTGTGAATATATATATAGTAGATTAATAATTAAAGTTTCTTTTTTTAGCGAAATAAAACGAATTGCGAAGTCAAAATGTCGATTACTACCCTTAATATTTTGGGCTGAAAATAAAGTAATTGTATTTTGGACGTTGCACGACAAAAACTCGGTAGTGCGACAGATGCGGACATCATCACTCGAAAACACACACACACACACACACACACACACACACACACACACACACACGCACCGTCTAGTGATGAGTGCGGCTAACGCGTGTCGCGTTAAACTCGGTTCAAAGTTTAGGCCGAAGATCGTGACCTGTTTTCGGATAAAGGAGGGATGAAAATCCTCGGGGGGTGGAGGGGTGAGTGAGGGAGAGGACACCCCTCTAAATGTTGGGGGTCACGTCGAACCGCCCAAACGGGAAAAACATGAGTGAAAAACAGCTGTCAATTTTGGAACGCGAGGGGTTTTTGGAATACTCTAAATTGACAAATAATACGTCGGGTGGGATATATCGAATATATCATCATTTTTTTAGTAATCGACCGACGGCCGATGAACAGCGGAAGAACTTCCAGAGTTTAAAACCGGGTGAAGCGGGCTCGATGGCGGAGAGTCAACACAGAGCCCTTGGAGGGGGGAGGGGGAAAAGGGACGAGGAGCAACAGGAGACGGCTCCAGGTATTTGCCGAACAAACAGGGCCCTAATAAGTACCAGCATCTCAACCCCTCCCCTTATTCATCTTTATTTAGCCCCCACCCAGCCCCTCTAATTAGCCGAGCGCCCCACCCCCGCCCCCACGCCCTTCTGAAATATCCTCACGGGTAGGAAAAGTTGGACCCGCGTCTTCGGCGATACCCGACACACCGGGTCGAGAAATATTTACTCGTCTTTGTACCACTGCGAAATTAGCTAATTGAGCCCAATTTTGTGAAGTGCCGCCGTGAAGATATCGATCGGAATTTAACGATTGGCCGAGACGTAAAATGTTAAAAATCGGCCACGTTATCGCTAACTGACTTCGGGTGGGGTCTTAATACCGAGAGTATCGAGTTCCTCGGGTACACATTGCGCCCAGAGTCGATCGGACCCCGATGACTGTAAGAGTTGCGATAGGACATCAAGAGAGGCGCGGAAGTGGAGGTGAACTCACCTTTGCCGGTGGTGGACGGTGAGAGGGCCCTTGAGTCTTTGTGGGGGGACATTGGCTGTGGTAGGGCGGGCGCGGCGTCCCTGGCTAGGTCCTGTAGGGCGGTGGCCGCCCTGCTGCCGGCCCCGGCCGGCTGCAGTATCGTGTACTGCTTCTCCGAGTCCATCTTGGTCTCCTGTGGCTCCTCCTTGATGCTCTTCAGCTGGGTGAGCTGGGGGGCGTGGTGTTTGTCCTCGACGAGGGGCGAGTGCCTGGGGTGGCGGGCCTCCATGGGGCTCGGGCCGGTGCTCGGATAGCCGACGAATGTGGCCCCCGCCGGGTACGGCCCCAGGGGCGAGCTGCCCTCCACGGCGGGCGCCGCCCCCCCCGGCTTGCCCCCTTCGCCCTCCTGCCCCGCCACCGCCCCCTTGTTACCCTGCTCCGAGATCGGTCTGAACGCCGAGGGCAGGAACCCCTGTATCGACTTCTTCTCCTTGTGTTCGAAGTGGGCTCCGCCCCCTCCGTTCTCGCCGTATTCCTTGTCCTTCTTCTCCTCCTCCCTCTTCTTGTGCTTGCCCAAATCCGGCTTCTTGTCCTCCTCCTCTTCCTTGTCGACGGCCGTCTCCGACATGTCTATTTCCAGTTCGTTGGACGAGTCGTCGACGAGCTCGTTGAAGTCGGGCTCGTACCTATACCTGGTGTGGTCGTGGTGGGGTTGGTCCTGGGGTGTTGCCTGTGCCCGCCCACCTGCGACTGTAGGGTGGCGCACTCGCTCTCTATCTTCAGCAGGTTCTCGAGGTCGTTTCCCCTGTCCTCCTTCTCCTGTTTGATGTGGCGGTGGTGTGCCGGCGGGCTGCCGTCCCTCCTCTCGTCCCCCCGGTCGGCGCTCTCCCTCTGGTGGCCCTGGCCGCCGCCTCCTCCTGCCCCTCCGGCGGCGTGGGGGCCCTGGCCCGAGTGCCTCTCGCCGTGGTCGGCCTTGCTGTTGGCGGCGGTGGCGGGCTTGCCGTCCTGGGGGCCGTGCAGCGTGATGACGTCCTTGAGGCAGCCGGCGCCCGAGTCGGCGGCGCCCGCCCCCGGCGACGCGGTGCCCGCCGCCCCCGCCTTGCTGTTGGCCTCGAACAGGTTCTCGAAGGTGGGGGCCACGTCCTCCTGGTCCCTGGCGTACAGCTGTTCCCTGGGGCCCCAGCTGCCCGACAGGCTCTTCAGCGCCGCCTCCGTCTCCCTCAACAGGGTCTCGTCGTCGACGGCCTCTTCGGCGGTGGCGGCGGCCGCCGGCGGCTGCAGGTTGGCCGTCTTCATGGTCTTCTTGGCGGGGCCCGGCGGCGAGCCCATCAGGGCCCTCTTCTTCTGTGGCAGGGCCTTCTGTATCTCGGCCGCGCTGGCCGTCTCCGCGTTGGTCATGGCCTGTGGGGCGGGCCCGGTGCTCTCGGTTACATCTCCGTTGGGCTCTTTCAGCGTCTTCCGCTTCCTCTTGTTCGTCGGCGGCGCCGTCTCTTCGGCCGGCTCTTTCCCGAAGAGGGGCTTCTTGTTATTGAAAATGTCGGCTATCTTAGCGGGCTTGCCGTTGGGGGCGGTGCTCTGGTCGCTCTTCCGTTTGGCAGTCTGGGGCCCGATCATCGGTACTGATCTCGAGGGAGATCTGAAAAAAACAGACAGAGACGTCTTAACAATTCGAATCTATCGACCGGGGCCGGTTTAAAAAAGCCGTTATCGAATTAACCGGACGCGTAAATACGATGCTCGGGAATGGCGGAAACAAAAAATGCGGCGGGGGGGGGGGGCTAGGGAACGCGATCGACCTGAGGGCTAAAGTCGCGTGAAATTTAATCAGGAAAATTAATCTGGACGTCGGTGGTGCGAGGGGCGAAGGGCGAGGGGGTCTCCTACCCTTCATAACTTTTGCATGCGGCCACCCGCCCTTCCCCAGCACCGTTTTTGCTTTCGCTCCCCCTCCGACCAAAACCTCCTCTACTACCCTGCATCGGTCTCTCTCAATCTCTCTCTCTCTCTCTCCCTCTCTCTTGTGTCCAGAAGGCTTAAATAATTTATCGTGGAGTGAAAGCCACCCCCGGCCGCCGTAAAAAGCTTGGCCCCGGCAGGAGTGAGGCCGTTTAATGTGTTTTTGCTTCTGTTTTTTGTTTGTTATAGCGTGCGGCCCACTTAAGCCTTATTTGTTGTGGGGGGGGGGCCGCGGACGCTCAACTGATAACTCGAAAACTTAATAGCCGACGCTCGACTGCGATTTCTTCCCTTCGAGCCGTCGTCTCCGGCTTCGGGGGCGGGGCTGGAAGTCCGAGGCGGTACGGGGAGACTGGTTAATTCCCACGAGGGTTAGCTCCACCAACCCCCACCCTAAGAAGGAACGTGAACGGAGAGAGAAGGAAGGGTGCGGATAGTTTGGGGGAGGTTCGCGAAGACGGGAGGCTAACGGGATTACAAGAGTCCGGGGAGGGGGGGGGGTGGGGGTGAGAGGGGGTTAAACCGTCCCTTCGAAATATACCCTAAAAACATTAACCCGCCCACCATCCCCTATACAAGGCCAAGACTACACTTCCTTGGGGGGTTGTACAACGCTGCCCGGGCTTATAGATCGGACCTCTTGTTGTGCGTTATATCGACTAATATATAGTATTAAGTTGATGAGATACCCCGTTCAATCTGTCGTTTACACCCTCATTAATTAACGGTTTCTAAATATATTTTTAACCAGCTTTCTATCCTGTTTCCCGAGAAGGTAAATATGCAAAAAAAAATCCTGTTTATTAGCCAACGTTAAGGGCGAGAGCGACGTAGGACGGGCCATTCTCGCTTTCGCCGTTCTATAATTCCCGGCTTTTCGACGCCAATTAAACTGACTCCCCGGGGATAGGAAATCTTGTATAAGTTTTATTAAAAGAAAGGTTTCGGAATTGAGGACGGGCTTTGGGCGCCCTATCTGCCGGCAGCCAGGCGCCTTCTCCTGATCACCTTTGATCCATCTCACCCCCACCCCCACCCCCCCAAAACCGCCCCCAAACGGTATACGGCATTTCAAACTTTATCAAGGATTAGGCTTTAATCCTGGGGACCTACCAACTACTAAGCGCCCCCCCCCGGAAGCCTCAGTTTTAGGGGCGTAAGGTTGGGGGGGGGGCCGCTAGACTTTTCAATAACGAAGAGCCTAAACCACAGTAACGCCACCTAGAAATTGATATTGTAATAAGACCGAGGGATGGGGGTGAAAGGGTGAAAATTTTGGTTTTAAAAATATAATTGAAATCGGCATATTGGGTCCGGCAACTAAATAATTGCGGATTCTTATCGTCTTCGGGTGTCGTGCATTTTTTGATAGGCGAATAGGTTTGAAGATGCGTAAAAATGCGTAGAAATGGCGAAATCCTCCGATGTTCGTTGTAGAACAGGTGGGCTTAAATTGTATGCTTAAATTAAGACCTACAAAGAGATGAGAAGTGCCACAGTATACTAAAAGTGACAGTGACAGACGCGAGAGGAGACGAAATCTACGGAAAATATTCACTCAGAAGTCACCCCTTCAGAAGTCACCCCAGAACGGGGGTGAATCCAAGATTTGAATTTGCCACCATTCTTGCAGTAAAGTCGGCAACCGGTATTAAAAAAAAAAAACACCCCATTTGACAGGGGCGTCAGACGATAGAACGACGCGTCTTCATTGTCGGACAATATTTTAAAAAAATAATGAAAGTTTGGCGGCCAAAATTCGAAAATTTCGTACAAAATATGGTCGGAATAGTGGCTTTGTTGATCGTCCAAAAAATTGTCAACGTGTTTTTGTACAATACGAGGTGTACAATCGACGTGTTGGTTCTCTAACCGTACTGTTTGTACACCTGTGTCAATAAATATAATTGTGGCGGTGAGTGAAAATGAAAATAATAAAATGCCGATTTTTTCTCTCTACACCGGTCTGGGGAGGGTTTCAAACACCCGGCTGGGGTATGCGACAACTCACTCGGGGGTTGGGATGTCTTAGCTGGCGACTGGGGTGATTTATCAGGTACAATTGGAGGGGGTTGGTAGAGAGAGAGAGAGGCCACAACAGGTGCCAGCCGCCGCCCCCGCGCCGCCCCCAAAGAGTTACCGCCGGCCATTATCAACATGCCGCCCCCCGCCCCCACACCGCCCCCGTAATTTGCCAGATAAACGCCGCCTCCTACCTGGGACAAGTCCTACTAACTGGGGATACCAGCCGGCCCCGTGATTCTCTAAATCACGGGAAATTTCAGCAAAAACACCGTATCTTCCGTGTTCATTCCAACGTAATGAATTTTTCATTTTTTCACTTTCACCCTCCCTAATCCGTTACACGCTTACTACTGCCGTAGACGGTATCGAAATGCGCGTATAAGATACATTCGGCTTCTCTCCAATGTCCCTTCAATAATGGCCTTTATTTGGGGATCATTATCGACCTCTTGGTCTTTTGACGAAAAATCCTCCGACCGGAAGAAGGCGAAATGCGACAGAAATGCCGACAGTTGTGCAGTTGACAGATTACGCGGTCAGATAGCGCCACCTTCCGGGGGCGAAACGTCCTTTTTTCGCCGGGACACACGCGGGCCAAGAAAATGCCCCGAGGAGTCCGTGGCGGGGGGGCTGAAGAGGGAGGGAGAGGGATAAAGAGAGAGAGAGAGAGATGGGAGGGAGGACTGGGGTTAAAATTATGCATAGGGGTGGCAGCTGGTCGGGATATTTGCAGTTGACAGATTACGCGGTCAGATAGCGCCACCTTCCGGGGACGGACACGTCCTTTTTCGCCGGGACACACGGGCCCAGAACTGCCCGAGGAGTCCGGGAGGGGCTGAAGAGAGAGGGAGAGGGATAATGAGAGAGAGTGAGATGGGAGGGAGGGAGGGAGGACTTGGGATAAAATTATGCATAGGGGTGGCCACTGATTAGAAGAGTAGGAGGGAGGAAGGGCTGTGATTGGAGGTCCACTATACCACCCTTTGACGAGAGCGGCCTGCATAATCAAGACGCCGCCCTGTGTTCTCAGTCCGACCCCCGACACACTCCGTCCTACACGATCCAAAATTTTACAACCCTAAAACAAAGATTATTGTTCCGATATTACTGAGTTCCTGATTCCGACCGTCTGGGGTTTTTGGGGGTACGATCCGGAGACGTAAAATAAGTTGGGGGCGTAAAAGCTGGAGGAGGAGGGTGGCTTTTAAAATCCGAGAGGGGGCGCGATAAAGCGGGGCCGGAGACCATAAATAGGCCCCTTCCCCTTCAGAACGGGTCCCAATTAAAAACTCTTGAGGGGGTGGATGGGCGACTACTACTCCGGGGGGTGACTACACGACATTCCAATTTCGGCAAGGCGGGCCGCGCCACCCCCCCCCCTCGGATCCAAAATGGTAATTAATGCATTAATTTTTCTCCTCCGCCCTTCGCTTGACGTCAACCCTCCGCCAGCCACCCCACCACCACCTCCCCGCCGGGTTACACGCATTCATCCCTTCCGAAATCTACCAATAAGACGCTCACATATTCGTAAATACGACGCGATTCCGCGTTCTTTCGATGCGGCGAAATTCGCGAATTTATTTCCAGAAGGGTGTGAAAATGACTATACGCCATTATATAGTCCGATATAGTACAAGTCGAGCTGAATAAAAGCTATAATTTCGAAACCGCCAATTCCTCTCGAAGAGACGGGGGAAATCTTTAGTAAATTTTTAGTACGCGCCTCGGTTAACAGATGGCGCCACACGCCCGCACGTTACGCGGCCCCAGGTGTAATTTTACGCGTTACGTAAAATTTACGCGTACGGAGCGCTCCGTACGACGCTCACTTTCAGGGAATATTAAAATACGCGCCGAAAAGTTTCGAAACGCGGGTTTCGTTTGAATCTCTAAACTGGTATAAGTTGGTAATAAATAATAACTGTGAATCGGACTCCCGCTGCGGCGGAATACAGAGTCGGCAATGGAGTTCGATGACAACCGTATGTAGCACGCGTGATGATTGCAGTTTATTACAATTTATTTTATATTATTTCCGAATATATTATTTATTTTATCTGTTTCTGTCTTCTTATATGTATATATTTGTTTTTTACTTAAAGTATATTATGATATTCCGTAGATTTCGTCTGTCTCTGTCACCTCTCGCCGGTTTCGGCCGTTCGCCATCTTCAGTAGCGGCGTTTGCACAGGTCCGTCACTGTCACCGAGTGGAAGTGGTGAAACAGTAGTGACACTGCAGCGAGGATGCACGAAAAACGCGTACGAAGTGTGCCGAAACTGACTAAAACCGCTACTGAAGACGGCGGACGGCCGATGACGGAACGCAGACCACAAGAAGATTGAACGTTGCAAAGGTGGTAATTGAATTGTACAAAATCAGAGTTATATAAAGAAAATTTTAAATTAGGATTAATTCAATTAATAGATGTTATAATTTTTGCACCCTTATTTTCTTCCTAGCCCCAACGTATTATATGAAGTCTGAATTACTTCAGTGTCGTGGGAGGGATGAAGGGGCACCTTTAAGAGATAATTACTTGAGGCGGGGAGGTTTATACGGGGAGAGGGGTTAGAGAGGCAGTTTAAAACAAAGCCTTTAGGGCAGCAAAAATCTCAACCGTCCCCCCCCCGCCCCACAGAAATCAACCCCTCAACTTCTACCCCGTAATCACTCCATTTCTTGGAGGGGGGCGACCTGGGGCGGCCTGGGGGGGGGTGGGCTGTAGTAGTAATACTAACATAACTCACACCTACCCCCTCCAACCCCTACAAGGACAATGAGATAAAGGAAAAAGAAAAGTGGGAAGGAAGGAAGGAAGAAGCAAATTTTTCGGGGGTTCATTCCAACAATTCCTAACGCTATGGCAACAATCATGAGACAACCGGCGATCATTATATTTTGGGTAAGAGAAAAGAATTTTCTATAATACTATAGACCGGAATGTACTATAGACCGTCGAGCATTTACAAGAACAATATCTATTATCGATACACGATATAGTTCGATACACCGTAACCGTAAATTTTATTTTCTCAAATTTGAAATATTTTCACCGTAATTTTCAGTCTTCCAAGTGCGCTCTCTTTCTCACTCACTCTCACTCTCACTCTCACTCTCACTCTCACTCTCTCACTCACTCTCACTCTCACTCTCACTCTCACTCTCACTCTCACTCTCACTCTCTCACTCACTCTCACTCTCACTCTCTCTCACTCTCACTCACTCTCTCACTCTCTCTCTCACTCTCTCTCACTCTCTCACTCTCTCTCACTCTCACTCTCTCTCACTCTCACTCTCTCTCACTCTCTCTCACTCTCTCTCACTCACTCTCACTCTCTCTCACTCTCTCTCACTCACTCTCACTCTCTCTCTCTCACTCTCACTCACTCTCACTCTCTCTCACTCACTCTCACTCTCTCTCTCTCTCTCTCTCTCTCACTCACTCTCACTCTCACTCACTCTCTCACTCTCTCACTCTCACTCACTCTCACTCACTCTCACTCACTCTCACTCACTCTCACTCACTCTCACTCTCTCACTCTCACTCACTCTCACTCTCTCTCTCTCACTCTCTCACTCTCACTCTCTCTCTCACTCTCTCTCTCTCTCTCTCTCTCACTCTCACTCTCACTCTCTCTCACTCTCACTCTCACTCTCACTCTCTCTCTCACTCTCTCACTCTCTCACTCTCTCACTCTCTCTCTCTCTCACTCTCACTCTCTCACTCTCTCTCTCACTCTCTCACTCTCTCACTCTCTCTCTCTCTCCTCTCTCTCTCACTCTCACTCTCTCACTCTCACTCCTCTCTCTCTCTCTCTCTCTCTCTCTCTCTCTCTCTCACTCTCTCTCTCTCACTCTCACTCTCACTCTCTCTCTCTCTCACTCACTCTCACTCTCTCTCTCACTCTCTCTCTCTCACTCTCACTCTCACTCTCACTCTCACTCTCTCTCTCACTCTCTCTCTCAGAGTTTTATACCTGAAAACGGTGTACGTAATGGGTTTTAAATTTGTACTCAATTAAAAGAAAAAAAATCCTATTAATCCGGCGACCGCCTGGATCAACTCCAGTATCCTACTGGAGACGGGTGAAGGCTGTATTTATTCCTAAACCCCACCCCTCCAATTCAACCCTTAACAGTCTGGAGCTTGGATCGGCACAATATTTTCACCCCCTCCATAGCCCGTGTGAATTAATTTGAGTCGACTCAAATGACTACGGCTGAACTACGGTCAAAAGGGTGAGACATTTTTTTGTAAAATAATAATAATAAGGGGATAATTCGGATATCCTACGGGTGTTGGGGTGGGGGGGAAAAAACCGGAGGGGATCAAGGACCCGACAGAGATTTATATACCTGGAAACGGTGTCGATATGAGAGTTGGGGCTCCACTCCGAACAACCCCCCCCCCCCCACGTGGGTCACACAACCCCCACGTGGGCCAACTGTACCTGATTTATGTCAGTTAGTTTTTCGGCGGCGATCTCCTTTTAATCGAAAAACGGCGTAGGGGTTGAGCGGCGGCGGCTCCTATGAAGGATTTATACCCTCGAGGGTTGCTCAGGGGTTACACGGTGGGGAGGGCGGCGGGGGTTCATCGATAAGGAGACTGTACCTATACAGAGTGTTGGGCTACGATTTATGTACGGACAAGAGGGTTGGGGGGGTGGGGGTGGGGTGAAAATATTGTGCCGATCCAAGCTGCAGACTGTTAAGGGATGGAGGTTGGTGGGGCCCTTGAATTTTGGGGGTTAGGAATAAATACAGCCTTCTCCCGTCTCCAGTAGGATACTGAGCTGATCCAAGCGGACTAATAACATTTTTTTTCTTTTAATTGAGTACAACATTAACCCATTTAAGTACCGTAGGCCCCGAACGGGAATCGGTTAATTTTTTCAGTAATAATTACAACATATTCCGAGGCACTATTCGTGATAATAAATTTTAGGGGTATCCAAAAGTAATCGACATTTTGACCCAAATACAGAGGTGGTCCAAAAAAATGTATCCACCGTTTGACAGTCCATAACTCGCAAACTAATTGACCGAGTTGTGTCTCATTTTTGGTGAAAGTGTAGCTTAAAGTCCAACTTAAAGATATATCGCACTGTATGTGTTCCAAATAGTCACCATTAACATCCATACAGAAACTGAATTGACAAAAACCACGCACATTGGATGAACTTCGAGAATCCAACGTGTACAGTCATGCGCAAATATCCAATCGAACACCTACAGCTATATATATCTTTAAGTTGGACTTTAAGCTACACTTTCACCAAAAATGTGGACAACTCAGTCAATTAGTTTGCAAGTTATGGACTGTTAAAAGGTGGATACATTTTTTTGGACCACTCCGTACATTCACCGATATTTTGACATCTGCGCCACTTTTCCGGCAAATTTTCCGGTATTCCCCTATTGAAGAACTCCGTATCAAATTGTCCGTTACTTTTTGGTACACCTAATATATATATATATATCGTCTGCGTTGGCGGAACGCTGAAATTTGTATACAAGAAAAGGAATGAAAAGAAACAGAAAATTAAAAAACCTCTCAATAGCCGGCTCCCAGTCCTGGAGTATCTCTGTAGGGCAAGGTCATATACAGTGTATACAGGGGGGGGCGTTTATACATACATTGTACGTAATTAATTTCGCGTAAAGTGTCCAGGTAAAGTTTCATCGTGGAAATTGGAAACGGCGCGTTGTTGTTTGCCCTTTGAAAGCGGAAGCGGCGAAGGGCTGTTGTATTAAGGACGCTGGTTCCGGGTTTTGTAGGGCCAGAAGGCGCCCTCAAGTTTAACTTTTCAATACTCCGGTTTTGTTTATAAATGCAAATGTAGATCAACTCCCCGAAAAGGGGTCGTTCTCTCGAAAAGCCCTCCCTTCAACAATTTCCCAATGTATGTATATTCGAGGGCAGAGCGTTGAAAATCCTTTTCGGGTTCTATTTCTTATTTTTTATTGAAGGACCGCATCCGGAGATTCCAGTCGAAAGTCCCTTAGTGCCGTCCTCAATCCGACAATCCACCCCATGACCTCAAAATACCGACAGTCGAAGTCCCTAAATCCCGATTCCCGCTGTTCCCTTCATCCCAATCCCACTCCTGTTCAGTCCCTTTCCTGTGTTACCAATCCATTAAAAGGGATGGGCTTAAAGGCCGCTTAAAAAATTTTTATGGAAAAAAGAAATATTGGGGGGGGGCGCTGCTCTAAGTCATTGAAGATTTCACCGATAGATGGACGGGGTTAAAAATGAAAATCAAATTTTTTTTTAATCCGCCCCAATCGATATTCCTCGAGATAATCGATTTGAAGGGATCGTTCAATGTCCCGGCCAATTATGGCCGCCTTAACCACCCCCTTCCGTTTTCTCTTTACCTACCCTTCCACCCCCCCTCAAATCATCCCCGGATAATGGTGATTGACGAGTGTGCAAAGTATCCCCAGTCAAGTGAGAGCCGCACCGTGGGGGTGGAGGAAGTGGAAAGTCCGAAAACTTGGAATGATAGATGGGGCGCCCACCCCGCCCCGGCCAACACCCGGAGTAATCATTATGCAGGCGGACCCCCCCCCACCATCCCCACGTTTACAATTACCGATGTGATCCCCCAACCACTAAGCGAAAATTCAAGGGGTGGAAAAGGTAAGGAGCCCCGATCCACTATACTGTAACAAGATTTCGTACCAAAAATATAAGTATATATATATATATATATATATAAGTTGCCTAAGTCCATTTATCTTTAAATCGAGATATTTAAGGGTTTGCGTTTCAACGAATTCAAAAATATACGCATAGGCGCTTAAGTGTATCTGAGGGTGTTAAATGTATAGTTCCTATTAGAATAGTGGCAATTATTAAGCGAATAATATGCATTTTCTTATTAACGCACTTTCAAAAATTAACAACCGGATTGATTATAAAATTTTGAATGTGCCCAAGTCCGTTCAATACAATTTAAGACGCTTAAAATTGAAAAAAAAATTTTCCCTTCCTCCGATAATTTTCTCCACAGCTTCGTAAAGCTGTGGATACATTTTGTCCCTGAAAATATATTCCAAACCCACCCCCCCCCGAAACTTCTGAAAAATATTCTTTCTTTCTTCTTCGTCGTAAATTGTTATACTACGTATCTTCATCCCCCCGAAGACGAATATTGTTCTATAATTATGTTTCATTTTCGATTTTTTTTTTTTTAAATCAATAAGTAGAGGCGAAAGTGGCCGACACCGCTACTGAAGACGGCGAGCGCCCGAGACATTTCTGTCAAGGAATCTACGGTCGGAGAGGTTTATTAGAGCTCTACTGGAGACGGGGTAGTTGAGTAGTGGCCGGAAAGCGTTTGAAGGGGGTGCAATAGGGGTGAAGAGGAGGGCGCCCCCCCCCCCCACTAGCTTCTAAGGGGTGATTTGGGGGCGGGGGCGGGTTGGCAGTGTTATCGCGCTGCATCTTGAAAAAAGGCGTTTAAACGGATTCTCCGCACTTTCGGGGAGAAAACGAGATAAAAAGTGAAGTAGGAAGAACGGAAGGGGGTGGTCCAGATTTTTGAGAGCTTGGGGATTACCGAGGTTCATCCCCATTTGGGGGGGTTTGGAGAGTCTCATACCGCCCTCTTCTGGCCGGAGGGTTCGAATCCTTCCGACCTAATAACATTTCACCGCCGGCTATATTGTCCGACCGAAAAAAAGCCCTAGAGGGATGTTGAGGGAGTAAGAGGGAGGAGGTTTGTTTTAAAACCTGGGTTTATTAGAACGACCCCAATCCGGGGTTCTTGCGTCAATTTTGGGACATCCCATAGAATCAGCTACAAAATTAAAAAAAAATATTACTATCATCCAATTTGAAACTGAATTTTAAGTTTGTAATTGACGGTAAAAACAGAAACGAATAATCCCGGGATGGTAGAGACAGACGGCAACAACCCTTAAAATACTGTCCTATTAGGATATGGCGTAGGGTCGAAAATTTACGTATTAGGCTCAATTATAAACGATCTTTTTCATTCAATATTCAACCCGCAAGTGTAACAAAGTGAGTTACACTTGGCCCCCCGAAACGGCGGGTTGAAAATTGAAAATTTAAGTTTTTCGAAAATTTTCCCAAATCGATCCCGTATTCCACCCCGCAAGTGTACCAAAGTGAGTTACACTTGGCCCCCTGAAACGGCGGGTTGAAAATTGAAAATTTAGGTTTTTCGAAAATTTTCCCAAATCGATCCCGTATTCCACCCCGCAAGTGTACCAAAGTGAGTTACACTTGGCCCCCTGAAACGGCGGGTTGAAAATTGAAAATTTAGGTTTTTCGAAAATTTTCCCAAATCGATCCCGTATTCCACCCGCAAGTGTACCAAAGTGAGTTACACTTGGCCCCCTGAAACGGCGGGTTGAAAATTGAAAATTTAGGTTTTTCGAAAATTTTCCCAAATCGATCCCATATTCCACCCACAAGTGTACCAAAGTGAGTTACACTTGGCCCCCTGAAACGGCGGGTTGAAAATTGAAAATTTAGGTTTTTCGAAAATTTTCCCATATCCATCCCGTATTCCACACGCAAGTGTACCAAAGTGAGTTACACTTGGTCCCTGAAACGGCGGGTTGAAAATTGAAAATTTAAGTTTTTCGAAAATTTTCCCAAATCGATCCCGTATTCCACCCCGCAAGTGTACCAAAGTGAGTTACACTTGGCCCCCTGAAAAGGCGGGTTGAAAATTGAAAATTTAGGTTTTTCGAAAATTTTCCCATATCCATCCCGTATTCCACCCGCAAGTGTACCAAAGTGAGTTACACTTGGCCCCCTGAAACGGCGGGTTGAAAATTGAAAATTTAGGTTTTTCGAAAATTTTCCCATATCGATCCCGTATTCCACCCGCAAGTGTACCAAAGTGAGTTACACTTGGCCCCCTGAAACGGCGGGTTGAAAATTGAAAATTTAGGTTTTTCGAAAATTTTCCCAGATTCCACCCACAAGTGTACCAAAGTGAGTTACACTTGCCCCTGAAACGGCGGGTTGAAAATTGAAAATTTAGGTTTTTCGAACATTTTTCCGGATCGACGCCGTATTCCACCCGCAAGTGTACCAAAGTGAGTTACACTTGGCCCCCTGAAAAGGCGGGTTGAAAATTGAAAATTTAGGTTTTCAGAACATTTTCCCGTCGACGCCGTATTCCACCCGCAAGTGTACCAAAGTGAGTTACACTTGGCCCCCTGAAAAGGCGGGTTGAAAATTGAAAATTTAGGTTTTTCGAAAATTTTCCCAAATCGATCCCGTATTCCACCCCGCAAGTGTACCAAAGTGAGTTACACTTGGTCCCCTGAAACGGCGGGTTGAAAATTGAAAATTTAGGTTTTTTGAAAATTTTCGCGGATCGGTCCCATATTCCACCCGCAAGTGTACCAAAGTGAGTTACACTTAGCCCTGAAACGGCGGGTCCGTTTATCTTGCGCTTTTTCTGTCCGTTTCTGGTTGTTAACTTTCGGTCGAAATTTTCAATTATAAATTGTTCAATTATTGACTTGCCCTTGAGCCGTGATATTGTTGATGGCCGATGCTCTTGTCGCGTGAACTGGAGCCGTGCCGTTTCTTGTGCTCTTCCTCTCCTCTCTGTCTTCCTGCGAACAGCGGACGGACGGACATTAAAGGTTTTTTAAGGGGGGGGGAAAATAAAAAAAACCCGCCCCCCGTTTCTGGGCCCCTATAAGTCCGGTCTGTTGACGGAGAGAAGGACGTCTTCAGCGGCCAAATTACAACAACAAAAAAAAACCAACAAAAAATGCATCCACTGTTTAAAAGTCCATAACTCGAAAACTAATTGACGGAGTTTTCCCCATTTTCGGTAGTGTTATAGTTTTTGTAGTTCCGTCAATAGCGCCCTACAAGCGTTGTTCCGTTTTGTAAGATGACAAAAGTCGCCGGATAGTCAGTGTTCCGTTGTCAGTTGTACACCTTGTTGTACTCGACTAAACGTGGCTGGCGCAAGGCTTAGAATTGGATGAAAGTAAGTCCAGTTTTGAAGTACGGTATTTTAAGTACGGCAACGGGAAATGAGTATCACAAACAGAGCCAATATCCGACTGAACGCGTTGTGCAGTCAGTAGCATCGTTTCTGTCTGTGTGGATGTTAATAACGGTGACCATTTCGAACACCTACAGCTATATATATCTTTAAGTTGGACTTTAAGCTACACTTTCACCCAAAAATGTGGACAACTCGGTCAATTAGTTTGCAAGTTATGGACTGTCAAAAGGTGGATACATTTTTTTGGACCACTCTCCGTATATGGAATTCCGAAGTCAAAATGTCGATTACTTTTCGGTACCTGAAAACAGTTGGGCGTAATTTTTCTGTCCGAACTTTGGGGGCCCTTTGGACAAAGGGCTAGAGAACAGAGCCAATATACGACTGGGATCGTCATTTCTCCCGTAGTAGGATACAACGATTTAATACCGGCTCGTGAGGCCGAAATCGGTCCTAACGAGGGCCCGCGGACACACAGACCAACCCCCCACCCCCACCCCCAATAAGAAAGTTAGGCCGGGGGGGAGGATCGGGGGTCGGTTATTAGTTTGCCGCTCAGTTATATTATGACGGGGTTGTTCTTGCCTCTCTCGGTGCGTTATGGGTTCTCTCATTATAGCGGATAATGAGCGGTAATAAAATAGAGCACGTTGGGGGGGTGGGAGAGGGAGGGTGGAGGGGTTGGAAATCGGGCGAAACAAATAGACGAGGAGGAGGAGGAGGAGGAGGAGAGATATATCCAATATCTTGGTTAATGGGAGGTCATCGGGGGAGTCCGCGGACCCAATAGCCGGGGACAATAGGTCCCTAGGGGGTGGGTGGGGGGGTTGATGGGGGTTGGGGGGGGGACACTCTCCCCCATCAGTGACTAATGACTAACAATAACTAATCTAATTGGCCCCCGTCTTATAAGTTAAGGGTGGCGAGGAGGGTGAAGACGAAATAGAAAGTCCCAGAAGCGTTCTTCCCTTAATTCGCCGGGAGTTGGGCGTATCAAAAATCAAAATTTGCACATATCGAATATATCGGGGTTGGCAACTAAGTAATTGAGGATTTCACCGACAAGTATTGGCGTTGTACATTATTTTTAAGTCCGTCAACCGACATCTCTGCGCACACCGTAGACGGTTTTGAATGCACTTATATTAGATTAGATGCACTTTCAGATACTCTGCAATGTATCGACGTCCACGAGAGTGGAGGACGTCCGTATTATCTCCGTGCAAAGTTGTACTGACGTACTTAAAAGTTTGTACAACGCCTACTTGTCGGTGAATTCCGCAATTGCCCAGTTGCCAACCCCAATATACGATATGGGGAGTGGTCCAAAAAAATGTATCCACCTTTTGACAGTCCATAACTCGCAAACTAATTGACTGAGTTGTCCCAATTTTCGGGTGAAAGTGTAGCTTAAAGTCCAACTTGAAGATATATATAGCTGTAGGCGTTCGAAATTGTCACCGTTATTAACATCCACAGACAGAGAAACGATGCAGCCCAAATGCAGCACAGACTACTAACTGCACAACGTGTTCAGCTGGGATATTGGCTCTGTTTGTGATACTCATTAATATTTTCGTACTTAAAATACCACTTAAAAACTGACTCCCTTTCATCCAATGTGAGAAATTTTCGGGACAAAAAATTCGGTACTTAATTGTGTAATACTTATAAAAATAAGTTATACGTGAAAGACAAGAAGCGAGCTCCGGTTGGACAATAATAAACTTATCGGCGATATATTTTTCCGGTCGAACAAATACGTTAGGGGGTGAGGGTGGGTGGGCGAGGGACGGGGGTGGGGGTGAGAAAGTTCTCTCCGGAGTACCGGAAACGGAAAAGAAATTGACACCGTTTCCGTTCTATCGGACAGACTGACTCTACTTTACGCCACATACGTCATTCGTTTCGACGTGTGGGGGGGTTAGTAAGGGCAGGGTGTTTTGAGGGGTGAGTGCGTCCCCCCCCACCACCCTCACCCCCCCGTAACTCTGAACAGCTGGCGCTAATATCCGAAGTGATATATCGGCCGGTCTGCCCTCTTATATAATGACCCCGGCCGGAAAACCACCCCCACTCCCACCGACACCCGAATGGGGTAAAATTCGTACATACAGAGGGTCCGAAAAAATTGAAATTATTTCGAGCGAAATTTCCGAGTGAAAATATTTCGGCGTGGCCCCCAGAAGACAAAAGGGCGAAACTCCCCGTCCAGTGGGAAAGGGATCTCTTCACGCTAATTTACTCCTTTCTAGAGCCTTTGTAAAGCCCCAACCACCCTCGAACAACCCCACGCTACTTACCGACTTTGAGGCCCCGGTATTTTTTCTTTTTTTTTTTTTTGGAGGGTGGAGTGTGCGGTGAACGAGACAAATATTTTATTTGCGGTCGTTAAACGAAACCCACCCCCGCAACGCCACGGCAAATCCTCTTTGACTAAGCTGAGTGGGGGAGGAGGGCATTGTGTACCCCCTTCAACCCCACCCCAACCCCGCGAGGGGTTTTTAATCGTCTCGAGGACAGAACCCACCCCACCCCCACCGTGCACAGGATTCTCTAGAATTTTCCTTTGTCCAAAGGGCCACCCCTTTTTGGAATTATGGAATTCCATATACAGAATTGGTCCAAAAAAATGTATCCACCTTTTGACAGTCCATAACTTGCAAACTAATTGACTGAGTTGTCCCATTTTTGGGGTGAAAGTGTAGCTTAAAGTCCAACTTAAAGATATATCAGGCTGTAGGTGTTCGAAATGGTCACCATTAACATCCATACAGAAACGTTGTGTATATTCACCGATATTTTCTTATGTCTCTTTCGTTTCACACACTTTCATTAAATTATTGTGGGGGGGTTGGGGGCGGTATACCCTTGGCGTAGGGGAGGGAGTGTCACTATTTCGCCAAACGATAAGAGGACCGTCAAATATTGACCGAACAAAGAAGAGGAGAAAATTAAGTGAGGGTTGGGCCGGGGGTGAGTTAGTGGCGGTGGGGGGGGGGTGGAGCTCGATTTCACCCACTCTCAAAGTCGCGACAATGGTCCACAATCAACGAATCTACCCCCGAACGCACATAGTAATGAAGCCAAGAAAGAGACCGGAGACACCCCGAGAGAGAGAGAGGGAGAGATAGAGAGAGAATTCGTAATGAAATATCCCTAGAAGGAGAATAAGAAGAACCCACCCCCCCGCCACCCCCCAACCCCTGGAACCAACGGTGAGTGATTAGGATTCCTCAGAAGGACTCACTCCGGCTCTTTTACGAAACATAGCTCTTATAGAATACTGGCGGGGGGTTGAAGGGGATGAGGATGATGATGGGGGGGGTTACATCCACTTAATTACGGCGGTGGGCCCCCCCCGCACTTCAACACTTTATCCCTCAGCCTGTAGTATTTCTCTTTTCTCTCCCTCCATCCCTCCCTCCCTCTCTCTCTAGTCTTAACAAACCCTCAGTTTCCCATCAAAGTTGATTCTTCTTAAGATGCGGGACTCGGATGGAGGTACACCCCCTACCACCCCCGGCCTCCTGCTGTCTTAAGTAAGTAAGGAATCACTGTGGGGGTGGGGGGGGGGGTTGATACCGAGCACACACGCCCCCCTCCCCACCCCACCGCCCCCATCAAGGGACAAATACGTGCCAACCCTATATAATAAATGCGGGTACCAGTTGAAGCCATTTCACTCTCAACCCCCTTAACAGCGTCATCCCTTTTGTGTCTATCACTGGGTTGTTAACGCACGGTTAACGGGGGACCGCCCCTTCTTTTGTCGTACCCAAATTTGATGCGCACCCCAGAGATAGGTCCAGGGGAATCGATTATCCTTCCTGAAATAGTTAACGCCCCCATACATTAAGTTTCTAACATCAGATTTGAATATAAATCCCTTTCAATTCGCGACAGATTTCCTCCGTGCGTCATCTTCCGTAGAATAATTGATATAAAAGAAAAAGAAAAAAAAAACCAGATAAATCTGTATAGGGTATAGGGGGAATTTTCAATCTATTTGGGGTTGGCAACTAAATAATTGCGGATTCTCTCTCTCACATCTTCGGGGCACGTTATTAACATTTCAGAATACTCTACAATTATAGGTTCGAAGATGCGTAGACGTGCGTAAAAATAACAAATAACGCCCCGGTTTCCGTCTAGCGACGAAACCCCCCCCCCGTTTTGTGGGGAGTGGGGGGTTGTAATTTTTGAGCAATGCATTCCAAATAAGGTGTATATTATTAGTGTTTGGTATTCATTGGGCGGGCCACCAACCCCCCCCGCCATCCCCGGGGCCGCCAAGGCGCTACTTCAATTAGGGCGGTTATTGTAAAACAAAAGCCCCCCCCCGCCCCCACCCCACGAAATGTAAAATTAGCGAGGAATACGGAATGACTGTCGTGTGCGGAAGCATATGTCCCCTACACGCCCTTATTCAACCCCGCGACGAACCTTATTAACAATGCAAAATTTCCCATTCATATTCTAAATTTTAAATCCTCAGGGGTGAGTGGGGGGGGCCCCGATGCCTGTTCGGGTTTTAACCGCTAATTTATTCCAGATTCTGTCTGGGAGCCGTCTTCCTTCTCATTCCTTCTGCATTTCCCCCTCCTACAACCCCCACTCTTATTGTTTGCCCCCAAATTGAATTGCCCCCCTCCCCCCCACACCCCTTCCCCATTCCCTTCTGCTTCGGCCGCAGAAGATTTCTCATTATTCCCACCGTCCGGAGACATAATTTTTCATTTATTTTTCAATCCGTACACCTTCCTTACCGCCCCCGGGGTCTTTTAAAAATTGAAAGATTTCTTCCTAATCCTCCAGCACCCCCCATCCCCAACCCCCTGCGTAAGGGCGGGCAGCTAGTCGGGTCGCATTAAATGAAAAGAAAAAAAAATTTCCCCCCCCACCAAACAGGGGTGTAATGGGATTCAAATACGATTAAACGGGACACCCTCAGTATTACAACCGTATTGACCGTATTTTGTCCTATTTTCTTTTATCTGTCATACAATCGACCCTTACAGTTGTAACTAGAACTGTAAACTCTACAAAGATGTTTCCATACTGTTAAGTGCTATCAGAATTATTACATTGATAACGATTATAACACGAAAGGGAAAAATTGAAGTTTACAAGGGTTGTATATCATAAATGAGGAAGCCATCAAAGCCGGTCACATTTCAATTTCTGTTCCGAAAAATATTGTTTTCCCGAAAAGAAAAACAACCCCTAACACAATTGTAGCGTTGTTCCTATAGTCTGATAGTACTGTAACTGTCGCTGTTTGGGGTACAGTTATCGTACCCCTACTACTGGGGGGGTACAGGGCGCTACCCTTACTTAAAGGGTGCGAATACCGCCCCCCACCCCCCGCCCTTCACCTCACGTCCTCTTAAATTGCCCCGCTTATATATCTCTCAACCGTCCGTTTTTTTGTTTGTTTTTTTCTCTCATCCCTTTCGGGTAATTAACTTGACGATAATGGACGTGGAAGGAGCCAATTTAAAAAAAAAAAAAAACTGGGCTGAGAGAGGGAGGGGTGAAGGGGCCACTTGTGGCAGCTCTCATCAATTAAACCGCTCTAACGTCCTCCCCCTTCTTCTCAGTTTTTTTTCCCCCTTCACCCCCTTCCACCCTGTCACAATCCCACCCCACCACCCTTAACATCCACTTTGGCTTTAATCATTATCGCCCCGGTTTTGACGAGCGTCGCCGCCACTTCTTATTGGGCCCAACTCCCAACCCCACCCCTTTAGACCTTAATAAGGGGGTTGAAGGAGGTGGCCTCGTTAATGACAAGAACACCCCGCCAGTATGCTTTGAGTAAAGTAATTCGCTCTAATAAGGTAGAGTTGAACTTTTTAGAGCTTTAAGCGATACCTACACCTACACGATTTTAACTTCCCTTATAAACTCGAGAATCGATCAATTTCGACGAGAATTACTGTTAGAGGAGGAAACCCGGACTGGATTTAGAACTGCGGCCGTCCAGTGAATCGATGAACAAGACTGAAACTGAAGACATCGGAGGGTTGGTGGGGTCGCCTCGGACTTTGGGGTCGGGGGCTTGAATCGTTTAATAATAATTAGGGTGGGCATTATTTGGGGGTTGGTAAGGTGGCGCAGGGCGACCTTTGAAAGATTCATACAGGAGAGACGCCTCCCGGCCATTAATAATTGATAGGAGGAGTTAGTTCACCCCTACCTAGACTGCGCAATCTCACCCCACCCCGCTAATCTCGCCGCCGTCCCATCCCCGTGCTTTCGGCTCTTTACACCCCCCCCACCACCAGGGTCGCGGTCGTCCCCAACCACCCCGGATGGTGACCATCCATCATCGGAGAAGACGGGTTGACAGGATCAGTCGGTTTGGGGGGCTGGAACCGATGGGGGTTGAAATCGAACTATTCGATGTACGCTTGAATTTATTCGTTCCTCCCTATCAGGGCGGAGTTAACCGGGGGTGGAGTGGCGGGAGGGGGTGGACCTTAGAACCTCTAAGTAGGATTCGCCCCCCGGGGAATTTTCGTGTACGCGGTGGGTACAAGTACGTTTTAAATATGCGTACAGTATTTATACTTTACACGTTTAAGACAGAAATTACAACGTTATACGTATTTACGTGCGGGTATTTAGTACTTAGACGTGCGCGGGGGCGAACACTGTATTCGAAAGGCCTTATGAAAGGACGTTAATTCTACTCTCTCTCTATATATATATCTATCTTATATATAGCGTCTCTCCAACCCCATTAGACGTTCAGACGCCGCCCCCTACCACCCCTCCAACCCCGGCACGTAGGACGGCGCCAAGTTATTCGACAGAAACGCGAGGCCGGATGAACGCCGATAATAAGACAGCATTATGCGTACAACCCCTCGTTCTATTAGCCGGTGAAATTACATCTGGCTCGGGGGGGGTGGCGGGGGCCTCCTACATGAACATACTAGCACCCCCCCCCTGCAACGAATTCGGCTTGATTAAAATAATACCCAGCCGGGGGTTGGTGCGAGGGAGGGTAAGGATGGGGGGTGTAAGCTCCTTATAATTTACCATATTCGCCCGACCCTAATACTTATTAGGCGGGGGTGGGTGTGTGGGGGTGATGCTGAAGCTCCTATAAGCGGCGAGACATAGACCCCCACCCCCCCCCACCAAAAACTTTTGGAACATTCCTATTTTCGGTGCCCCAAAAACCGTGGGGGGGGGTTGCAGATTCTTCGTTTAGTGGTCGAAACAGGGTTAAAAATTGGTAGAAAAAAGGAATTTAGAATAACTGTTTTTGTGGTCTGTGGGGGAGGGTTCGGATTATCGGTCGAAAAGCGGTTATATCCAGGGATATATTAATATAAAATAAAAAAAATTCACAATTGCACTTATAACCGCGCTCGTACTTATAACTCATAACTCATCCATTACCCGTCAATGAGGCCCGGACACGGTTTATCTTTGCTAGACCGGTTTGGCTGTATATATATATATATATATATATATATATATATATATATATATATATATATATATATACACGGCGAGAGGAGACAGAAACACGTGGTAAAGAAATCGGCGGGGGGGGGTCTTCCCGTACAATAGCAGTGGGATCAATACCTTCTGAACTTTGGGAATTTAAGTTCGTTAGTGCCAAATAGGGGTTGGAGGAAGGGGAGAGAGGGAGGCGTCGGTTTAAGTCGGGATGAAGACAGCTTTAACAAATGCAGGGCATGCGTCTTGAAGATTCTGTTGGGGTGGGGGGGGTGTGAGTGTGTGTGGGGGGGGGGGCGCTTCTTCCGCGAAGACGGATGAGGCGTCGCGACGCTCAGGTAATTCCGTAGGGGTTGTAGGGGTTGGGGGAGGAGGAGGATTTTGTTCCAACTCCTCCCCTCCCTCACCCTACCGCCCCCACCCCACCCCACGCACGTAAGTGATAGCTAATCGTGATCGCGCCCTGGAATTGAACCATTGCTCACACGTGTTTCTCAGGGGTTTTAATAAAAGAACCCCCGTTCCACCGGCATATTGAATATTCTCCCCCCCCCCGAAAGTTTCCTATCTGCGAGATCAGTTTCATATTTTCCTTTTATCCTCACTATAATAAGTTTTCTGTCTTCACACACCGGGTTGAAAGTGAACTTTCGCTTATACTTATTCGTTTACCTCTTCTTCGCCAATTCTCAATTTCGTCAAATTTTTTGCAAGATTTGACGACACGGGACGCGTTGCGAAACTGAAATAAAGGGTGTAAAAAATTATAGATATCGTTTCGGACGACGAGATATTATGTGCAATCGGAACTGACTGATACTATCGCGTTGTGACGATACGATATGGGCAAAGGCGGAGGACTCCCCGAAGTGCCCGGGAGAAAAATATACGTGCCCCAGGAAGATAAGCGGGTTTTAGAAAATGGCTGATGTCGGGTGGGGGCCTCCCTGGAGGAGATAGCAGGAGACGCCACCGCGAGGAGATAACGCGAAACGGGGATTAACCGGGGGGGTTGGCGGGGTTGAAGGAAGACGGATCAGCCCCCTCCCCTCCCCCAAAGGACACGGTCCCCTTGACAAAAGACACCCCTGGGCCCCCCCCCAACCTAAAAAGCAACAGCCCCAAAGACCCTCATCGCTCACCTACAATAGGCCGACATATTCTTTCAGACATTATTGTAACAAATCCATTATAAATGCCCTTCAGACACTTTGAAGGGTTTGTACAATAAGTTACGAGTACAATTAAGATTCATTTAAACCCTTAAACCTGTCCACACACGAGACAATTCTATGCCGCGTTGTTCTTCAGCCTCCTTCTACGGCCGTCCGCCGTCTTCAGTAGCAGGCGACAGACCGCAAAGGGCGTCCAACGTGACCGACCACTGAAGACGGCGAACGGCCGTAGAACGAGGCTGAAGAACAGCGCCGAATAGAATCGTTTCCAGTTACCTGTCTCGCTGGTTCGGTCTTTCGCTAGACCGGTTTATTGGACATTTCTATTAGAAATATTCTCAGTATTTATTTATACAGAATATTCCTTGAAAATATATTCTTATCGAAAATATCTATTCGTAATATTAGGGCAACATTTTGACCGAAATTTCATTTTATTTTGCCAAAAATCCGGCAAATTTTCGATTTCCCCCCCTTGTTGATGAACTCATCCCCAAGACCAAAATAAACCATCTACGGCTTATCTGTGCAAAGGTGTCGTGTTGACGTACTTAAAAATATGTACAACGGCCACTTGTTACATGGCCGATATGTACGGAAAAAAAAAGGAAACGGGGGTTGAGGGGTAGGGGGTGAGGGAATTTTTTCCCACTGTCCCGATAAATCTCCCTCATCCCTCTGACCGACGGCAGAAAACAGAATGTAAATCGTGGTAAAAAGCAGCGAGGGTAATGTAAAGAATCCCGCGGGGGGTAGTTGGTCCCCTGGTGGGCCCGACGTCTTCATCACGCGGGACGTCATCCCCTCCCCCCCTCTCTCGAGCCGCCCCCCGAGCCAGGGGGGTAGGTAACCGCCTGGGGGATACACGCGTTACAACACCTGCAGCTACAACCCCCACCCCCGGCTCTGCATAATATATCCTCATACAGCGCTAATAAATGTATTACAAGAGTTGTAGAGGACAGCGGGACAGAGGGCGGGGGGGAGGGGGGGTCGCCCTCCTAATTACCCCCCCGTATATAACAACCCCTATATACCAGGGCTCCTTTCGCCCCGTTTTTTTTTTCATTTCCGAAGAGGAGATATACGATTCATAAACAGCCCCCAAAAACACAACGGGAAATAGACATTTATGAGATATTAATTTTTTCCACCCTCCCTATACCGGGAATTTATGACGTTGTGGGGCTCTATTTCTAGTTTCCATCCTCATTTATTCAAACGTCTATTGATTTATTTCTACGATATCTACGATTTGAATATTTCAGAAAATAATGAAAGTTTGGCGGCAGCCACAAGTTCGATTCGAATCTTGCCTCAATTTTGGGACACCCCCCTCCCACCCACCCCCCCACCCCCTATATAACCGATTTTTCACCGATAATCCGGCAAAGACGTATTATTTTTTTTCTCAATACAGAGTGGTCCAAAAAAATGTATCCACCTTTTAACAGTCCATAACTTGCAAACTAATTGACCGAGTTGTGTCTAATTTTTGGTGAAAGTGTAGCTTAAAGTCCAACTTAAAGATATATATAGCTGTGGATGTTCGAAATGGTCACAGTTATTAACAATCCCAAGCACAAAACGATGCCGCCCAACTGCACCACCAACTACCGACTGCAACGTTGGATATTTGCACGTGACTGTACGATGGATTCTCCAATTTCATCCAATGTACGTGGCTTTTGTGTCGATAAACGACGCCCTTTAGTGTTCCCCCCCCCCGCAGGTAAAAATCCAGAGGAGAGTTAAGTCTGGGGAACCTGGTGGTGGATATTCCTCTACAGCACCTCTACGGCCTCTCTATCCATCTTTTTTGGTAGCTTTTCGTCGAGATAAGCCCGTACAAAGCTTGTATGGCGCGATTGTCCGAACTATAAACTATAACACTATAACAAAAATGAGACAAATCCGTCAATTATTTTGCAAGTTGTGGACTTTTAAAGGGTGGATACATTTTTTTGGACCACTCTGTAAAATATCGCGCGCTCGCTATAACCGAGGGCGGTAACGAATTCTTCGGGTCCACGATTATGAAGGGACTGAATTCAATTCCGTGAAATATTAGGGGTAGCCGAAAGTAATGACAACATTTTGACTATGGAATTCATTCTATTATCAATCTACTATATATATATATTTTCACCGATATTATCGACAACTTTCAGCCGCCGCTTTTCCGGCCAAATTTTCGAATCCCCCTTCTTGAGGAACTCCTCGTTCGTCAAATTGTCGATTATTTTACCTAATAAATGGACCCCCAGTTTTCTGGGTTTATATCGAAAAAAAACTGCGACGAAGGCCGATATTGATTGGTAAGGGGGGGGGCGTTATACTCAATTAGGCATCTGGCCTAATTACAGCGGTAAACAGATAGTTTTATTGTTCAATCATTAAACGGCAATTGTAGGCCGGTTTATAAATGGCCCCCCCGGGGGAGGAGGGAGGGCGCGTGAGGAGAAATCTGAGGACGTGTCCGAGAGGCTATCACTTCAGAGGTAAGTTACCGCCCATTTATCTCTACTTATATGATAATGTATTCGATAAATAATTTTAAATTTTCCCCCCCCCAGAAACAACATGAAACTGACGACGGTTCCATCTTTGGCGGTTGTATTTTCGTCGGTGGTCGTCGTCCTCGTCCTCTCCCATCCGAACCGGACGGCGAAGGACGACTCGTCGTCGACCGAAATCGATTCCGAAGAGTACGGACAGTTCAGAGGGCCCAAATCGACCAACTGCAGCTGCGGATGGACCAACAGGGTAAATTACAATAACGGTATATGTGTAAATTTGAAATTGGAGGGAGGAAAGGGTATACGCGAAAGTAACGATTCTGATGATACTGTAGTTTTCCGCCTTCTCTGGCCGGTATATATATATGTATATGTGGAGGTGGCGAGCGGCCGAAAACCGGTCTAGCAAAAGACCGGCCTGGAGAAGAAAGGAGAAAGACGCGAAATCTACGTGGTATTCCAATATACTGGGGCCACGTGGACGGACACGTGGAGAAATTCCGAGGGGAGACAATTGTACACAGTTTTGAACCGACGATTGAAAACTTGGATTTGGGCGCCGTTTTCGATAACGGATAAAGGGGGGTAAAGAGACCCGGATTCGGTACCCCCCAACCCACCCCAACAACCCCGATGGTTCTATCAGGATTTACGGTCCCGTACCGCTGTTGTTGTCAGGCCGTCGGGCGGATAGTGAACGGGGTCGGAGACCGGCGTCAACCAGTATCCGTACGTGGCCGCCCTCGGTTACATACACCCTCTGGAGAAGAGTAAACTGTTGGGACCATTCTGCGGCTGTACAATCGTCACCGTCTACCACCTGATAACGGCCGCCCACTGCACTTTCGACGACCACAAGACGCCCGTCGGTGTCCTAGTCGGTGAACACGACATTTCCAAAGGTATCCGATAACGTGACTAATTGTATAAAATTTGATTTTTTCTCGATAAGGGACAATTTTACGGCCGCTCCTGAAGGAACCCTTCTTGCGATAAGCCGATGAGTGGGTTTAGGGGGGGGGAGAGAGGATAATGAATTGGTGAAAGGAGAAAGGGACCGAACGGGGAAATTCAGGCTGGAAGGGAATTTAGGGGAAACGGGATTCAGCGGGACGTACAGGAAGAACGGGACCACCTCAGCCGACGTTATTATATAGACCAGGTTAATTTCTTTTAATTAGTACGACACTAAGTGGCAAGTGTGACACTGGATTATCCTTCAATTCCCGGCATTAGATAAGGAGATATTTAGTTAGAAAATTTTCAGTTCTGCGTATACCTTTCGCATTGGAGTTTAGAGCGAATTCCCTCTCTGCGTATTGTAAAAAAAAGTAATTATTATCGGGATATTTGATAATGGCGCGTCTTAATAAGTAAATTTTATGCAAAATTTTTGAGGGGGGGGGGAAATTCAATGGGTTAAGGTAACCGTAGATTTCGCGTTCTTCTCTCTCTCTCTCTCTCTCTCTCTCTGTCCGCTCGCCGTCTTCAGTAGCGGTCTTCACAATTCAATAAATGAGCAACTCGGTTTTCCAAATTGCCAAATAGCCTATATTTGTACACTATTGAACTATAGAACGATACTGTAAATTCCTTCGTCTTTCGTCCCGACCGAATTCGACCCTCGTTCGTCGACGAAATTAGGACGAATTTTCCGATCGGATAATTTTTTTTTTTGCACCGTTTTTCCGGAGGATCGGAGAGCGTCTACACAAGGATGTACCCCGTGTACAAGGCGTTGGAACACCCGGGCTGGAATCCGAAAAATTCGGCCAACGACATCGCCCTCCTGGTGATCAAGGAACCGATCGAATTCAATACGGCCGTCGGTCCCGCCTGCCTGCCATCGCCCGACCAACGGGATCTGGTCGGCCAGATGGTCAAAGTGATAGGTAACAACTAACAACAGTTTACATGTACAATTTATTTGACGGGAAAATCAAAATTTTTTGAATTTCGTCGGCGTGGGACAACGAAACATACCCCTCCCATCATCAACCTGGGGAGGGGGCTTGTAATTAATATTCCTTCCAATAATTCTTTTATCAGCGACATTGAGTGGAATGGACTTCCTGAAAGGGGGGGGGGTAGTTTGGACGACGGTTTGGACGGCGTTGGCGATCTTCAGGAAGTCGTATTGCACTAATGGCGTTCAGTGACACCTACTGCGATGGAGGATTCTGTAGGGGTGGGGGGGGTGGGGTCGATGAAATTTCAACCCCTACCGGGCTTCATTTTCAATGTGGGGGTTGGGAGGACCAAATTTTGAAAAAAAACCCAATCCCTACAATTACGCACACAATTCTGCCCTTTCAAGGTTGGGGCCGGACAAGTAGCGGCGGCGACAAGTCCAAAGTACTGCGGAAGGTCAACCTGAGGGCGATATCGACTGCGGCCTGCATCGGCGCCTATCCAACAAGGGGCATAAACAGCAATCAACTGTGCACCTACCGCAAGAAGAAGGACGCCTGTCAGGTAAGTAAATTCTACCTGGATGGATTGAGTGCGGTCCAAAAAAATGTATCCACCGTTTGACAGACAATAACTCGAAAACTAATTGACCGAATCGTGTCTAATTTTTGGGTGAGAGTATAGCTTAAAGTCCAACTTAAAGATATATACAGGTGTAGTCGTTCGAAATTGTCACCGTTATTAACATTCACAGACAGAGAAACGATGCCGCCCCCAAACTGTGCACCACCGACTACTGTGTTCTCAGTCGGATATTGGCTCTGATAAAAATACTGACTTAAATGGCCGACTTAAAATAGAGCACTTCAAAACTGACTTCGTTTCCATTCCAATCGCTAGGCCTTGTGACGCCAGCCGCTTTCAATGGAGTACACAATAAGGTACACTTTTTATTGTCCTCCGTGTCCAGGGCGATTCCGGCGGACCCGTCATTTGGCTGGACGCGGAGACGAACAGATACGCCCTCGTCGGCGTCGTCTCCTACGGGGCGGGATGCGCGACGAAATCGCCTGGAGTCAATACCAACGTCGCCGCCTACATGGGCTGGATACAGAAGGCGATAAAGGGTAATATATATATACGATTATTAGTTCGGCCGTTCGCCATCTTCAGTACCGCGGTGGACTCGCGGCCCGAACAATTATCCATTTTTCGGTCCTCGACCGGTTCGAATTAACGTGGACGCCGGTTCGGTCTTCAGCCGGACCGTTGTTGAAGGCGGCCGTTCGCCGTCTTCAGTAGCGCTGTGTGTCGGCCACTTTCGGCAGTACGGAGATTTCGCGCGGGGCCGTCACTGCGACGCGGTTCAGTGAGGACGCCAAGAAAGACGACGTCCGAAGTGGCGTAGTCTAACGCGTTCTACTGAAGATGGCGAAAGACCGAACCTCATACGGGGGGCGGGAAATCAACCGGGAGTCAACACCAACGTCTCCGCCCACGTGGGCCGGATACGGAAGACGATAAAGGACGTAATATATACGATTATTAGTTCGGCCGTTCGCCATCTTCAGTGCCGCGGTGGACTCGCGGCCCGAACAATTATCCATTTTTTCGGTCCTCTGAACGGTCTTCAGTAGCGCTCTGTGTGTCAGTCAGCTTGGACGTTGGCCCAACTATCGGAGTACGAAATTGAAACGGTGACGTCGACTGAGGCCGCTACTGAAGACGGCGGAAGACCCGAGAACCCCGGGGAGTTTTTTTAACCGAAAGGTCGGAAGGCCCAAGTGATAATTGCGAGAATTCAGTTTCGGGAAAACCTTCGACCGATTACAATTTGAATTGTACCCGAAAAACTATAATAATACACTTAATAATAATAATAATAATAATAATAATAATGCACGTACGATTGGTTTTCAGAAAATTCGCCCAAACCCGTGTCCACGTGTGCCAAGGTGGTCTAACGATGACCTTCACCTTCAGCAATACGCCAAAGTGTCGTCGTTAGAACAAATAAAAATTGCCGTCTAATTAATATAATACCTTATTTCCTCGCCCTTAACCGTCGGGATGAAATTCCAGGTTTTGCCCCCAAAAATAAATGCCCTAAAATGTTGTTTTTAGGGCTGAAAAGCCCTAGTAATAACCGTAGCCAAAATTGCTTTTGCGATGTGAAAAGGACGACTTTCTTGAATTGTCATAAAAGTGTCCTTCGGGAACTTAACGAAGGATTGTGCCTCTATTCAATGGGATACAGAAGAGAATACTGTAAATAGAATGATGCGTCGAAGGCCAATTTTAAATTATTATAGATGTATTTTCGAATTTCGCTTCATTCAGGAAGAATGATGTTAAGCCCGGTTGAAAGGAGAGGTCTTTTTCTAGACCGGTTTCTCGCCGTCTTCAGTAGCGCCGCGTAGATTCATCCTCGAGACACTGTCCGACAGCGACGGACAACAACACAGCGCTACTGGAGACGGCGAGAAACCGGTCTGGCGAAAGACCGGCGGGATATCGAAATATTTAACGGATATCGCTCGCGAAAATTTTCAAATTAATAAAAACGGCTCGCGGAATATACTTAAGTGATATTCGCCATGAATCACTGGCTCAACTGTTAATTATTAATATATTAATACGGAATATTTCAAAACGACGAAAAAAATTCAGTAGACAAAAAAAATGGCCCAAAAATGCAGTTTTTAGGCGCAAGAACGGCCCAAAAAAATCTCCTTTTAGGAGCAAAATCGGCCCAAAAAAGCTCCTATTAGACGCAAAATCTGACCAAAAATGAGGTTTTTAGGCCCGAAATCGGACCACAAATGAGGTATTTAGGCGCAAAATCGGCACAAAAATGTTGATTTTAGGCGCAAATTCGGTGAAAAAATGCGGTTTAAGACCGGAAATAAACTTAAAAATGCGGTGTTTCTTCCCGAAATCGGTCCAAACATGAGGTTTTTCGGAGCAAAATCTGACCAAAAATGATGTTTTTATGCCCAAAATCGGGACAAAATTGCGGTTTTTAGTCGCAAAATCGGCACAAAAATGATGATTTTAGGCGCAAATTCGGTGAAAAAATGCGGTTTAAGACCGGAAATAGACTTAAAAATGTGGTGTTTCTTCCTAAAGTCTGTCCAAAAATGATGTTTTTGGCGCAAAATCGGCCCAAAAATTAGGTTTTTAGGAGCAAAATCTGACCACAAATGAGGTTTTTAGGCGCAAAATCGGCACAAAAATGCTGATTTTAGGCGCAAATTCGGTGGTAAAATGCGGTTTAAGGGCCAAAATAAACCTGAAAATGCTGTTTTCCTTCCCGAAATCCTTTAATACTCCTAATCGAGTCGTTGATGCCTGGAAATTGTTTAAAAAAACCTGTTTTTTTTGTCGGTTTGAATACCGTAGGATTTTCTGTATTTCTGTGTCCCCTCTCGCCGGTTCGGTCTTTCGCCAGTCTTCAGTAGCGCTGTGCCAATCCACTTTGGGCGTATCGACAGAGCGCTACTGAAGACGGCGAGCGGTCGAAACCCCCCGAGAGGGGGAAAGACACACAAACTTACTACAATTTTTTTGTATTACAAATAAAAAAACAACAACAAAAAAAACCCCCGAAGTACTGAAAAAATAATCTCGGTTCAGGACCAGCTCCGCGCGAAATTGCCACAGATACGCCCGACCGAAAAAGAGATAATTGACGTGAAAAAAAATTTTTTTTTTTTGGTTCCCCTATTGGGTAACGGACCTAATTAGAGCAAATTAGAGGTACAACTGTCGGTACAAATCGAGGTCAAACGTTCGCCTACAGCGCCGACTGTACCGTTTTGGCCGATTACAATTCTGTTCACGG
Organism: Lethocerus indicus; assembly: GCA_019843655.1. Classification (NCBI taxonomy): domain Eukaryota; kingdom Metazoa; phylum Arthropoda; class Insecta; order Hemiptera; family Belostomatidae; genus Lethocerus; species Lethocerus indicus. The sequence continues at coordinate 35,721,635 of JACDQD010000003.1, read as the reverse complement.
CGGACCGCCGAACCGCATTCTGCGGGAGAAATATTAAAAGTTTTTTTGAGAAAAATTAAAAATTTAACATACCCGTTTTGTGGCCTTCTATGGGTTTGGAATAGACCCTAGAGGTTTGTGGGGATTACCGTCTCGTCTTTCGGCCGGTTTCGTCGGCCGCTCGCCGTCTTCAGTAGCACTTCGAAGTGCCGACGCGGCGCTACTGAAGACGGCGAGCGGCCGCGGCGGAAACCGCGGTCCGGCGAAAGGTCGAACCGATTCCGCGTTGTTGCTCCTCCTCCGCCTTCTTCTACGGCCGTACTGAAGACGGCGAACGGCCGCAAAACGTTCAATGCATAAAACATAACGGGGGCTAAGTTCATTGTAGACCTGTTGCTTCGCCCATTAAACCGAAACCGGTCTCGTAAAACCGAGCTAAAAATACATTTTCCCCGAAATACATAATTTAGATTTTCTTATCTTAGACCTTATCAGTTTTGAACCCCTTAACCCACCCCACAAACTTCCGTTTATTGTACAATTTGTACAATAGTTATGGGCACAAATTAAGGTTTATTTAAACCCCTCCTCAAGACTCGAGAAAAAATCTATCGTTTTTGTATTTTACGCTGCAGCTATAATTTTTTTCAGTCTCGAAATATAATAATCGGAGAATTGGAAATAAAAACGCGAAAGCTCAGAAGAAAAAAAAAGTCGTTGTATCGATATTTGTGCCAATAATTGTGAAAGTTTTCCCGAGTCGTAAACAGTTCCAGTTTCGAGATATTTAACGAATAAATTAACAAATATTTTTATATTAGGCGACATTTGAAAAAATAGAATTTCATCAGTCTCGATCAATGGAAGTTGACTACGAAATTTTGTGTGAATTTCGTACCCCCCCCCCCCCCCCCCCGAAAATCTTGTAATTTTTAAAGTTTGAATCGGCTTCGACCACTTTCACAATTTACACTTGATTGTAGGCTATAAAAATTATTTTATTGCAGAATAAAATATAGCTTTTTTCCGTGTGGAAAAAAAAACCGAAGTACCGAGTAATTAAAAAAAATATATATATACCTACAGGATGTATCATACTCGGCTTAAAAGTGTATCTGAGGGGGTTGAATTTATTAGTTCCCATTAAAATAGGGGGCAAAATTATTAACCGAATAATATTCGTTTTCTTATCAAGAATTGAGTTGGGGCCCCATTTTAAAAAAATTAACTTTTATTATTTTATAAAATTTGAAGTCCGTCCGACACACAATTTATGATGCTTTAAAAAAGCATTTTTTTAACTGCATAACGTACAAAATTAGAAGCATAAATTTTTAAAGGGATGTACGATTATATTATATATCGTATAATAGGTCTATTATGTCCACGAATTTTACTGTAATTTGTCCGATATTTTTTTTTATTACACTTTGGTGTCCGATAAAATATTTTCCAAAACTTTTTTTCAGTCCATTTCAGACCGAAACAGATTTTCAGCCAATTTTCACAAAATTTTCCCGTCGGAATTTAAACACTCTTTTAAAAATCATTTTACAATAAATAAAATTATTTACCTTTCCGACAGTTTTCAATAATTTCGCAATAATATTTGGGGGGGAGCGGACGGTAAATTAGATATAATTTAAGGGTTTGAGTTTCAACGAATTCAAAAAAAAAATTGAAAAAAAAATACGTATAGGATACTGATGTGTCGTACCGCCCCCTCTTTAAGTGTTATCCGAGGGTGTTAAATTTTTATTAGTTCCAATTAAAATAGCAATTATTAATGGAATAATTATCGGAGTTGGGGGGCCCCACTTTCAAAAATTAACAAACCAATTTTCTTCCGAATCACTGCTATAATTATCACTTTCTTTCGAGTTCCTTTCCGAAATATTTCGATTAAGTTAGGTGTTTTTTTTTGTATTTTTTTGCCCAGACAACGTTCCAAAGTGTATTTTTTTTACGAGCCGGAAAAAAAATTTTTTTTTTCTTTTTTCACGAGGCTGTAAAATTGAACTTTATTCAACTGAAATTTTATTTTCAGCCCGGTTTATTACGGCCCGGTTACGCCGTCCGTACGCCACGTGGCGACGTATTCTAAATCGGGAATTTTCCAATTAGACACAATTGGTCCAACAATCGTCTAATGGCAAACATAATTTCATCCCTAATTATCGGGCCGATTGTATAATTAGAAAGAAAAAAAAAAAAAAACCCGGTATATAAAAAGTCCGTCGCCGTTCGGACGTCCTCCACAACTTCGTCAGAAGAGGATTTCCTGAGCCCCCCTCCACTCACCCCGCCACTCACCCCAGAACGTGTTCTCGAGGTAAAATCTCAAATTGTTTTATTTATAAACCTACATTTTTTATTACCGTCTCATTATCTTTAGAATGAGATTCGTCATCAGACGAAATATTCGGTCGAAATTTATAGGCTAATAGGGGATGTTAAGTATTAAAAAAAAAAAAAAAAAAAATTCACTCTGCACTTCTTTCACCGCACTTTACTGAGCCACTTGAAACACTTGAAAAACGGGCCAAGCAGTAGAGAGAAACTGAAAACGGCACATCTATTATATTATTATATTTATTATTATATTTATATATTATTATATTTATTGGGGAAAAAAAAAAATTCCTTATATGCGCCTTATATTTCTGGTCTCAACCGTATTCAACGAATCCGCGCTTTCGAATAAATTAACAAAATATTTTTATATTACGCTATATTTCAATTTAGAATTTTTTTATCGGTCTCGTTTAACGGAATTCCAAATGGGGATATGAAAAATTTTCGTTCGAATTCAATAATTGAGATTTGTGAATTGGAATTCGGGCCGACGAACTTCCGAACGTTATACCGACCGAAATATCGCCAAAAACGACGAAAACGCGTTGTTGCCGACGTGTAACGTGCTCCGTTATTACTGTAGTACTGTGCCCTAAACTTATCGGAATGAAATTTTTTTTTGAATATTTTTTCTTCAATCTGGCGTTAATTTTGTGACACCTATATATATATATATATATATATATATATATATATATATATATATATATATACATGTATATAAACGAGTATTGAGACTCTGAATACACTTGTTTTGGTGCACAATTTCGGTTACGGTTATCGACAAGTGTAATCAACAAGTGATGGGTAACTAAATAAATCGTTGCGGATTTCACCAATAAATAAATATATATATATATATATATATATATATATATATATATATATATATATATATATATATTCATATTGTCGGGACAAATTTTCAAATGTAGGGAGATTTTTTCGGTACAAAACGCAACATTTTATGTTGCGCTTGTAATATCGGGGTCGGCAACTAAGTAATTGGGGGATTTGGCGGACAACCGGGCGTTATACATATTTTTTTTTTTTACACAGATTTAAGCCGTAGATTGTTTCGAATGGGCGCGAATAATATACATTCGGTTTATGTATCTTCCGTTTATGTATTTTCCATTGAGAGACGATCGATTGAGCGCGCTCATCGGACGCCCCCGAATAAGGGCCGTCGTTGAAGGGACATTGAGCCGAATGTATGTTATATACGGCTTATCTGTGCAAATATGTTGAAGCAATTGACAAATATATACAACGACACTTGTTGTCGGGGTGAAATACGCAATTATTTAGTTGCCGACCCCGATAATTTTCAACCGGCGGTGGGGGTTGGGGTTGGGGGGTGGGGGGTGAGGAACCCCCAAACCGATGTACCGATTCTTGGTACCCTACAGGCCCTACAGGAAGATGATGAAGTCGAGTTTGGCCTTCGGCCTGTTCCTGTACCTGGCCGTACTCTGCCGTGGCGTACCGCGGCCGTACGATTTCTCCTACATACCGGTCAGGGAATCGCCCGACGCCGATTCCGATGAGTACGGACAGTTCCGCGGACCAAGGGACACCAACTGCAGCTGCGGATGGACCTACAAGGTGAGGAACATCCCGTATATATATATATATATACATATATAAGGTTATTACCGATTTTCAGCCGAAAAAGGTATATATAGAACGGGGTTTCGGCCGCTCGCCGTCTTCAGTAGCGCCGTGTGTCGGCCACTTTCGGCACTGTTCGAGAGTTCGCACTGGTCGGAATTCAAGTGAAACGGAGGCGGCCAAGAAAAACGTCCCCAAGTGGCGGAGTCTAACGCCGTCTACTGAAGATGGCGAAAGACCGAACCTCCTACGCGGGAAATCAACCGGTAGTCATCAACACCAACGTCGCCGCCCACTTGGGCCGGATACAGAAGGGGCGATAAAGGGTAATATATACGATTATTAGTTCGGCCGTTCGCCATCTTCAGTACCGCGGTGGACTCGCGGCCCAAACAATTATCATCCGTTTTCGGTCCTCGAGCGGTTGGAATACCGTAGATGCCGGTTCGGTCTTCAGCAGGACCGTTTGTTTCGCGGCCATCCGCCGTCTTCAGTAGCACTGTGTGTCAGCCACTTTCGGCACTCCGCAGAGTTCGCACTGGTCGGAATTGAAGTGAAAACGGTGACGCACTGCAGTGAGGAGGATGCCAAGAAAAACGTCCAAAGTGCGGGAGTCTAACGCGTTCTACTGAAGATGGCGAACGGCCGAATTAATAATTATATATTACCCTTTGATCGTCTTCTGTAATCAGCCCAAGTAGGCGGCGACTTTGATGTTGACTCCCGGTTGATTTCCCGCCACGTACCGCCCCGTCTTTCGCCAGACTGGGGTTTCGGCCGTTCGCCATCTTCAGTAGAACGCGTTAGACTACGCCACTTTGGACGTTTCTCTTGGCGTCCTCCTCACTGCACCGCGTCGCAGTGACAGCCCCGCGCGAAATAACCGGACTGCCGAAAGTGGCCGACACACAGCGCTACTGAAGACGGCGAACGGCCGCCTTCAACAACGGTCCGGCTGAAGACCGAACCGGCGCGTCCACGTTGTTCCGACCGCTCGAGGACCGACAAATAGATAATTGTTCGGGCCGCGAGTCCAGCGCGGTACTGAAGATGGCGAACGGCCGAACTAATAATCATATATATATACCCTTTATCGCCTTCTGTATCGGTCGATTTCCCGGCCCCGCGTAGGAGGTTCGGTCTTTCGCCATCTTCAGTAGACGGCGTTAGACTCCGCCAGTTAGGGACGTTTTTCTTGGCATCCTCCTGACTGCAGTGATTGACAAACAGCGCTACTGAAGACCCCCGTCGTTCTATACCCTTTTCGGCTCAAAATCGGGAATAACGGGGTGGGGAGGGAGTGGGGTTTCCTAAAATTGACGCAAGATTCCCACAAACCGTCAACCCTAAATTCAAAATCGGGCCCACAATTTTGGTTCACCCCCACAGAATCTTATTGTTCTATAACCACTTTCCGCGCCCTCTATATTATCGTGACCGACTGAAGACAGTTGGTTGGTACGCCGGATACATTCTATTATATATCTGTCGGAAAACTGTACGCAGGCCGGTGGTAGGATTGTTGGCGGTAGGGAGGCCGGCGTCAACCAATTCGTCAATATGGTCGCCATCGGCTATACAGATCCGAAGGACAAGGGCCAACTAATCGGAGTCTTCTGCGGAGGGACAATTGTCACCCGATATCACGTACTGACCGCCGCCCATTGCATGGACGAGGAGGACAATTACGCCGATCTGGGCGTTATGGCCGGCGAACACGACATCTCCAAGAGTAAGTAGGACCAAGGACGAGTTCTCTCTCCTGTTCCTCCTGTTCCTCATGTTCTTCTTGTTGGACGGGAAAATTTTTTTTTTTTTTATTAAAATTTATTAAAATCGGAGCGGGTTCATAGGGGGGGGGCGTCCGAAAATTGAGGCCAGATTTGAATTTGCCAAAAAAAAAAAATCCTACAGCCGACAGTTTTTGGTCAGTAAAATGGGGGCGTTACACGGTAGAACAACGAGTTTTCATTCTTGGAAAATATTTCAAAAATAACGTGTGAAAGTTTCGGCGGCCACAACCGGCTACAAAATATAGGGTTTTAGTATTGAAAAAACAAAACAATCCTACAGCCGACAGTTTTTGGTCAGTAAAATGGGGGCGTTACACGGTAGAACAACGAGTTTTCATTCTTGGAAAATATTTCAAAATTAATGTGAAAGTTTCGCGGCCACAACCGGCTACAAAATATAGGGTTTTAGTATTGAAAAAACAAAAAAAAAAAATCCTACAGCCGACAGTTTTTGGTCAGTAAAATGGGGGCGTTACACGGTAGAACAACGAGTTTTCATTCTTGGAAAATATTTCAAAATTAATGTGAAAGTTTTGGCGGCCACAACCGGCTACAAAATATAGGGTTTTAGTATTAAAAACAAAAAAAAATCCTACAGCCGACAGTTTTTGGTCAGTAAAAATGGGGGGCGTTACACGGTAGAACAACGAGTTTTCATTCCTGGAAAATATTTCAAAATTAATGTGAAAGTTTCGGCGGCCACAACCGGCTACAAAATGTAGGGTTTTAGTAAAAAACGGACAGTTTTGGTCAGTAAAAATGGGGGGCGTTACACGGTAGAACAACGAGTTTTCATTCTGGAAAATATTTCAAAATTAATGTGATAGTTTGGCGGCCACAACCGGCTACAAAATATAGGGTTTTAGTATTGAAAAAAACAAAAAAACCACCCCCAATTCGACAGCCGATAGTTTAGGGTCGGTAGAAATGGAGTCATGATAACAGCCGGGGTGAAAACGGGCTGGAAACGATTTTCTTTCGAAAAATCAGCAAAATCACGCACGTGCAACGTGCCCCATCACTGTACCCCCCCCCCCCCCCAATTGAACTATCGGCTGTCGAATGGGGCTTTTTTTTTTTAATAATACGGTCGCCTCAACTTCGCTGCAAGAACGCGGTGGCAAATTCAAAATATCGACGTTGATTGATTTCGGGACCTTAATTAGGGGATGCGAACGCCGACTGTACGGACTTTCAAGTTCTGCATATAGTGCAGGGTGAAGTTGGAGACACAGTAATTATTTTTCCCCCCTTTTGAACTTTTGAACGTTTCGCCCTCCTCCATACGTCTCCTTCTTCTTCTTCTTCTTCTTCCACTTCCATTTCCATTTTTCTTCTTCTTGAGACATCCCCTCCCAGTCATTCAAAATTTCAATTTTTTTTTTTTACTCTCGTGTCCCCAGGAGGCGAATCGAAGTACACGACGATGCACTCGGTGGCGAACATCGTCGTCCACCCGGGTGGACCCGGAGGACGCTGCTGAACGACATAGCGGTCGTCGTCCTGAAGGACGGTATCGTCTTCAACGACGCCGTCGGCCCTATCTGCCTGCCGAACAGGTTGCCCGATCTCGTCGGTCAGATGGTCAAGGTCACAGGTAGGTTATACCTAATCATTAGGCGTACATATATATATATTGTATATTGGGGTTGGCAACTGAGTAATTGGGGGATTTTGCCGACCTACGAAAGGACGTCCTCCGGCTGGCTCCTCGTACCTAAAAAAATATGTACAACCGACACCGATAATACTCAATTCCGATGACGACGCTTTTTCTTTTTTCTTTTTTTTTTTATTTCCAGGTTGGGGCGACACGAAATTCTACGGCGATTCCAACGTCCTGATGAAGGTCAACCTGAAGGTGATCGATCTGAAATACTGCAGCGTCAATTATCCGACGAGGACGATACCGCTGGACACGAGGACCCAGCTGTGCACGTACCGTACCGACAGGGACTCCTGTCAGGTATTGTCGATACATTAAATAATACATTAGGGCCCCCTCCACCCACTGATGACTGAAATTTTCCGTTTTCTCCAGGGTGATTCCGGCGGACCGCTCACCTGGCTGGACCCCGAGACCAACAGGTACACACTGGTCGGAGTCGTCTCCTACGGGACTGGATGCGCCACCACCTTCCCGGGCGTCAACACCCTTGTGTCCCATTTCCTCCCCTGGGTGCAGCAGACGATAAAAGGTTAAAGGGAGAGAGAGAGAGAGAGATTTTTAACAATCTTACGGGTATACAATACGGAGGGGTCCAAAAAAAAATGGTATCCACTGTTTAAAAGTCCCAGACTTAACTACTCTGGACTTTTACCTGTGTGGGGGGAACGCTAAAGGACGTCGTTTATCGACGCCAAAAGCCGGAGAACATTGGACGAACTTGGAGAATCCATCGTACGAATATCCAACTGAAAACGTTGCAGTTGGGCGGCACCGTTTCCGCTTGCGGGACGTTAATAACGGTGACCGTTTCGAACGCCTACAGCTGTATATATCTTCAAGTTGGACTTTAAGCTACACTTTCACCGAAAATGGCAGACAACTAAGTCAATTAGTTTTCGAGTTATGGACTGTTGAACTGTGGATACATTTTTTTGGACCACCCTCTGTGTAGTACAGTTGGGCCCCGTTCATCGGCCAAAGTACTGCTACAGAGAGGGGTACAAAAAAAATGGTATCCACTGTTTAAAAGTCCCAGACTTAACACCTCTGGACTTTTGCCTGTGTGGGGGGGGGACGCTAAAGGACGTCGTTTATCGACGCCAAAAGCCGGAGAACATTGGATGAACTTGGAGAATCCATCGTACGAATATCCAACTGAAAACGTTACAGTTGGGCGGTATCGTTTCTGTCTGTGGATGTTAATAACGGTGACCATTTCGAACGCCTACAGCTGTATATATCTTCAAGTTGGACTTTAAGCTACACTTTCACCGAAAATGGCAGACAACTAAGTCAATTAGTTTTCGAGTTATGGACTGTTGAACTGTGGATACATTTTTTTGGACCACCCTCTGTGTAGTACAGTTGGGCCCCGTTCATCGGCCGAAGTACTGCTACAGAGAGGGGTACAAAAAAGCAAAAAAAAACCCCTAACGATCGGGTCAAAATTGGGTCCTCACTTCAGTTTCGAAGGTTCGAAGAATAAAATTCCATGGATTTTATTTTTATTTATTTATTTTTTTTTTCAGCAACCGCCCCCAAACCCGTATCCACCTGCTCCAAGATATGACGCGACAATCCGGGACTTACAGGAAGGGCGAAAATGTTCGATATAGAATAAAAATCTTTTACGAAATGGATAAGAAATCTTTTTTTTCGGCACCCCTTTACCCCCACCTAATCACTGGTGACAAGAGATATTTAAGGGTTTGCTTTTCGATGTATTTAAAAAAAATATATATACGCACGCAGGATACTAATTGGTATCATACCGCTCAAGTGTATCTGAGGGTGTTGAATTTTTAAGTGGAGTTGGACCACTTTTGGAAAATTATAACAACCAGGATTCATAATTTAAAACGCTTTTTTGTAATTTATTCCTTCAAAAATATTCCCTTCTTTCTTTTTCCTGAATTCCTTTTAATCTTTCGCACTTTTTCGGTTTGTACTTTTCTCCATCGTTATGCGTATCTTCATCCCCCTCCCCGAAGACGAATACTGTTCTATAAATCTGTTTCTTTTTCGATTTTTTAAAAAAAAATCTTTAGTTACTATTTCTTCTTCACACGAACTGAACCTCTTGTCTTGTTCCTCTCGCCGGTTCGGCCTTCCGCCATGTAGACCGGTTTCGGCCGCCGCTCGCCATCTTCAGTAGCGCTGCGTCAGTCACTGTCAAACTGACAGACACTAGAGTACAAGGAGGATGCCGACAGGAGAAACGTCCACAAAGTGGCGAAAGTGCGACTGACACCGCTACTGAAGGTGGCGAGCGGCGGCCGAAACCGGTCTACGGCAGAAGACGAGGAGACCGGCGAGACAGGAGACGGAAACATCACGAACCTACAGCGCCGCGTGGGAATGCCCGAAAAACACGTCCGACGTGCCAAAACTGACTGACACGTACACGCTACTGAAGGTGGCGAGCGGCGGCCGAAACCGGTCTATAGAAGAAGACGAAGAGACCGGCGAGAGGAGACAGAAACATCACGAACCTACAGCGCCGCATGGGAATGCCCGGAAAACACGTCCGACGTGCCAAAACTGACTGACACGTACACGCTACTGAAGGTGGCGAGCGGCGGCCGAAACCGGTCTATAGAAGAAGACGAGGAGACCGGCGAGACAGGAGACGGAAACATCACGAACCTACAGCGCCGCGTGGGAATGCCCGAAAAACACGTCCGACGTGCCAAAACTGACTGACACGTACACGCTACTGAAGGTGGCGAGCGGCGGCCGAAACCGGTCTATAGAAGACGAAGAGACCGGCGAGAGGAGACAGAAACATCACGAACCTACTGCGCCGCGTGGAATGCCCGAAAACACGTCCGACGTGCCAAAACTGACTGACACGTACACGCTACTGAAGGTGGCGAGCGGCGGCCGAAACCGGTCTATAGCAGAAGACGAAGAGACCGGCGAGAGGAGACAGAAACATCACGAACCTACAGCGCCGCATGGGAATGCCCGAAAAACACGTCCGACGTGCCAAAACTGACTGAATCCTCGTAGACGCTACTGAGGGTGGCGATCGGCAACCGGGCGAGAAACGCGCGTAATCTACGTTATTCCAACCCGTCGGTAGACCACAAAACGGGTATGTTGGAGTAGAAAGATTTATACCCAATTTATACACTGGACACAGATCTTCCGGGACTTCTGCCGAGACTGCGAAGTCCCGTAGGAATATCGTAGGAGGCGGAGGATCATCCTGGGGGCCAACTTTGGGGAGGAAAAAACCCTTACTGAAAATAATCTCAAATGATCTTTCGACAGCTTCTCGGGCTCAGAGACGAGGTCTCTCTTCTTCTGACACTCCAGAAAGGTCCTCCAGGACCCTCCTACTCAGAGTGGATGGCCGGGAACAACAAGAAGTTCAAGCTCAGTAGGTTCTCCCCTCTTCCGCACCTCAATTATGTCCCAATCAATCCTTTTTCACGGGCGTCCCCAAAACGGGAACTGGCCGGGGATCGCCCGGGAGGGACGGGGGGAAAAAAACCCTTCCCGAAAATAATCTCGAACGATCTTTCGACAGCTTCTCGGGCTCAGAGACGAGGTCTCTCTTCTGGCCTCGTCCTGACACCAATTCCTCTTCATCTCACCGAGGACACTCCAGAAAGGTCCTCCAGGACCCTCCTACTCAGAGTGGATGGCCGGGAACAACAACGAGCTCAAGCTCCGTCGGTTCTCCCCTGTCCCGCACCTCAATTATGTCCGAATCAATCCTTTTTCACGGGCGTCCCCGAATCGGGAACTGGCCGGGGATCGCCCGGGAGAGACGGGAAAAAAACAGGGTGCAGATTTGAAGAGGAAACTGTGGACACAAAATTAATTTCGATTGTTCCGATCAGCGCCGAATTAACCGCCCAATTGTTCTTCAAAACCAGCGATCGCCTCGTCATTCTCGCCTTTTGTCACCTGAAACCCGGCTCGCAGGTGTCCAATTATTAATTATCAACAGGTAAACCTAATTAGCGAAGTGTCGGCTTCAATTCGGCTACAATAAATACGAGGGAGCTTCGATCACAGTTCAATACCCCGTACAGGTCGAATCCCGAGTGGCTGAGGTAATATATATATTATATATATATTTATTTATTTATTGTACAATTAACCTTTATAGAGGTTTTTTTATCGTAGGTTTGTGGTGTTAGACCGGTTTTGGGGCCGCTCGCCATCTTCAGTAGCTGTCACTGCGTGTCACTTGTACTGCCCGACAAACACTTGTAGTGCCGACAGTGACTGACACAGCGCTACTGAAGACGGCGAACGGCCCCGAAACCAATCATTATATCCCCGTCAGAATAATCATCCGTCGAGGATCAAAAAAGCGATTCGTAGGCAAGAAAAGAGGATTTTGAGACGTGTTTTCGATTTTTCTGAAAATAAAAACTCTGAGTACCGTCGATTTCGCGTCTTGCTGCCTCCTCTAGCCGGTTTTGTCTTTTGCCAGACCGGTTTCGGGGCCGTTCGCCGTCTTCAGTAGCGCTGTGTCAGTCACTGTTGTGGCACTCTGGATGTTTTTCCCCCGGGGGGGGGGAGGGGGGGGGCATCCTCACTGCCCACTGTCACTGGTGCGTCACCCGTAGTGCCGAAGTGACTGACACAGCGCTACTGAAGACGGCGAACGGCCCCGAAACCAATCTCGATATCCCCGTCAGAAGAAGTGATCAAAGAAGCGATTCGTAGGCGAGAAAAGAGGATTTCGAGACGTGTTTTTCGATTTTCTGATAATTAAAAACTCGGAATACAGTCTATTTCGCGTGTTGCCTCTCTCTGCCAGACCGGTTTCGGCCGTCTTCAGTAGCGCCGTCTTCAGTAGCGCCGTCTTCAGTGAGGACGCCACCGGTGAAAAACATCCAAAGTGGCGAGAGTGACTGAAGACGGCGCTACCGAACCGACGGCCCCGAAACCGGTCTGGCGAAAAGGAGACGGAAACCTACGGTATTCTCCAACCCCTGGCAGACCACAGAAAGGGTATATTAAAGGAGAGTTTTCAATAGTCGCCTAACCGACTGATTAGCGCTGTTGGACGTGGCGAACGGCCGAAATCGGTCCGAACGCCTGACCGGCGTAAAAAGTTTCTTTCCGTTCGCCACCAGAATGAATCTACGCGCCGTTGTCGTCGTCGCGGCGCTCGTCGCGGCTGTCGGCCTGTCGTCGGCGATGCCCGACAAATCCTATCTGAACGGCGGAAAGTCAGAGGAAATCGATTCGGACGAATTCGGACAGTTCCGCGGCCCGAAGAGGACGTCCTGCGATTGCGGATGGACCAACAAGGTATATTTTACAAGGATACCGTTTACTGTCTATATTCCCCGATCCGTGACGGATAAGACCACTTTTTCCCCCCAATTCCGTTCTTGAATTTTCCGACTTCAGAAATTGTCCTGTACGGCAGGCTTCCGGCAGGATCGTGGGCGGCAAAGAGGCCCGATTGAACGAATTCCCGTACATGGTCGGTTACGGCGAAATCCATCCCGATTTCCCGAAAGTTGAGGACGTGGCCATCTCGTGCGGCGGCACTCTGGTCACCGGCCACCACGTCGTCACCGCCGCCCACTGCACGTTCGGCGACCACGAGCTGAGGACGGGAATTGTCGTCGGAGAGCACGACGAGACACGTAAGAGAGTCCTTCCTTCCTCCAGTCCTTCACCGAAGATATAATCAAGCAACTCTCTTGGTTGGGTTCCCAAATCTCTTTTTCACCCCCACAGGCGTCCTGAGCAAGTACAGGAAGGTGTACGCCGTCGCGAAGATGATAGAACACGAGGGTTGGACGCTGAAGACTTTCAAGAACGACATCGCGATCCTGTTCATCAAGGAAGAAATCGTTTTCAACGCGGCCGTCGGACCGGCCTGTTTGCCCACCCAGAGGCCGGACATTATCGGAAAACACGTCAAGCTTACAGGTACAAATATATTCTCAAACGCGTCGAGGAATTCCTTCGCCAATCGACCGAGTTACCTTTCCTTCAATATACCTGGAAGAACTATCCGGGGGGAAACTTATACGAACTACAATATCCTGAGACCCCGTAAATAAACTGTAGGAGCCGTTTATTTTAAAAGTGGGCCCGCCCAACTCAGTTTTTCAATTTTTTTAAACGTTTAAAATGCACAAATTTATGTCATTTATCAGTAATTTTTATTACAATCCGAGCGAAAACGATGATAATTCTTGACGCTCAAGTTTTCAGAGTTAGCTTGAAAAGAAAACGAATATTATTGGCCTAATAATTGCCAGTTATTTTAATAGGAACTATAAATTTAACACCCTCAGATACACTTAAGGGCAGTATGACACATTGGTATCCTGTAGGTATATTTTTTTTTTTTTGAATTCGTTCAAACGCAAACCCTTAAATATCTCGTTTCGAAGATAAATGGACGGCTCGGTAACTTCGGTTTTTTTTTTTCCACACGGAAAAAAGCCATATTTTATTCTCCAATAAAAATAAATTTTATAGCCTACAAAATCCAGTGTAAATGATAAATGTGCCCACAATTATGAAAGCGGTCGATTCAAACTTTAAATACAACGTTTTCATACGAAATTCACAAAAAAATTTCTTATTCGCAGTCAACTTTCATTGATCGAGACTAATAAAATTCTAAATTTCAAATATCGCGTATTATAAAAATATTTAATTTAATATACCTGTTCTGTGGTCTGCGAGGGGTTGGAATACTGTAGTTTCGTGATGTTTCTGTCTCCTCTCGCCGCTAGTTTGGTCTTTTGCTAGACCGCGGTCTGTCGGCCGCTCGCCATCTTCAGTAGCGCTGTGTGTCAGTCACTGTGTTAGAGCACTTTGGACTTTGGTTTTTACTGTATGACGGTACAAATGCGAAAGTGGCACAGTGCAGTAGTCTCCAAAGTGCCAAACAGAGTGACTAACACAGGGCGCTACTGAAGATGGCGAGCGGCCGACAGACCGCGGTCTAGCAAAAGACCGAACCGGCGAGAGACATTAAGATGTTCATTAAGACTTAAGACTTGAATTGACTTGGGCCACTTTCAAAATGAACGGCTCCTACAGTTGAATTGAAGATATCCTTATTGTCCTGCGAAGGTTGGGGCGAAGTTCAGAGCAAGAAGGACAATCCGCACGTCCTGAGGAAGGTGAACCTGAGGGTGATCAAATTGGACCACTGCAGGGAGGCCTACCCCCATCAGAAGATCGATCTGGCCAATCCCACCCAGCTTTGTACCTACTCGAAGAATAAGGACTCGTGCCAGGTGCGCACAAGAAAAAACAGTCTATTCAAGTCGAACTTACTGACTTGACAGGAGCTTAATGTAATATTGTCCAATTGCAGGGAGATTCCGGGGGTCCTCTGGCGTGGCTGGACCCGGAGACCAACAGGTACACTCTGGTCGGTGTCGTCTCCTTTTCGAAAGCTTGCGCCGATAAGGACCCGGGCATCAACACCGACGTCTTCGCCTATCTGGGATGGATACAGGACAAAATTAAGAGTAAATATCTTTATCTTAAGGTCGGTAGAGGAAGCGGACAACCCTCAGGAAGGGAAGGGCGTAAAACCTACGCTATTTTGATCCGTCATTTAGTGTCCTGTTAGGGCCCTAAAAGGACTACGAAGTGCAACAAAAGGATCTTTCCACCTGTCGTTGAAATGGAGTTCTGGAAGAACGTTTCCTCAGCCTCCCGTTAATCTTTTTGATCCGTCATTTAGTGTCCTGTTAGGGCCCTAAAAGGACTACGAAGTGCAACAAAAGGAATCTTTCCACCTGAAAATGGAGTTGGAGAAAGAACGTTTCAGCCTCCCGTTAATCTTTTTAATCCGTCATTTCTTGTAGGGTCCCTAAAAAGGACTACAAGTGCAACAAAGGAACTTTCCACCTGTCGTAGAAATGGAGTTATGGACAAAGAACGTTTCCTCAGCCTCCCGTTAATCTTTTTGATCCGTCATTTCTTGTGCTGTTAGGGCCCTAAAAGGACTACGAAGTGCAACAAAACGAACTTTCCACCTGTCGTAGAAATGGAGTCATGGAGAAAGAACGTTTCCTCAGCCTCCCGTTAATCTTTTTGATCCGTCATTTCTTGTGCTGTTAGGGCCCTAAAAGGACTACGAAGTGCAACAAAAGGAACTTTCCACCTGTCGTAGAAATGGAGTTATGGAGAAAAACGTTTCCTCAGCCTCCCGTTAATCTTTTTGATCCGTCATTTCTTGTGCTGTTAGGGCTCTAAAAGGACTACGAAGTGCAACAAAAGGATCTTTCCACCTGTCGTTGAAATGGAGTCCTGGAAGAACGTTTCCTCAGCCTCCCGTTAATCTTTTTGATCCGTCATTTCTTGTGCTGTTAGGGCCCTAAAAGGACTACGAAGTGCAACAAAAGGAACTTTCCACCTGTCGTAGAAATGGAGTTCTGGAAAGAACGTTTCCTCAGCCTCCCGTTAATCTTTTGATCCGTCATTTCTGTACTGTTAGGGCCAAAAGGACTACGAAGTGCAACAAAAAGAACTTTCCACCTGTCGTAGAAATGGAGTTATGGAGAAAAAACGTTTCCTCAGCCTCCCGTTAATCTTTTTGATCCGTCATTTCTTGTGCTGTTAGGGCCCTAAAAGGACTACGAAATGCAACAAAAGGAACTTTCCACCTGTCGTAGAAATGGAGTTATGGACAAAGAACGTTTCCTCAGCCTCCCGTTAATCTTTTTGATCCGTCATTTAGTGTCCTGTTAGGGCCCTAAAAGGACTACGAAATGCAACAAAAGGAACTTTCCACCTGTCGTAGAAATGGAGTTATGGACAAAGAACGTTTCCTCAGCCTCCTGTTAATCTTTTTGATCCGTCATTTCTTGTGCTGTTAGGGCCCTAAAAGGACTACGAAGTGCAACAAAAGGAACTTTCCACCTGTCGTAGAAATGGAGTTATGGAGAAAAACGTTTCCTCAGCCTCCCGTTAATCTTTTCGATCCGTCATTTCGTGTACTGTTAGGGCCCTAAAAGGGCGTCAGGTCTGTATCCAGACCGGTTTTCTGTATTATATATACCGTCTGTCTGACTGGTTATGACGCGTCCACGGCACAATGGCAGAATATTCCAACGCCCGGAGACGATTTTCGATAATTTCGATTTTTCTTTTCTGGAAAATATATTTAATTGTGCTCGCGTAATGTAAAAAAAAGACCGGTATTGACGCTGATTTCTGTCTGTTTCAGAGACAGCTCCGGCAAAAACGTGCTCGAAAGTGTGATAATAACTGGAGAGTGTGAGGCGAACGTGAAAATTGTAGATACAATAAATTCTAGAAATTTGAATATTTCTCCTAGTATTTTGTTTTAAAAACCATTTTCCACCAAATCCAAAATCCCCCTATCCCTATTTATATTTAAAAAATCGAACTTCATCTTAGAAACATAACAGGTGAGGCAAGTTGAACTTAATTTACAGGACAAGCTTCCCAAACTTAAGTTCTTTTCAATGGCTTCGTCACAGTTTTTCCACGAAATAAAAAACGCCTAATGCGACACTATTGAAAGTATATATATATATATATATATATATATATATATATATATATATATATCAAGACCTTATCAGCTTGAAGATGTAGAAAGGCGTAAAAATAGAGATATATCTGAAAAATCCGCAATTACTTAGTTGCCAGTACAATAATCTAGCTTCGGAATTCCAAATTCATGGATCGATCACCGCGACACGAATTCCGCCCCATAGACAGTAGGGGAAGCCTAAAAATTAGAAATATGTGTAAAAAAAAATAACTTTAATATCGTCGGTTTTGCGGTGTTTCCGTCGGCGAGAGCCGGGTGTTTTTCGGGGCCGCTCGCCATCTTCAGTAGCGGTGTTTTTTTTTAGTCACCGCCGGCACTCTGGACGGCCTTAACGGGGCTTGGCTAAGGACGGTACAAGTGACACGGCAGTGAGGGGGGGCGAAAAAATACCCCCCGACAAGTGGGTGGTGACACGGCGCTACTGAAGACGGCGAGCGGCCAAACCTACCGTATTCGGAGACGGCGAAACAGTCAATACTGAAATGCTTTTATGGGCGCAATAAAGAAAAGTTAAAAAAAAAACCTTCGAGGTCTTCTCGAGACAGCTGTATTTTGCAAAAATAAATATTAAATCATCGATCGAGCAAACTAATTTGCGCTCAATTGAATTTCGGTCGGGGAGACAATTACGGCAAATTTAACCGACAAAAATTGATAATTAAGAAATGATCCGAGTTTATGTGTGTGTGTGTTTGTTTAAGGCCACAATTAGGAGAACAATACGCTGGAGGCGATGTGCAAACAAGAATTAAACAATTCCCAGTGACGTCGCCATCAAATATTGGCTAATTTTCGTTAATGATCCCCACATTTTCCACGGCCTTTATATATATATATATAGTTAGGTAAGTCTGGGCTTGAGGTATTCAGCGGCAGGTTGAACAGGAACAAGGTAAATCTAACGCAAAACCTTTCGTCGTCTTCAATAGCTTCGGGTCGGTAGGGCGTAACGTGCAACGAGCGTAATCCGCTTCCGACCGTCTTCAGTTGCAGGCCCGACGGTTTCTACAAGCATTGAAGATTTCATGTATATCCCTATAGTTTCGCGGGAGAAAAAAAAACCTGTTTTGTTAATGGCGGATGTCCATTTCTTGTCTGTCGAAGATGAGGACTGCAGCGGCGTTGGCGATTTTAGCCTGTCTGTCGGCCGTCGCGACGGCCAGACCCGACGACTCCTATCTGACGTTCAAGGATTCGGAGGAGAGCGATTCTGACGAGCACGGACAGTCGGCCGGCAAGAAGATGACCAACTGCACCTGCGGCACCACCAACAAGGTATACAGAGTGGTCCGAAAAAATGTATCCACCGTTCAACAGTCAATAACTCGCAACCTAATTGACGAGGTCGTCCCAATTTTCGGTGAGAGTGTAGCTTAAAGTCCAACTTAAAGATGTAGTCGTTCGAAATGTTCACCATTAATATCCACAGACAGAACTGCAGCACCGACTACTGACTGCACGACGCGTTCAGTCGGATATTCGCCCAATTAATATCGGATTGATTCTCGAAGTTCATCCAATGTGCCTGGCTTTCGGTCCTCTAGTGTACCCTCCCCTCCTCCCACCCCACCCCCCCCCACTCAAAGAGGACCACACATATTTCAAACCAACCCCCATCCACCCCCAGTGTACTTCAACTCATATATAAAGAGTGGTCCGAAAAATGTATCCACCGTTCAACAGTCAATAACTCGCAACCTAATTGACACGGTCGTCCCAATTTTCGATGAAAGTGTAGCTTAAAGTCCAACTTAAAGATGTAGTCGTTCGAAATGTTCACCATTAACATCCGCAGACAGAACTGCAGCACCGACTATGAATATCGGATTGATTCTTGAAGTTCATCCAATGTGCGTGGCTTTCGGTCCTTTAGTGTACCCTTCCCCACCCCAAGGGTAAAAGTCCAGAGGAGTTAAGTCTCTGGGGACTTCCTGTTGGGAATTTCAGTACCTGGAACACACCACAGGCCCATTTCGTATCGGCCTACTGAAGTCGTTCTCCTGTATTTCCCTCCCTACCGGGGGGGTGTGTGACGCCCTCGAAATGTCCCGCCGAGGGGCGGTAATAATCCCGGCATATCTTTCTGGCCTCCGACAGGACGGCGGAAGGATCGTCGGCGGTCGTGAGACGCGTCCGAACGAGTACCCGCACATGGTCGGAGTCGGTTACATCAACCCGAGGAACACCTACGTGTTGATATTCTGCGGCGGCTCACTGATAACCGTCTGGCACGTGATGACGGCCGCCCACTGCACGTACCAGGACCACGAGGGCCTCGGCGTCGTCGTCGGCGAGCACAACACCGGGACCGGTAATGTGCGGTACCCGTAATATATATATATTTTCCTATTTCCGAAAATCCGAAATATTTTTTTTTTCATATACAGACAAGGACAACAAGTGGATGCAGGTGTACCCGGTGAGGCGCGTGTTCGAGCACGAGGACTGGAACGACAAGACGTTCCAGGACGACATCGCTATACTCTATCTGGACAGGAAGGTCGAGCTGAACAGGTACGTGGGCCTGATCTGCCTGCCGTCGAAACCGCGCAACATAGTCGGCCAGCACGTCAAAGTCACCGGTAATAATAACGCCAACAATATTATTTATAACGCGTTACAGCCGCGCGCGCGAGAGATATTTGAGCGAGAGTTAAAGAATTAACCGGCGCCCTTTTCCGCCCTACAGGATGGGGACACACGAAGGCCAACGGCGAAGAGTCGGACACACTGCAGAAGGTCAACCTGAGGGTCATTGAACCGACGATATGCGCCCAGAAATATCCGAAGAAACAGTTCGGAACCGGCGCCAACACGAGGCACCTCTGCACCTATTCCTACAGGAAGGACTCGTGCCAGGTGAAAGGGAAAAAAATAAAAAAAACTTTTAAAACCGGGATGAACGCTGACCAGACTAACTTTACGGCGTAACGGCGTGGAATTCATTTTATTTCGCCAGAAAAGAAACTTTCCGGGTCATAGGCGACCCCCGGGAGGTCATAGGTCACTTCTCAATGTTCGGACGAGCTGAAATTTTGCCTAGATATGTTGTAACTCCGATGACAATGCAATATTCAGGTTCATCCCGGGTCATAGGCGACCCCGAGAGGTCATAGGTCAGTTCCCAATGTTCGGACGGGCTGAAATTTTGCCTAGATATGTTGTAACTCCGATGACAATGCCAATATTCGGGTTCATACCGGGTCATAGGCGACCCCGAGAGGTCATAGGTCAATTTTCAATGTTCGGACGAGCTGAAATTTTGCCTAGATATGTTGTAACTCCGATGACAATGCCAATATTCGGGTTCATACCGGGTCATAGGCGACCCCGAGAGGTCATAGGTCAATTTTCAATGTTCGGACGAGCTGAAATTTTGCCTAGATATGTTGTAACTCCGATGACAATGCAATATTCAGGTTCATCCCGGGTCATTCATAAACGGGGCGAAATTTCTGTCAAGACTAAAAATTAGTAAATAAAAAAAAAAAAAAAAAAATTTCATTTTTCAGATACGATTAATTGTAAGGAAATCGTGAAATGTATCCGGCAGTATTGGCGCTATACCAATCGGTTTCTATCGAATATATTGGGTCGGCAACTAAATAATTGCGGATACTTCTCATCCCTTATGGGAGGGGGTGGTGGGGGGTGGTTTTGGTAAGCGCGACGCCAAACGTCGGCACGTAATGAACATTTCGGAATATTCTATAGGTCTGAAAAATACAAATAACGCCATTCTCGGTCTTTCGACTAAACCACCCCCCCAATGACTTAGTTGCCGACCCAATATATATATATATATATATATATATATATATATATATATATATATAGAGACATCATACTATAATTTAGCCTCAATTAGAGACAAAATATTTAATAATTTTTGCAACAAATGCGCGTCCCTTACCGAAGTTGCAACATATTCCTAACATCTCCTTACAAGGTGTTTGTTTTGACGGTGTCGAAACAAGTCGGTGGGGTTTTTTTTTTTTTAAATTTTCTTTTCTGTCCAATTTCAGGGCGATTCCGGCGGCCCCGTCATCTGGCTGGACCCTGAGACGAACAGGTACACTCAGGTGGGCATCGTCTCGTACGGTGCGGGATGCGCGACCAGACTGCCCGGCGTAAATACTGACGTGCACGCCTACATCAACTGGATACAGACAGTTGTCCACTGTGAGTCCTTGAATAGACCGGTTGGCGGTAATAGGGCCGAACAATTTTTTTTCAGCAGAAACACGCTTAATCGAACCGTTTTTACCCGATTTGTTCCAGTGACGAGGCGGGACGCGTTCACCTGCTCCAGGATAGGATAGGCCGTTGAACCGGGACAAGGGCGCGGCCGTCGGCGTTAAACTTTTATAGAGTTTGACAATAAAACGAGAACAGGTTGTCCGAAGACGGAAAAAATCGTGTGTCCATCAATATCCTGCGCCAATCACCTAATTTCCGCCTAAAATCAGCATTTGTGGTCCGATTTTGGGCCTAAAAACCAGATTTTTGGGCCGATTTTGCGCCAAAAACCGCATTTTTGGACAGATTTCTTGCGCCAAAAACCACATTTTTTGGTTGATTTTTAGCGCCAAAACCGCATTTTGGACCGATTTCGGAAGGAAAACTGCATTTTAGATTTATTTTGGGCCTTAAACCGTATTTTTTCACCCAATTTTCGTCTAAAAGGAGTTTTTTTGGGCCGATTTTGCGCCTAAAAACCTCATTTGTGGTCAGATTTTGCGCCTAAAAACCACATTTTTGGGCCGATTTTGCGCCAAAAACCCCATTTTTGGACCGATTTCGGGAAGGAAAACGGCATTTTTAGGTTTATTTTGGACCTTAAACCGTATTTTTTCACCGAATTTGCGTCTAAAAGGAGCTTTTTTGGGCCGATTTTGCGCCTAAAACCTCATTTTGGTCAGATTTTGCGCCTAAAAACCTCATTTTTGGGCCGATTTTGCGCCAAAAACCGCATTTTTGGACCGATTTCGGGAAGGAAAACGGCGTTTTTAGGTTTATTTCGGGCCTTAAACCGTATTTTTTCACCCAATTTGCGTCTAAAAGGAGTTTTTTTGGGCCGATTTTACGCCTAAAAACCTCATTTTTGGTCAGATTTTGCGCCTAAAAGGAGCTTTATTTGGCCGATTTTACGCCTGAAAACCGCATTTGTGGTCCGATTTTGGGCCTAAAAACCTCATTTATGGGCCGATTTTGCGCCAAAAACCGCATTTTTGGACCGATTTCGGGAAGGAAAACGGCATTTTTAGGTTTATTTTGGGCCTTAAACCGTATTTTTTCACCGAATTTGCGTCTAAAAGAAGCTTTTTTGGGCCGATTTTGCGCCTAAAACCGCATTTGTGGTCCGATTTTGCGCCTAAAAACCTCATTTTTGGGCCGATTTTGCGCCAAAAACTGCATTTTTGGACCGATTTCGGGAGGGAAAACAGCATTTTTAAGTTTATTTTGGACCTTAAACAGCATTTTTTCACCGAATCAGCGCCTAAATTCAGCATTTTTGTGCCGATTTTGGGCCTAAAAACCTAATTTTTGGTCAGATTTTGCGCCTAAAAACCTCATTTTTGGGCCGATTTTGCGCCAAAAACCGCATTTTTGGACCGATTTCCGGAGGGAAGACGGCATTTTTAAGTTAATTTCGTTGCCTTAAACCGCATTTTTTCACCGAATTAGCGCCCAAATTCAGTATTTTTGGTCAGATTTTGCGCCTAAAAGCCGCACTTTTATTTCAGTCCGGGCACTTATTACTTCCCGGGCAAACGGGACGTTTTAGGACCCTTCCAACGTATTAGGCGTAACCGAAAGTAATCATTTTGACTATGGAATTCATTTTATTTTGCTAAAAAAGAAACTTTACACAACTTTCCGCCGCCACTTTTCCGGCAAATTTTCGATTCCTCCCCACCCCTCCCCTAATGAAAAACTCCTCAAGATCTACCATTGTTTGATCGGTTTCGTTTTCGGTTTGGGCGGAAAATTTGCAAACAGACTGGGAATTTTTATATTGGGGGTGGAGGGGGGGTTAAACAACGCGGGATTCGAACCAAAGTTTCGTTTCGGGGTTTTGAGGGTGCGCTGTTATCGACTGGGCGCGCGCCTGGTCTCACCCCGAACCAGGTACGGATATCGAGGAGCTGCAGGGGGTTGGAAGGAAACCACTCGAGTTTCTCGAGGGTGGCTTTAACCACCCGCCCCCGCCCGAAAACGATAATTTCTGTGATTGTCATAACTTCTTATCGCTATCGTCTCGGCAGACCGCCACCCCATTATCACCCCCGAGGTGTACCGCGGTAATACGAACGACTTAAACAGAAAATTCGGACTCTCACAACAGGGCGTTACTACGTCAAGTAACAAACTGTGTTCACGTCCTCATCCAGAGATACGCCGGTGATTGGGGTCGGCAACTAAGTAATTGCGGATACAACATATTTTTAAGTATCTTCTCCGAGCAGATAAGCCGTAGACGGTTTCCAATGCGCAATTACTTAGTCGCCGGTACCGGTACCGCATCCGTTTCCGGGTGTACGTGAATTGGGACGATCAGTTATTGCCCCGGACCGTGAACCCCCCCCCCCCCACGGGGGGTGGGAGGGGGACAGTAAATGTCGTAATAACGTCATAATAATTGTAATTCCTAAGTGAGTTTCGGGGGTGGTGGTGGGGGGGGTTGGGGGCGCGAGACACGTCGGCGAGTGCCCAATCGGAATAAACTGAACGGAGTCACGAACTTTCGTGAATCGAAAAAAAAAAACCCGCCGACGTCACCGCCCCCCCCCCATTACCGAGTGCGGTGAAAACGACTTTTCAATGAAAACTCAATATAAATAATAATAAATAGCGTAATAAATTGGTGTATTTAAACGTAAATTTTTTACCTAATTGAGCGCGCTTACTTTGCTCATAACTGGAACACCAGCCCGGCCGCACACTGAAGCCTCTGCAACAGAATAACGATTGATTAAAATCACTCGTCAACGAAGCAAAGGCAATTTTTTTTATTTTTAAATTAGAAGAAAAATTCGAATTATGAAAAATTTGCGGTCATAAAAAAAAAATTATCGATGTGGTGCACGTGAATTAAATACAAATACAATATATTGTACCCAATTTCGAATGTAAAACTTTTGCTAGACCGGTTTCGGCGACTTGTACTGACTGACAAGTGACCGAAGTGGCAGACAACAATAGCGCTACTGAAGACGGAGAAAACGGCCACGAAACGGGTCCGGCGAAAGGTTCATTTCTTGCCCGCGAATTGAGTCTTCGATAGTCGCGGGATTATTGGCGACTGTTGGCGCTGACAGCGACGCTGACACAGCGCTACTGAAGGTGGCGAGAGGGCCGAAACCGGTCTGGCGAAAGGTTTATTTCTTGCCCACGAATTGCGTCTTCGATAGTCGCGGGATTATTGGCGACTGTTGGCGCTGACAGCGACAGTGACACAGCGCTACTGAAGGTGGCGAGAGGGCCGAAACCGGTCTGGCGAAAGGCTTATTTCTTGCCCACGAATTGCGTCTTCGATAGTCGCGGGATTATTGGCGACTATTGGCGCTGACAGTGACAGTGACACAGCGCTACTGAAGGTGGCGAGAGGGCCGAAACCGGTCTGGCGAAAAGGCTTATTTCTTGCCCACGAATTGCGTCTTCGATAGTCGCCGGTGACACAGCGCTACTGAAGGTGGCGAGAGGGCCGAAACCGGTCTGGCGAAAGGCACGAATTGCGTCTTCGATAGTCGCGGGATTATTCGACCATCGGACAGACAGTGACACAGCGCTACTGAAGGTGGCGAGAGGGCCGAAACCGGTCTGGCGAAAAGGCATATTTCTTGCCCACGAATTGCGTCTTCGATAGTCGCGGGATTATTCGACTATTGACAGTGACAGTGACACAGCGCTACTGAAGGTGGCGAGAGGGCCGAAACCGGTCTGGCGAAAGGTTTATTTCTTGCCCACGAATTGCGTCTTCGATAGTCGCCGGATTATTCGACTATTGACAGCGACAGTGACACAGCGCTACTGAAGGTGGCGAGAGGGCCGAAACCGGTCTGGCGAAAAGGCTTATTTCTTGCCCACGAATTGCGTCTTCGATAGTCGCGGGATTATTGGCGACTGTTGGCACTGACAGCGACAGTGACACAGCGCTACTGAAGGTGGCGAGAGGGCCGAAACCGGTCTGGCGAAAAGGTTTATTTCTTGCCCACGAATTGCGTCTTCGATAGTCGCGGGATTATTCGACTATTGACAGCGACAGTGACACAGCGCTACTGAAGGTGGCGGGCGGCTCCGAAACCGGTCTGGCGAAAGACGAAACCGAGGGGCGAGAGAAATCGACTGTATTTTCCAACCCCTCGCAGACCGCAAAACAGGTCTGTCAAACCGGTAAAACGTTCTCCTTTTTCGGTATTTTCATTTAAAGTAACAATTGCATCGGCGCCACCGAAACGCCCTTAAACACCAGATGAATTTAAACGAGAATTTTCGAAATTCTCCACGCTCTATACACGTGTCTACTGGTCAAATGAAAATACCTTTTTTCAGATGAAAAATCTGAAGAATGAAAGGTACTTTTTCCTTTAGCCAAATAATGTAGAATTCCGCTAAATTTCTTACAATCATAAGGGAAATTTTCGTTTGGGGCCGTCTGCTCTATTTTTCCTGCGTTTTCCATTTTTTTTATTCCATCTTAATTTTTGTAAAATAAATTTTTGGGATTTAGCCAGAACTGAAAAAAGGGGCAGTCTCTTTTTTTCAAGAGAAAGTTGAACTGTATCCGCTTGCTAATTAATTAATATTTGTTTTATAGCTGAACGTTTTCGACGGAAAATTACCGAATGAAATCCTGCGTTAAATTTTCTCCGTGTTCCTACGGCCGGATTTCGGCCGCTCGCCACCCTCAGTAGCCAGAAGTTGGCGTAGTGTAACAAGGAGGCCGGGGAGTGGGCACCAATATCGGTCTTGTAGACCGGGATTGAGGGGTTGAGGCGTCGGCTGCTTCCTTACCCCCCACCCCGCGGCCCCTAACGGCTTTCTCCTAAGGGTTGATACCGAGGAAGGGCGTGTGTGTGTGTGTGTGCGTGCGTGTGTGCGGTCCGCAACCCCTCAGCCCTAATTAAGACACGGCCCGAAGTGGTGGTAGGGGGTGGAGGAGGAGAATATCGATCAGACGAGAACTCACCCCCAGGAGGACCCAGCCCCCCGACGACCAACCCCTTAATCTCGAACACTTACATATTTAAGAAAACCCCGGCCGTATAATATTACAGTCTGCCCAAAATCCGGCCGAAAGGACTAAGTACTTTATCATTTGGGGGGCTTTGGAGGCGACGGATTAAGGCCCAATCTGTAGGGGGGGGGGCGAATTTACTTAAAATAAAATTCGATTTCGCAATTTGCCGGGTTCGGGGGCTGGAAACGGAATCTTCTGCACCGGTCTACAACAGGACGCAGAATAATGTGACAACAAGCTACTGCCGATGGAGGAAAACCGGTAACGGCCAACCCCGTCGCAGACCACAAAACAGGTATTCTAAACTAGAAAGATTTAAATTTTCGGGTCGAAAATATGAAGGAAAATAATTCATACTCTACTGGACTCCTGTCGCCGGTTTGGTCTTTCGCTAGACCGGTTTTTGGGCCGTTCGCCATCTTCAGTAGCGCTGTGTCACTTTGGACGTTTTTCGGGCATCCTCACTGCACTCTGGCGCTGTCACCCACTTTAAATGTCCAACAG
Organism: Lethocerus indicus; assembly: GCA_019843655.1. NCBI lineage: Eukaryota > Metazoa > Arthropoda > Insecta > Hemiptera > Belostomatidae > Lethocerus > Lethocerus indicus. The sequence goes on along the minus strand of JACDQD010000003.1, from coordinate 35,694,939 downwards.
GTGATCGAATTGCCCAAAAGTGACCGACACCGCTACTGAAGATGGCGAACCGCCCCGAAAACGATCCAGTTCTTCGGGAATTTCTTAAAAACCTATTTTGTTGATTACGAATCGCATCACTGATACTCGATTGAATATTCCACTATTAGTGCCAACAGTGACTGACACAGCGCTACTGAAGACGGCGAGCGGCCACCGAAACCGGTCCGGCGGAAGACCGAACCGGCGAGAGACGTGAGACAGAAATATCGAAAATGAAAGATGAAAGAAGGAGGAGCGCCACCCCAACCCCCAAAACGCCCCCAACTCGGGGAATTTCAGTTTCGCGAAACGGGTGAGGGGGGGCGATTCTGAAATTCTAGGAGTACTTATTTACCGCCGGCGAGAACTTTTTCCCGGTATCAAAAGCCGCCCCCCTTTTTTATTTTTTTTTTGCCCCCCCGCCCCCCCCACCACGCCACAACAACTCTAAACCAGTTGTTTTCGGCCGATATTTCGCTGCCCTCAAAGGGCTTCCTTTGAAAAGAGGAGAATTCCACAGGACCTTCCACCCTCCCCCCCCCTCGGCCACCCCCCAATTCCGGCAACACCAAATTATACGAGGTCTGTACCGAAAAGTATCGCGAATTTTGGTTTTTCAAAAATTTTTCCCCGATCCTCGAAAACGCTTCGAAAATTCATTTTCCTGTAAGCTTCGTCCGTCTTCGACACGTTTTTAATCCCTCAAATTGTAGCGCAGCGTCGTCCTTTTCAGTTGTGCCTCTTTTCAGTTTCAGGGAACGAGAAAAGATGTTTTTGGCATTTTCGAAACGGGCAAAAATCGAAGACGAACCGAGAAAAAACGTGCGAGAAATACCGAAAGACGGCATAAGACAGTTAAGCGTTTACACAAACAGGGGGCTACAAAAAAAAGCGTAGATCGAATATACTTATTTGGCAGAAATCTAAAATTCCCTATACCTTTTTCTCGTACTTGGAGCGTAACTGCAATTGTAAAATTACGGGGCGTTCTTCCGCAGAGCGATATTACAACCCCCAATTTCCACCCTCCTCATACATCGCCCAGTGGTGGGGGTATAAAATAAAATAATCGTTACCTCCCCTACCACCCCCCCCAAATTACCGTTGGCGTTATCGTTGGGCCCGAACTACAAAGTGGTAATTGTAAATGTTCGACGCCGAATTAGTACTGTTTGCGCCGGCGAAACACCGCAAGTGCGGGGGGTATGGATGGGGGAAAAAATTTAAGGGAAGAAAAGCGCCGGGGCGGGGGTGGCTTTGACGCGGCGACAACCTGCTCTTTATCATCGAACCTCTTTAATTTTTTTTTTTTTTTTTATTTTCTCCTCCGCTAATTTTAAACGTTCCGTCGGACGTAGTAGCACATCCCTTCGGCCGGGAGGGTTGTGGGACATCGTCAAATTAAAACCTGTAGACTGGGGGTTGTGGGGGGGGCGAAAAACATCCCCTCGAAAATAATCGTCGTCGAGTTTTAAACACGAGCCTAATAAAAGTGCGCGGCCTCGTTTTTAATTACGTTGGCGCCAGCCGCCTTCAATCTCTCTCTTTCTCGTATTCATTAGACTTTCGGGGGTTGGACGGGACGGGGTGAGGGTGGGGGTTGTTAGGTAATTTTTTATTTTTCCGCCCGACGCCTCCACCCCGCCCCCGACCCAAAGTCAGGGATTGTTGAAATGAGGGGAGGGCGACGTATCGGCGGGGTTGGGGGTTGTTAGGTTTGGCGTCCAGAGACCGGGAAAGGGGTTGTTCCTTACAAATTTGATTATAGCCCCGAGGGGTCGGTCGGGAGTTGTTTACCCCGGGCAGATCGAGGACGGGGTGGGGGGTATTCGGATCTTAATACCCCGAAACCCCCCCCCCACAGGTTACAATACTCCGGGGGGTAGTAGGTAGTAGTGTGGAGCCGGGGTTGATGATGACGACGTTGTGTTACCTGTATTTTACAAGCTAACCGCCCCCCGCCCTCCACTCGGGGGTGGGTCCTACCCCTCTTGTGGGACACTGAAAACCTAGCCGTTATTTTCGGGGGTTTCGCCCTGAATAATCGCTATTCTTCAACTGGGGGTGCGTACAGCGTATTTCTTCTTTTTTTTTCAAACAAAGCGTCGTTGGTCTGTTAAAATAAAAGGGCGAGGAAATTCAACGGGGTATTCGGCGCTGGATTCAAAGGGCCGACCTTAGGAAGGGCCGGAGAGATAGTGAGGAGATACCCAGGGAAATTTAGCTTGCGAGCGGGGTTTCTAAGTTGTAAATCTGTGTTAAGGAACCGGTGGCTGTAAGTAACTAGCTGTTACTGAGAACAGTAGGGTGGTTAGGCGGGGGGGGTGGGTTTTCACGGCCCACTGAACCGCCCCCCCATTCGAGGTGGGTTCTTCGACCCCAAACCCCCACCCCACAACCCCCGAGGCGTAGCTACTTAACATTATCCAGGTAGGGCGCAAACACACACACACACACAGAGTCTAAATCAGGGGCTTAATCCCCGATTAAGGTCACATCCTTTTTGGCGCTTTACCTCTACACTCTGGCACTAAGCTCCCTTTCTCGCCCCCCCCACTCTCAAAGAGGACCACACATATTTCAAACCAACCCCCATCCACCCTCGGTGTACTTCAACTCATATATATAGAGTGGTCCAAAAAAATGTATCCACCGTTTAACAGTCCATAACTCGCAAACCAATGGACGGAGTTGTCCCAATTTTTGGTGAAAGTGTAGCTTAAAGTCCAACTTAAAGATATATATAGCTGTAGGTGTTCGAAATGGTCACCATTATTAACATCCCAAGCAGAAACGATGCCGCCCAACTGCAGCACCGACTACTGACTGCACAACGTGTTCAGTCTGATTCTCGAAGTTCATCCAATGTTAATATTTTCCGGATAATATCGATTTCCGGAACTACAAACCATAACACTACCAAAAATGAGACAATTCCGCCAATTAGTTTGCAAGTTATGGACTTTTAAACAGTGGATACATTTTTTTGGACCACTCTGTATAAGTGTTAGACCCATTGGGGATTTCGACGAATTTACAAATTTAAGTTTTTTACGCATTACGGCCCACTTAAGCGCGCCTGAGTATCGGGATATTTTGGAATTTTGCCCGACCCTGTAATCGGCGTAAAGTTGAGCTACATAATCTACTGAAGACGGGCGAAATCCCCGAATCGTGATAGTCATTTATGCTGCGATTTAGTAGCCTCCACCCCCCGTTTCAACCCCCGCCGCTGTATTCCCCAATCTCAAAGTTTACGGCCGAACCGGATTAACGATCGGTCCTAATCCTAAAGTGAATACATCAAACCTCCGCCCGAACGACGACACTACGGCCCTCGGAGGGAGATTAACACAGCGGGCCACCTTTTAAAAGAGGAAGAGGACCAGGAAAAGGGCCGCCGGCGGTGATAAAGGGCCGGAGATAAGAGAATCAGAGAGAGAGAGTTATAGAGGGACGCAGCGCCCTTGAAGAATTACTTCACCCCCCCGGAATGTCCCGATGTTTTACAACCAATCAGGGGCAATAAAGACAAAGTGGGAGACCGTGATAACATCCCCGGGGCGGCGACAGGATGGCGGGGGCGGAAACAACCCCGAACCCACCGCATAGGCGGTAAACATTAATTTTATCCTACTTTATTTTTCCGTCGCGCTCAATTAGGAGATTTCCCTCCGGCCGCTCGCCGTCTTCAGTAGCGGTGACGCTGTCACTTTTCGGCACTTTCGGACGATTTTTTGTGCATCCTCAACGCACTGTCACTTGCACCGCCCGACCATTGTGACCAAAGTGACTAATTAACACCGCTACTGAAGATGGCGAACGGCCCCGAAACCGATCAAAGCAAAAGTGTTTTTTATTTCCTAATTTTTAGTCTTGTGACAGAAATTTCGCCCGGTTTATGAATGACCCCGGGATGAACCTGAATATTGCATTGTCATCGGAGTTACAACATATCTAGGCAAAATTTCAGCTCGTCCGAACATTGAAAATTGACCTATGACCTCTCGGGGTCGCCTATGACCCGGGATGAACCTGAATATTGCATTGTCATCGGAGTTACAACATATCTAGGCAAAATTTCAGCTCGTCCGAACATTGAAAATTGACCTATGACCTCTCGGGGTCGCCTATGACCCGGGATGAACCTGAATATTGCATTGTCATCGGAGTTACAACATATCTAGGCAAAATTTCAGCTCGTCCGAACATTGAAAATTGACCTATGACCTCCGGGTCGCCTATGACCCGGGATGAACCTGAATATTGCATTGTCATCGGAGTTACAACATATCTAGGCAAAATTTCAGCTCGTCCGAACATTGAAAATTGACCTATGACCTCTCGGGGTCGCCTATGACCCGGGATGAACCTGAATATTGCATTGTCATCGGAGTTACAACATATCTAGGCAAAATTTCAGCTCGTCCGAACATTGAAAATTGACCTATGACCTCTCGGGTCGCCTATGACCCGGGATGAACCTGAATATTGCATTGTCATCGGAGTTACAACATATCTAGGCAAAATTTCAGCTCGTCCGAACATTGAAAATTGACCTATGACCTCTCGGGGTCGCCTATGACCCGGGATGAACCTGAATATTGCATTGTCATCGGAGTTACAACATATCTAGGCAAAATTTCAGCTCGTCCGAACATTGGGAAGTGACCTATGACCTCTCGGGGTCGCCTATGACCCGGGATGAACCTGAATATTGCATTGTCATCGGAGTTACAACATATCTAGGCAAAATTTCAGCTCGTCCGAACATTGAAGTGACCTATGACCTCTCGGGTCGCCTATGACCCGGGATGAACCTGAATATTGCATTGTCATCGGAGTTACAACATATCTAGGCAAAATTTCAGCTCGTCCGAACATTGAAAATTGACCTATGACCTCTCGGGGTCGCCTATGACCCGGGATGAACCTGAATATTGCATTGTCATCGGAGTTACAACATATCTAGGCAAAATTTCAGCTCGTCCGAACATTGGGAAGTGACCTATGACCTCTCGGGGTCGCCTATGACCCGGGATGAACCTGAATATTGCATTGTCATCGGAGTTACAACATATCTAGGCAAAATTTCAGCTCGTCCGAACATTGAAAATTGACCTATGACCTCTCGGGGTCGCCTATGACCCGGGATGAACCTGAATATTGCATTGTCATCGGAGTTACAACATATCTAGGCAAAATTTCAGCCGTCCGAACATTGGGAAGTGGGTAAAATTCACCCCTTGCAATATTTGACGACACAGGACATGATGTGAAACTAAAAAATAAAAAAAGCGTGTAAAAAAGGTTTATTGTAGGTTCTTGAAATTGTATTAAAACAATAATATCCAACTGTTGGAGAGACCGGCGTTACTCTCCAATTCGCCGACCGCATCGATCCCCCAACCTAGCCCTCAAGAGTTGAAAAGGGCGGCTACACTAAGGGGTGATTTTTGCAAAGCCCGGCTTAATTAAATCTCTTTCCGTTCCCACCCCCACCCTCCCAACCAACCGCGCTCTCTTCACCCTCTCCCGGCTCCTTCCCCCAAACGTCGGCCCGAGACAGGAAATGACGTCACTGCTAGACGTTATGAAAATTACCCGGGTCTGCGGACTTCCGGCAGGGCGGGTAGGGGAGGGGGCGTTCTGGCACAAACCTAATATCAACCCCCCCCCGTCGTCCCACCTGTACAGTAAGGGGTGGAGGCCCAACAACCAACCCCCCACCCCCCAACCGAGCCTCAAAACAATATCCAAGGATGGGCGACCGCGACGTCACCATCCCTTACTACCTTGAGACTCCCATCCACCCACCCCCCGGTATTCTGCTTCGGTTGAATGCGCCGTGTAAGATTTCTTAGCGGGAAATTCAATCTTGTAGACAACCCCCAATAAAGAGGCGTACGCCCGCGCGTCTGCGGGAGGCCCTTCAGACGTTATTGTCTTACGCCCTTGTTGCGTCCGTGTACGAGGACGAGCGTGCAATTCATAACACGGGGAAGGGATGTTGACAGGATATCGATCCTGAATTATGGAAAGAATTAACGGTAAAATTCTGTTAAGTATCAAAGTGGAAACGCCGTAAAATCCCGGATAATTCTTCCCAGAAGATCGGGCGAACTTACCGGAAGCCCGAAGTCCGCTATCGGGTTTTAAGCCCGACCTAAGGGGGTCGGTTTCGCGACAATTGAGAACTTTCGAACGGTCGACTTGGGAGGGGTTAGAGCACCCCTTGAGTGGGGGGTTGGTTTGTGCGGGTGGCGCTGGCAGATTTTGCCCCAAACCACCCCTCCTCCACCGCCCCCATGAAGTTTCTAATTCGGAGCTACCCGCCCCCCAGAACTGACGGCTGTCACTCTGGGCCAGCACCAGGGCCCGGCCCCCCTCCACCCCCGCATTTCAGAACCCGGGCGAGCTTCCCCTAATTTCAACCCCCACCGTTACTTTACCAACCCTTTCACTCGCCCACTATGACGTCTCGGCCTCCTCCGTTTAAATGAAAGGACGAGGAGCGGCGTGAAAACGTTCCAGGATTGAAAAATTAAAACCGGGCCGTACGTAAAATGAAATCTACCCCTATACACGGTTTTGCAGCCTTGTAATACTCTTCGTATATTTTCTCGATTATCGTACAGATATTGTAATTCAGGTAGATTCCGTGCGTGCGTTAGGTAATCGCCGAAAGTAATCAACAATTTGTATTTAGGTCTAGAGGAGTAATATTGGTGGATATATATATAGTAGATTAATGTATCTACGTGTCCGTTGGGTATTTTCAAACCGGGGTGACTTTAAGAATGCACCGATCCCTCCCTGGGGAGACGCGATATACCGGAGGAATTAGGCGTTAATTTGGGGGATGGTGAGGTGGACGAGGTGGATGAGGACGAGGATGAGGATGAGGACGAGGACGAGGACTGTCGCCGCATAATTAATGGGCCGAGGAGTGCTCATCCGTCACCTGCTCCTAATAAAGCCCTTTGTTGACTTTCCGATATTAATTAACGGACCTTCCCCCACCCCCACCCCCGGCACCTCAAATATTCCACCGCCCCCCGCACCCCACCCCGGACTTAATTCCAGCAGTTCGTCACCAATTCATACTGCAACGTCGAAAATATTTTTAAAAACCTTTTAAAACCCTTTATATGAATATTACATTGTCATCGGAGTTACAACATATCTAGGCAAAAATTCATCTCTTGCAAGATTTTGACGACAGGACACGATGCGAAACTAAAAAATAAAACTGTAAAACGTGTAATAAAAATGACTAATGTAAGATTCAGACGCTTTAATACGTTCCAAGTATTCTCCACTTTGAATTTGGATTCAACTGAATCCGCCCCCCCCCGGGCCCTCAAGTCCCAGCCAGCTCTCCTTCTTCAGGTTAATTACTCATTTATTTCCCTGGGGAACTTAGCCCCCCCAACCCCCCACCCCCCCTCGCTGTTGGGGGCGGCTTAACAGCGGTCCAAACACCCCGCCAACTTCCTAATATATCCCTCGCCCCCGCACACCGTCTTCTGTCTCTCCGAGATACCGGAATTCAATTCCATACTCGTCGGCCTCTGAGGGAGGGAGGAAAGACACAACCCCTAGGTCCACCCCCCCCAGACATATTCTCAAGAACAAACGAAACCCTCTCTCTCTCTCTCTCTCTATACCGCCCCGTACATGTACAGCGTCTTAACACACCCCCGTCCAATAGCGTTGTGGGGTGAGGGGGGCGCACCCTCGGGGAATAACCACTCAAATAAACGACTATAACTAATTTGCAAGTTTGCTTTTCGGGGTGGGGGTGGGCAGAACTGAGATATTTTATTCCACAGTTACTTCTCTTGATGAAGTCGGGGCTCTTCTATAATAGATAAATGACTTTATTGTCTTTCGGCTGAAAAATTCGCCCTTCTCGTAAAAAAAAAAAAAAAAAAAAAAAGGAAATTCGGTAAGCCGCTTCGTTTCAGTTTTTAAAATATGCCGGCATCCGCAATGACTTAGTTGCCGGCCCTAAGTTTTAGCAAATATGTTGTACAAATACAATATAATTTTAAGGCGTAATAATAAACCCATCAAGTACCGTAGGCCCCGAATTTTTTTTTCACATTATAAATACTACATCGTGTCAAAATACTCGGATAATTACGATTATTACACGAAATAAAAGATGGTCTAGAGAGTGGTCCAAAAAAATGTATCCACCGTTTAAAAGTCCATAACTCGCAAACTAATTGACGTAGTTGTGTCTCATTTTCGGTGAAAGTATAGCTTAAAGTCCAACTTAAAGATATATATAGCTGTAGGTGTTCGAAATGGACACCGTTATTAACATTCCCAGCAAAAACGATGCATTTTTTTTGGACCCCTCTGTATTGTACACGGAAAATATCGGAGGGAACGATGGGGATGATTCTGTCGATGTGGGGGTGCGTTTCGATTTTTAATCCCCGACCGCTTAATACTTCAAAGGAGTGAGAGACGAGAAGAAAGAGGGTAGAGAGAGAGGAAAAACGCGAGAAATGTCGTTAATAATTTGCCCCCCGGGTGGTGGGAGGATGGGGGTTGTTGAGTCGTCCAATTGTTTTTTAAATGACGCCACCCCCCCCCGCCCGCTAGAAGAAGATGAGGATGAAGAAGAAGAAGAAGAAGAAGAAGAGGCCGCCACCCACCGAAGAGTGTTATGTCATGCGCTTTACATCTAATTCCAATGACTCATTGTCGAGTGCCAAACCCCACCCACCCACCCCTTCATTACAGCACGAGTTTTGTAAAGAAAACCCCCCGGCAAATCTGCGCCACAACAGATGACGACTGTCTAACTCCTCCCCGGTCCGGGACACCGGGGTGGATGGGGGTGGGGTGGGGTGGGAATCCTGAGGACGTGCCCTGCCGACAATGGCTTATAATTAAGAGTCGTACCATTCCCGCCTTCTTCTTCGCTTCCCGCACTCATTCCTTCGCCCTCCAACCCTCTCACCCTCTCTCTTGGCAAAGAAATTATATTCAGATTAAAAGGGGCGGGGGCAGGGGGCGGGTGTCGTCGGTCCCGTAATTGTCGCCTGCGACCCTCCTCCGTCCATCCCTTACCGTCTTTGCGTCCGGAATATAAAAATAAAAAATGACTCCCCCGCCACCCCCGACCGTATTTTTTTTCCCTCTTGAGGGACGAAATTGTTATTTGGTTTGCCGATCACGTCCGACTGTCAGGCCGGCGATGATATCCGTCAGGGGTGGGGGCAGTCGTTCTTCGAGTCCTTAACGGGAGGAATTAAAAAAATAAAAATAAAATTGGCTCCCCGCCATCCGGAGAGTTGACCGAGTTTACATCCCCCGATTTGCGGGCTACCAGTCGATAAACCTGCGCGTACCGCGGGGTTGAAAAGGGGATTGGGGGCTGTGGAGGGTCGACGGTTTTGATTAGATTTTATTAACGCCCCGACCGAAACAGCTCGACCATAAATTGCTCATTGAAAAAAGGGCCCGTCGAAGGGTCGGTCGTGGTGGTGGGAATCGCCCTTCGACGATCGGGGCCAATTAAACGCCGTAGGTAAAAGGGCGGACCGGGGGAAAAATTGAGTTCGGTCGGATTATTCCGTGAAATGGACGATACACATGAAAACTACAAAAAAAAAAATACCGACTGTTTAACGAACACAAGAGTATCCCTATTGTGGAAATTCAACGTCGTAGGGAAATGTGGATTTTCCGAATTTTTCCCCTTTTTCATCGCCAGAACCCCGAGCCACTGTCACTGGGAGCGGGGCGCTTCTGTTTCTTCCATATTTCCATCTCCTTTTTATATTAAACACAATTCGTATCAATCAATTTTTGCCGACTGGTGGCCGCCCGCCGTCTTCAGTAGCGCTGGGTTAGCGACGGCGAGCGGCCCCGAACAAAACCGGCGGTTTTTCACATCTTCCAAATTGAGCCAAGTGAGATTGAAACCGTAAAATTTCGCGCGTCTCCTCTCGCCGGTTCGGTCTTTCGCCAGACCGGTTTCTTCGTGGCCGCTCGCCGTCTTCAGTAGTCACCCGCGGACTGTTTTCCTCCCCGGGCATCCTCGCCCCGACAGAGTGGCGGTCTCGTGCAAACTCTTCCTAAGTGACGGAAATGACCGACACCGCTACTGAAGACGGCGAGCGGCCCCGAAGAAACCGGTCTAGCGATAGACCGAACCGGCGGTTTTTCACATCTTCCAAATTAAGCCAAGTAAGATTGAAACCGTAAATTTCGTGCGTCTCCTCTCGCCGGTTCGGTCTTTCGCCAGACCGGTTTCTTCGGGCCGCTCGCCATCTTCAGTAGTCACCCGTGGACTGTTTTCCTCCCCGGGCATCCTCGCCCCGACAGAGTGGCGGTCTCGTGCAAACTCTTCCGAAGTGACGGAAATGACCGACACCGCTACTGAAGACGGCGAGCGGCCCCGAAACCGGTCTACGGGAAAAGACCTACGGTATTCCAAGCGCTAGCGGACTACAAAACAGGTCTGGTTAAACTATGTTCCAGTTAATTTAACAGTTCAGAGTTCTGAGGAAATGACACATCGTTGGGGGTGAGGCTATCGCTAACCGCAACCCCGAAAGCAACCCTCCCTCCGCGGCCGCGTTTTATTTTTCCGTTTTTTCAGTTTCAACCCCCGCCACAGCCCCGAAGGAATAAAACGAACCGTCAAACGCAGTCGTTACCTGTAACACAAACTTCAAGATGTAAATGTAATTGAACCGAAGAACATTTTTGGGGTGGGGAGGTGGGGTGGGTAGCTCCTCCGGTGAAGGGAAAATTAGGAGCAAGAACGTCAAACCGATACATATACAACGAGGGTTGCCTCTGGGTTTATATATATATTTTTTAAGAGATTATATCGGAAAGGAGGGTAGGGCCAAAGTTTAATAAAAAAAAACGTTACACGCGTGGTTTTTCCCCTTAAGGTTTTTGTGTTTTTTTTTCAAATCGACTCGAAAATTGGCCCTGCAAAGGGCCGCTGTGTGATCCCGCTAAGAGCTAATTTCGGGGATGAGACACCGGGAATCATCCATCACCCAATTAGCTACACTCTATCCCTTTATCCCTCTCGATATTTCCCCACCCCCACCCCCACAACCGGTTTCCCTTCTCGTTCTCGGTCCGTCGACCGATCAATCATCCCCGCCCCCGGAAGAAGGGATGATTCTTCTACTTCCACGTCCGAAGGGAGCGGTCTGCCCGCTATAACAGCCCTAACATACCTTACCATAGATTAAGGGTTGTACTATGCACTATCCAGCATAATCGGACATCGTCGGGCGGGGATAATTTCTAGACCGGTTTCGCAGCACGGGACCGTCTTCAGTAGTTGAGAACAAAATCTTAAATTCATTCCTTAGGATCGCGACAATTTTCAAGGGGTGGGAAATCGGAACCCGCTTTCCATCAATTTGTACGAGGCCGTAAACCATATACTTATTGATACATGTACAATATTTACATAATAAGCCTGTTGTAAGTCCTCCCCGGTATAAATAAATGTGTACAACAACATTTTCATATTTTAACAAATTTCTATTGAATAATCGATTAGTCCGACGCGATACATTCAATTTATCGATTGATTCATTCGTCTCGTCATTGAATCTCGATTATACACGTATAACTTTATATTAGGGGTAGCCGAAAGTAGTCGACATTTTGACTTTTGAATTAATTTTATTTTGCCCCGAAAAAAGAAAATTTAATTATCGAATCCACTGTTTATTCACCGATATTATCTCCACGAGACCGGAATACATCTTTATCAAATTGTTGATTACTTTTGGGTACACATAATATTTGACTATTTGTATAGATAAAAAAAAAAAAAATTTAAATATCGGTCCGTATTCTGTTTCGATTTTTCAATTAATATACCGCGTTTTTTTATACTGGAAACATTACTGAAAAATATTAAATATATAAAATACACCCTGTATATTTTAGGTGTACCCAAAAATAGTAATCGACAATTTGATAAGATTTCCCGTCTTGAGGAGTTCTTCAAAGGGGGGGGGAATCGAAAATTTGACGGAAAATGGCCGGAGAGTTGTTGATAATATCGCGGTGAATAATATATAGTAGATTAATAATGAAAATTTCTTTTTTAGCAGAATAAAATTGATTCCAAAGTCGAAATGTTGATTACTTTTGGGGTAATTCTAACTGAGTGGTCGCCGAATGTTCCGGAGGGTCGAGAGTGCATTGAATATGGGGGGGTTGAAGGGAGGGGGTTGAAAGTAAGTCAGTGGCGTGTACAAACGGCGCGCCGTACTAACGACCGGTACGAGTCCGTGGCGGACCGCAGGCCCTTGAGGCCCTCATCGGATAAGTGATATTCCGGACCAGTTGGCCGGCGGTACGCCAGGGGGGGAGGGGGATAAACGAGGTCTCCGTCTCCCCGGAGGATATTACCCCCACCCCCGACACCAGTTTAAGACCCCGTCCGCCAAGTCCTCCAAGTCATCCTTCACAGCGTTTCACAGCGAAGACCGCGCCCTCACAAAGCCGCCGCTAGACAAATTAGGACCGTCAAGGACGATACAAAATAATTTATTACCCCATCTATATAGAGGGTGTCCCGAAATTAACCCAAGATTTGAATTCGCCACACCATTCTTGCAGTGAAGTCGGCAACCCCATTAAAAAAAAAACCATTCGACAGCCGATAGTTTATGGTCAGTACAAATGGTGGCCACGTGACCCACGTACAGCACGTGAAACAATTCAATTATTGCACGAGACATTTCCTCCCGGCCCTGCACTCTCTCTCTCTCTCACCCCTAAATTTGACACCGTCGGATTTCTTTATACAGGGCTTAGTCTTATAAGTCGAAAGGTCTACGCGCCATCGACGAAATTCGGCCATATTTATGGCAAAATGGTAACGGGGAAATATACGACAGAAGGGTGGCCGCCTCTGTGCCGGAAAAGCCGTGGAGGCCGCTTTTTCTTTTATTCCGTACAGAAAACCCTATCCCGTCTACTTTAAAATTTAAAGGAAAAAAAAAAACTGTTTTCTATTTAATTCAAATCTCGCGTTCATTTTGGGACACCCTTTACCACCATACCATATTTTGCATTGTTGTTTGCCCGGTATTGTTGAAAGAAACAAGGTCTACGACCTGAAATATTTATCGAAAAGTCTACGAAAATCCAAAACGACTTGATAAACGCCTCGAAATATGAAAAAAAACCTGTTTTTACCCGAACGATCGGGCGTAAATAGCGGATTTTACCGGTAAAATCGGGCCTAAAAAGGTAGTATATAAGCGTTTTATAATAAAGCAAACCGCAAAATTGAAAAGAAAAAGGTTTTACGTCCCCAACATGGTATTAACTGAAAATCAGATTTACTAAAAATTCAGGCCTTTAACCGACAAATGAAGCATAACACCGAAGCAGTCCTAATAAAAATTCTAAAAACCGGTTTTTCGGGCCAATTTAGCTTAAAAAACGGGTTTTTTTGGGGGTGGATTTTCCGTAAAAAAACCTGATTATTGGGCCTATTCAGTGCCTAAAACCCGAGTTTTTGGCCGAATTTTATTGTGAAACCCCCTTGTTGTAGTACATTTTTTCGTTTAAAACGGCTTTATATACATTTTGCATTCAAAAACCGCCTAAAACAGCACTTTTGGGCCGATTTTGCGCCTAAAAACCGCTTTTTCGGCCGATTTCGCGCTTAAAAACAGCGTTTTTGGGCTTGATTTTTAGCCTAAAACCACACTTTTCGGCCGATTTTGCGCCTAACAACCTCATTTTTGGGCCTAAAAACAGCATTTTTGGACCTAGGAACAGCATTTTTGGGCCGATTTTGCTCCTAAAAACCGCTTTTTTCAGCCGATTTTGCGCCTAACAACCTCATTTTTGGGCCTAAAAAAAGCATTTTTGGACCTAGAAACAGCACTTTTAGGCCGATTTTGCGCCTAAAAACCGCTTTTTTCGGCCGATTTCGCGCTTAAAAACAGCGTTTTTGGGTTGATTTTTGGCCTAAAACAACACTTTTTGGACCTAACAACCTGTTTTCAGGTGCTAAATGGCCTATTTAGCCCCTAAATATAGATTTTTAACGGTCTTACCTTGGAGAAATTATCGTTAGGGGTGGCCGTTGTGGTGGTGGAGACGGAGCAACAAGTAGTCGCCGCCGCCCCCGCCCGCCCCCGGGGGTAATGCGGGGGCGGCATTTTTGACTCGTGTCCGCCCGCTTTGTTATGCCGCCTCCGGCACCCTGTAGGAGGAGGGGGGAGGGGCGGGGTAAGCACCACTTTTCCACCCTTCCAACCCCCGCCCCAGACACGCTTTCTCTCCGAGCCCTTTCAGTGCCGCCGCCCCCCTCCGCCGCCCCCGGTCTACTTCCAGCCAACTTGTTGTTAACCGACCGCGAGAAGAGAGCACTCGACACTCCAGACCGGTATTGGGTGGTATTTTTTTTTTTTTTAGGGGGGGGGGTTATAGCCTGAATTATTATTTAAAAAAATTAAAAATTTAAACTTCAGATGCTGCAGCTGGACAATATTGGAAAGAACGGTGTGAGGTGTATTTTTTTATGAAGGCAATAAAAGTCAGATTCTAAAATATCATGAAACTTTTTCTATCCTTTCAGCATTTTTCGACCTAGAAACAGCACTTTTGGGCCGATTTTGCGCCTAAAACCGCATTTTTGGGCCGATTTTAGGCCTAAAAACCTCATTTTTGGTCCGATTTTGCGCCTAAAAACCTCATTTTTGGGCCGATTTTGCGCCAAAAACCGCATTTTTGGACCGATTTCGGGAAGGAAAACCGCATTTTCAAGTTTATTTTGGGCCTTAAACCGCATTTTTTCACCGAATTTGCGTCTAAAATCAGCATTTTTGTGCCGATTTTGCGCCTAAATACCACATTTGTGGTCCGATTTCGGGCCTAAAAACCTCATTTTGGTCCGATTTTGCGTCCAGAAACCTCATTTTTGGGCCGATTTCGGGAAGGAAAACCGCATTTTCAAGTTTATTTTGGGCCTTAAACCGCATTTTTTCACCGAATTTGCGTCTAAAATCAGCATTTTTGTGCCGATTTTGCGCCTAAAAACCGCATTTGTGGTTTTAATAATTTCAAAGTTTCGCGATCGATATTCGTTAAATATTTCAATATCAATATCGTCGAAGCGTCGACAAACTACTGCGATCGGTCCATTATGGTACCCATGAATTATTTTTACCCCAAACCCCGCCCACCCCGCCAACGAGGAAAGTGAGTTCAGTAAATATTAATGAAAAAAAAAAAAAACTGAAAAAGGGAAAAGTGCGGGCCCTTAAAGTGTTTTTACGGCGGTAATGACTCTCGGGAAGGGAGAACGCGTACCAGTTAATAAACGCCGGCCTCAGAAACCTATCACCGCACCGTGTAAACAACCCCTATTGGGTTCATCTTCTTGTAAAAATTTCAAGAACCACCACCACCACCACCACCATCTATAAGAGGAGGACGATAAGGGAGGGAGGGGGTTGTCGGAGCGCCCCCTTCACAGGGCCTTTCCTTTACGGCCGCCGGCCATTTGAGAATATTAAAATTTAAATTTAAAAGCCCGAGTACGATGTTTGCCTTGTTAGAGGCTTCTCCCGAAGACGGTAGAGAGCCGGCGAACTCGGAATTTAGCATTAGCGCATTAGCATAATCCGAGCATTAGCGCTCGGAATTTATCCGGTTTGGAAACTAAATTGCCGACACAGCGCTACTGAAGACGGCGAGCGGCCGAAACCGGTCTAGCGGAAGACAACCAGACCACAAAACAGGTGTGTTGGACTTGTACAGGAATATTTTGTTTGAACCGAATTTCCAGAGCAATCCTGGCAGTAGTCTGTTGACTTACCGTCTTTTTAACTTTTCATTTAAAGACGAAAAAATGCAGTAGACAAAAATGGCCCAAAAATGCGGTTTTTAGGCGCAAAATCGGGACAAAAATGCTGATTTTAGACGCAAAATCGGCCCAAAAAAGGTGATTTTAGGAGCAAAATCGGACCACAAATGCGATTTTCAGGCGCAAAATCGGCCCAAAAATGATGTTTTTAGGCCCGAAATCGGCACAAAATTCCGCTTTTTAATCGCAAAATCGGTAAAAAAATGATGATTTTATGCGCAAATTTGGTGAAAAAATACGGTTTAAGACCCGAAATAAACTTAAGAATGCGGTCTTTCTTCCCGAAATCTGTACAAAAATGATGTTTTTTGGCGCAAAATCTAACCCAAAATGAGGTTTTTAGGCCCAAAATCGGACCACAAATGCTGATTTTAGGCGCAAAATCGGCACAAAAAAGCTGATTTTGGCGCAAAATCGGCCCCAAAATAAACTTAAGAATGCCGTTTTCCTTCCCAAAATCGATCCAAAAATGCTGTTTTTGGCGCAAAATCGGCCCAAAAATGAGTTTTTTGGCGCAAAATCTAACCCAAAATGAGGTTTTTAGGCCCAAAATCGGACCACAAATGCTGATTTTAGGCGCAAATTCGGAAAAATGCAGTAGACGCGTTTTAATTTTCGTCTAATGAAAATATCCCCGCGAAATAATTATTTTATAATTTCATTAATATGAAAATACATATTGTCCACCTGACTAACTAACCGGAGGGCGGAGGACACTAACCACCGGGAGTTGATGACATCAGTCTCGCTTCGCCTGATATTTAATGGGGTTGGAGTGCGCGTTCAGGAATTGCCAGTGATGACGTGCGCGGGGTGGATGTGCCCATTGTGCCGGTTATGACAATACAAAGGCTGCGGCGGCACATCCCTTCGGCAGGCGAAACCCCGGCAATATTATTAGCCCTGTCGTGAAGGGGTTGTGTGTGTGGTGGTGGTGGTGGGGGGCGGGAGCACGTGACGAGGAGTAGGTAGGGGTTGGGGGTGGTTTGCGACGACTCCGCCCTCATCGTATGTACCAAATTAACTGTTAATTATCCGCTGTTTGCCCGGATTTAACAGTCGCCCCCCCCCCGCCCCGCCAGTCATACCGTACAGACGACAGGCAATTACATCGTTTAAATTACAATTACAATCCGACCGTACCATTGTTGCCCGCGTCGTCGTCTATTTTACAAACAGGCGGCAATTCTAAAGCTGTCAACTGCCGACAGATCAATTGTCGAGATATTATTGACAATGTAAACCGTATTCACGGGGGTTGTTCCTCCTGTAATCTGACATGAAATCGTATTACAGCAGTACAGACCTAGTAAACGACTGTAAAGAATGGACCTAAACCGTAAATTTGTACTCTTTAACCGAGACATTCGGGTGGGGAAAGAAAAAATTCAACATTTGTACCAACGTAGTTGATTGTACAAAAAAGGTGGGGGTACAGTACGAAATTTCAATTTTAGGCGGTGGCAAGAACGGATAAATTCACGGTGAAATTCTACGTATTCAGAAATAAAATATTGGGGTGGGTGGCGGGGGGAGGTCTGGAAATGGGGGTTGGGGTGCGGATAACATATGAAGACGTATAGGCGCTTCTAAGGAAAGCGCTAAAGTGCGGGGTAGAAGACACTTAGCTTGGTGGGGGGGGGGGAAACTGTCGCAATTGAAAAATCGGACCGAATTCTATTTTCCGCGGGGGATGAAAGGGGGGGGGCGGGAGAGGAGTTTTGTGGTTGGTGGAGGGGAGAGGGTGTTTTCCAACAGGTATAAATATGTTACGGCAATCACACGAGGGATAAATATGCTAGGGGATGGTGGTTGTGGTGGCGGCGGTGGTGGTGGTGGTGGGAGGCCGCACCTGAATATTTATTCCACTTTTAGTAGGGCAGTTGTTATAGGGGGTTGGCGTTTTATTAATGCGTAAGAAGTGCGTGTGTTCCTCTGAGAGGGTGCGGTGTGTGGGTGGGTCAGATCACAGCCCATCAAATACTCCGCCACCCCCAACGACACCCTCACCGCCATCCCACCCCACCCCCGGACGACACCCAATTTGCATTTATATTATGTGTTTGTGTCCGCCCTCAACCCCTCCCCCCGTCCCAATCCCCGGCCACACTTCCCTTATTATTATCGCCCAACTCTATCTTTCTCTCTCGTACGGTGTCGCCCCCACATTACATAATGAATTGTTCATACGTGAATATAAATTGCCCGTCGTATAATTCTTTACTGTCGGACAAAATTTCTTTTTATTTTATTGACGGTCTTCTTCTTGTACGGGGTGGGGTGGGGGTTGTTGGGGGGTGGTTTCGTCCGGTACTGAAGACCGAAAAAATTCTCTTTTCCGGACCCTACAGCCGAACTCGTTTTCGCCCCTGTCTACTGACGGCGGGAGAAAATCCCATTAAACTAATAAAAACTAATATTTTCGTACATTTTTAAACGTCGAACGGAACTTGCTACTAGTCGAACTTTGCATAATCAGTTTAATTGCGGATCACAAAAACTTTAAACTAGAAACTTAAAGCTTTTCAAACGTGTTCAACTGTGTACATTAACGGGTCGGTGAATATGCAGGCGTTGTCTACCGAAACCGGGAGAAACCCTGTCGTATATCTATTTATATCTAAAAACGAAAAATATCGCGATTTTTTTTTTTTTTCACGAATAAAAATGCCACGATTGAAAGTAAATACGGCGCTCGTTTCTAGTGCCGGAACGCCATTAACTTATTAGGGCCCTCGGAATAGGAGAGGGCCGCCCCCCGCCCCCGGTCCAAAACGCACACGGGGCTAAAGGGAGGCCCCCCCCCCGTCCGCTTATTTTCATTTAAAATATGCGAGTTTCAAGTCAAAGCTCGGGGACGGGAAAGAATTCCGCGGAAAGAAAATATTATGCGGAGGGGTGGGGGCGGCGGCGCCCTTCCTTGGCGGTAACCTTCAAAGGGAAAAACCTCTTCCTACCCCTACCTCTCCGAACCCCTACGCCGTTTCCTTTTAGTTTTTTTTTTTTTAATTTTAAAGCCGGTTATTAAAATCGTAAAGGTAAAAGGTGGGGGTGGGGGGGCGAAGTACGGAACGAGGAGGAGAGAAGAGGCAAATAGCCGAGGGAAGTTTTAATTCGCTTTGCCTTCGTTTTTTTTTTCGTTTTTCCTCCAGCAACCCCGCTAACAACACCGGGAGAATTACCTCCCCACCCCCCCCCGGATGGGACTCCTTCGCTTCAACCCCTCGCCTAGGAAAAAAAAGGGGAGAACGAACACAATTCATTGTTCCATCCTCGAATAGGTATATCTTATGGTGGTGCACATGTTGTTCCAATTTAAAAGACTTATATAAATCGGAGCGGACAATATATAATTGTACCCCTAGAGAGGCTTTGTATCCGCCGAACCCTTGAAGGGAAGGGGGGTTCGTCGTCCGTAACTTAGGAATATTCTCGTACAATTCAAAGTGTCGTCGTAACACTTATATTATTAAGTCAGCGAGGGGTTGGAGACCGGTTTTGGTCGCCCAAATCTTCAGTAGTCACTGCTGTCTGACGTTTTTCGTGCATCCTCACTGCACACTGAGAAGACCGGTCTTTCGCTAGACCGGTTTTTTCAGCGCCGGTTTTTTATTACCGTTCGGCCAACGACGAAAGGTGATGATGATGATGATGATGAATAATAGGGCGTTAGGTTCGTTATAGCGCGGCGTTGACGCGCTACGCCATCGGATGTAACAGAATGAAAATTAAAATCGGGGGTGCGGACCCAGGGGTGGAGGGAGGGCGCGGACCGTGTACCCGATAAGCGATAGGACAACTTTTAGGACAAGGGCCCCGATATTTATTCGCCGTCCCACGGGTACGAAGGGACGTTTTTACAAACCCCGTCGGTGTTGTACGGGGGTTGGGGGTTGGGGGGGGGTGTATGCTGCCAGAACGCGGTGGTTAAAACGGGGCGAAATAATAAACGGTTTCGTTGTGTTTCGGCCGTTCGCCGTCTTCGGTAGCTCTCTCCGGGTCTGTAGCGTCAGTTTCCGCGCCTACTGAAGACGGCGAACGGCAGAAAACACGACGGGAGACGTGCGATCGAGAAAAATATATTCCTAACCGGTTCAGGGGTTGGAATATACCGTGGGGGGTTTGTGGTTGTGACGAAAGTGCAGTGAGGACGCCCCACGAAAAACATCCAATAGTGACTGACACAAAGCGCTACTGAAGACGGCGAACGGCAGAAAACGTGCAGACCACTTAAATTCTATCGTTTAGGGCAGTTTTACCGTCTCAATTGTGTTCTGAAAGGGCAGAGATGTCTAGTTAACGAGAAGATGTTATTGGCTCCAACGTATTGAACAACAACGCATAAGTACGCATAAGGCCCCGCCCCATATTCGGGCCCCGGGCCCCCATTAATAGTGCTCGAACGTGGCGGTCGTAGAAAATGTAAAATAGCGCCTGCGACCACGGCGGGGGTGAAGAGAGAGAGAGAGAGAGAGAGGGAGGGAGGGAGGGGGAGGCAAATTACAGAGAGGGTGGGGATGTGGGGGTAATTTGCCCGCGGCGATAGAATTGACGGTGGCGGGGCGGCGGCGGGGGGGGTATCGACGGGGCCCCATTTGGGCTAGCACTTAACCGCCCCGGGGTTGGGTGGGTGGGGGGGGCAATTCTTAGGGAAAACAAATACCCGGGGCGGGACCCTGACCACACGGAGTGAGGGTGGCCGGGGGGCACCAGTGCAGCTCTAGTGCCCCTGCCCCCCCCGCCCCTCCCACTCTCTAATTAGAGAGCGGCCTTCATTAAACTTGTGCAAAACTTAATTGGGCCCATTAGAGGAAGGGAGGCGGGACGACGGCGGGGGCGGGGCATCTCTCGCCACCGCCATTAACCCCCCCCCCCGTCCTTCTCATCAACCCTGCCACTGCCATCCAGACCACGTCTTCCAGAGGGAACATCAGACCCGTATGTGCTCCTGGCAAGACGTCCCCCCCCCCCGCACAACCCCCGAAGGGGGAAGCCATTAGGGGGGCCCCCCACCCATCCACACACAAGACCACTGATGTCACGACCCCCATCCCCTCAACCACCGCCAATCTACGCGCCCAGCACACGTGCCGCTCTCCCGCACTTCCCAGTTATAACAAAATCTAATTTATAACCAAATTTATCATTTATGTTTCAAAAGTATTTTTCGCCCAAGTGTTTCGGATACCGATGCGCCACGTATTTGGTGACGCGGCGCACTTAAGTGCCGCCTTTATCGGTGTCTTGTTTATAGGTAACAATAAGTTAACACGCGTCGACAAGTATTTGTAAGTCCCATAAGATAAACTTGACAATTTATAATCTTCCGATAATGTCAAGAACGGCCGAATGTCGGGAAAAATTTTTATTCCCGAAGGCAAAGGGTTAATATCCGAATATGGTTCTACTCAATCGGTTGTGAGATTCTACACAAAAGGACATTAATTTTTTTCATTATTTTCACCGACATTATACAGACATTTTGAATTCAAACAAAAATATAGTTTCCAGTTCGAATACGAGCGGTATACAGTTGGGCCTAGGGGCATAAAACAACCCCTCGGTTCGGGTACAGGATTCGGTGGAATATGTTTTTAGTACAATTTTTTCACCCGTTTGTCACCATAAAGATACCACCCCTGATGATGGCGCTTTTGACACCATTTAACTACCGTCTCTCTGGGCGTCGGGAATAATCGGGATGGGGTAATAGTGGGGGAAGGGACTAAACCGGGATTTTGTGACTTCGCCCACTACGTTGAGGTACGTTGAGTCACACGGTTGACGTCTTGCGGTTGAGAACCCCGTACCAGGATTTGAGTATCGCTTCCTTTATATTGTCCTTAAGACCTTAAGGTGGCCTTAAGAGTCCAAATTTTAAGTCGGGTATTGGGGGCCCTGAAGATAGCGAATCTGCTGTTGGCCGGGTTCAGTAAAATAGCTGACCTTTCAGTCTCCTGCAGGACATTCTTTCAGGGTGTACAGAGTGTCCTGTGTAAAGGATCGTCCTTGAGAAGGGGGAGGGAGCAGTGATATCGACCGTGAAAAATGTTATCGCCCCATTATCAGAAGAATGGGATATGAATCTTCCGGTCGGAAGCGCGATTTTTATTTTTTTCTATCGCCGGGGGAAAAAAAAAAACCATAAGAAACGAACGCTAATTCGTTCATATTTCATGTATTCACGGATAGTTCGAAATCCCCGATTACACTTTCAAATGTAGCCCCACGTTATAGATAGGGGTTGTTCGGGGGGTTCGTCTCCGCTTTATGGTCCGGACGGAATCGAACCCAATTATCGCTTATTCTTTCAACACTCGGATAATCTCTGCAGTAGAAGAAAAACATTCTTCCTTGGCGGGGTGGAAGGGGTTGTGGGGTGGCGGGGTAGAAATGCAAAGTGGATGGGAGACCCTTCTCCGCTGGAGGGCCCCGCGCGGCTTTAACCCTCGTCCAAAACAGGAAGCGGCAATTAAAGAAACCGGTTGGGAGAGGGCGAAATAGGGGTTGCGAAGGGACGAGGGGATGGATATTGGAAAAGTAAGATTTACGATAAGATCCGATATTGTAGGGCGGGGGTGGCTGTTAATAACGTTAATTAATATTTCGTTGGGTGGCGCTGAATCCATAACAACTGGCGCCCCCGACCGTAAATCCTGGATTTTAAAATCGTACAGAGGACGGGGGCCCTCAAAGGTTTCTGATTGTTGAGCTCAAGCCGTTTAGGCCACAGTTCAATTACGACGGTCGTAACGCGTTTAACGTTCGACAAACGACATTTTCATGATTCCGGCCGTTTGACGGGGGTTGGGAGGAGGGGGTCGGCCTTTCTTTTTATTTCAACCCTTCAACTTCGGCGGTTCTCTCTCGTAAAATCGTACACGGTCTGCAGAGTCCGGTCCTACACGACAGTCGGGAGGACACGAAATCCGCCGCGGTATTCTCCAACAACCCCCTCGTAAAGGGAACGACACCGGTTAATTATTATCCTTGGGGGGTGGTTTGGCCATTAGAGGCGTCTCGAAGATGGGGAAACGGGGCAGGACAGCGCAGATGTGCACAAACGGCCCCAACCGCAAGACTTGCGGCATTACCATAAGGGCGTTATCGCACCCCCGACCCCCTTCGGAAAATAGTGGAAGGGTGAAGGGAGGAGGGGAGGGGAGGGCCCTCCTCCGGCTTCCTAATTACACCCCCCATAAGGAAACGTCCCTCCGTTGGCAGAAATATTAGACGCCATTACTAGGCGAGAGGCGGTGACGAGTGCCCTTAAACGGTTGTTGTAAGGGCCGGATTACACGCTTCGAGAATCTCGCCCTTTACCGACCCACCCCCCGAAGAGGTTCCACGTCGCTCGGAACGCCGCTCGGATTGTCACAATACTGTACCAAAATTGACGCAAGATTTAAATTTACAACAATTCTTGCAGTTAAAGTCCCTATAAAAAAAAAAAATCCATTCGACAGCCGATAATTTAGGGTCAGTACAAATGGGGGCGTTTTTACTGTTGAAAAATATTTAAAAAATAATGAAAATTTGTCGGCCGCAGTTCGATTCAAATCTTCAACTGTTGGCCAAATAGGGGAGTGAAAAATTGCAATAGTGATGCGTATACCGGCACTATTGTACAGTGCATTAGGGAATAATCGATATTTTAACTTTGGAATTTTATTTTGCTAAAAATGAAACTTTAATTTACTATATTATTCACCGATATTATCGACGATTCTCCTACGGCCAATTTTCCGGCAAATTTTCGTTCACCCCTCCCTTGAGGAACTCCTCGAGACCGAAATACAGAGGTGGTCCAAAAAAATGTATCCACCGTTCAACGGTCCATAACTCGAAAACTAATTGACCGAGCTGTCCCATTTTTCGGTGAAAGTGTAGCTTAAAGTCTTGACTGCAACGTTGTCCGATCGGATATTGGCTCCGTTTAATACTCATTTCGCCGTTGCCGTACTTAAAATACCACTTCGAAACTGACTTCTTTTCAGCCAATTATA
This sequence comes from Lethocerus indicus, assembly GCA_019843655.1. Lineage (NCBI taxonomy): Eukaryota > Metazoa > Arthropoda > Insecta > Hemiptera > Belostomatidae > Lethocerus > Lethocerus indicus. The sequence continues at coordinate 35,671,014 of JACDQD010000003.1, read as the reverse complement.
CTTGCGCGCCGGCCACGTTTACTCGAGTACAACAGGGTACAACTGACAACAGAACACTGACTATCCGGCGTCTGTTATCTGACAAAACGAAACAACGCTTGTATGGGGCGATTGCTGGAACCAGAAACTATAAAACTACAAAAAAAAATGAGACATTTCCGTCAATTAGTTTGCGAGTTATGGACTTTTAAACAGTGGATACATTTTTTTGGACCACCCCCTGTACATCTTATCAATATTGTTGATTACTTTTTTGGGTACACCTAATAGTTAGGGGTTTTCTTGCCGTACACGTACCTATAGTAGAGAGTCGAATAACCAGGTAAAAATTAAATAAATTTCAACTCAATTTAATCAGGTGCTCCAAAACAATCCGTTCTCATTGGGCCCTATAAGGGTAATCGGTAAATTTCTAGCACTCTGTGTAATTTCAGATCGCTTTGCCATTAGCACTGGGCGGGCAGCAGGTGCCTGGTAAACCTCCCCCACACCCCCGCCCAACCCGCCAACCACCCCTAGATTAAAGCCCCAGTAGCCCCTTTGCCGAAAGACTAAGGTCTAACCGCTTACTCGGCCCGTATCGATAGCCAAAGTTCAGCCCAACTTAGGGGCACCACCCCCACCACCATCCCCCAGACAGGTACTACCACCTAAGCCGTTTTCTTGGCGGCCAGAACACGACCAAATGGTGCCAGACAGTATAGGCATCAACAGTGCCCCAATATGGAGCTTCAATCCACCCTAATGGACGTTCTTCGGGAGGACCAGGAACGGGATTGAAGCCGGGGATGATGAGGATTAATTTACTTGAAGATTTAGGATCGGCAACTAAATAATTGCGGATTCTTCTCGACTAAGGGGTGTGCGCGCCCTTATCTTATTTTTGTACGTGTAATAGACATTTAATGATGCAATAAACAGCGACGAAACCCCCGCAATGACTTAGTCGCCGACCCACTAGATATAAACTGTGTTTTCTGTCTCCTCTCGCTGATTTTCGCTAGACCTTTCCCTAGACCGGTTTCGGCCGTCCGCCAACCTTCAGTAGCAGCGTTGTCAGTCACTTTGGGACGTTTTTCCTCCAGTGGCAGGCGTTAAATGGCAGTGAAAAAATATGGAAATTGCGCAAAAGTGACCGACGCCGCTACTGAGGACGGCGGACGGCCGATACCGGTCCGGGCAGAAGACCAGGAGAGGAGACGGAAACACACAGAAATCTACGTTATTCCAAACTCAATTGCGGATTTCTTCTACCCCATCAACTACCCTACAGTTTTGAAGATGCGTAAACGTGCGTAAAAATACAGATAATGACTTATTTGCCGACCCAATATACATATATACTGTTAACCGTTGATTTCGTGTTGATTTGTGGTCTTTTGCTAGACCTGGGTTTCGGCCGCTCGCCAAGCTTCAGTAGCGGTTTTACGAGTGACAGTTCACTGTCACTGCCCAAAAAACATCCAAAGTTACTAAAGAAATCTACGGTATTCCAACCCCTCGTAGACCACAAAACTGGTATATTAAATTGGACAAAGTCAACATATTTGTGTTTGAACTGTTAGATTGGTTGAAAGTCGAGGTTTATTAACCGAATGAAAAATGAACGGCCCCATTTTCTTATTCCGAATGTCGGTTTTTCCTTTCTTTCCACTCCGTTCAAGAAATGCCCGGCTCCAACTTTCAATCTTCGATTCAAAGTTGGTGAAAAAATATCCATCCCTTTACACCGGACAAGGGTTGAAGAGCGCGCACGACGGACAGCGGACATCACAGTAACTACTGAGGACGGCGGACGGCCGAAATCATTGACCTGTAGGAAAAGACCACCGTGAACAGGATCCGAGACGCTTGTTTTAGGGGATGTTTTGAGAAACATGTTGAAAAATGTTTAAAGAATATTATAATGGGGGATTGTTTGCGCCGTCTGTAGGAGGCGAAAAATTGAATCTTCTGGTTGCCTGGAGTCATTTAAAGGGGGTGGGCGGTGGGGGGTTGAAAACACCTTTAGCCTCTCGGGCTAATCTCCTACAACGCCCGAGGGCTTCCCCACCCCACCACCCCTCAGATTCTTTTTTTATCTGAGCTCGGGGTTGTTGGGGGGGAGGTGGGGAAAGGCGACGAGTGATTAAAACTTCATCATATCAATGGCAGACACTTGAGAGGATGAGAGGGGTCACCGCGCGGGGTGAGAGGGGGTTGAAGGGGGGGGGTTTGGCTTTGTTTTTTTTCTCTCTCCTAAACAAAAAAATGGCTGAGTTAATGGCCTCCTTCTGAGCGGGTGAACACTGGTCCCCCCCCTCCATCAACCCCCGGGGACGGGGAAATCGTTTGAGGGGCCATCAAACCACCCCCGACGACGATGTCTTTTGATTGATAACAGAGAGAGAGAGAGAGGCTGATAACAGAGAGAAGAGCAGCAGGTTCCAACCCCCGCCATTAAAGCCTTTAATTGCGTCGATTCTTGAACGCGACGAATCCTCTGAATGTCCTCCGACTTTTCAAATGTTCCGCTTTTCAATTCCGACCACTGGAGAGAGACCCTCTTTGTGCGTCTCTACCGAATTTAATCATAAAAATCGCGCACGATGCGTTGGCTCGACAACTAAGAACTGAGAGAGAGAGAGAGAGAAAGAGAGAGAACCAATTTGGGTACAGAATTTTCACGATTCCGTCAAAATATTTACAAGACAAGTGGCCCGAAATAGGAGAGTGGAGGCCGTAACCGTCGTCGGCGGGGGATGGGAAAGAGGGGACGATAATTCAGTTTGTGAAAGCGGGGATGGAGGGATGGGACCGGGAGTCCTGGGGAGAGCCGTCGCTTCAACAGGAACGGGGGAGAGACCTGAAAATTCCCCGACAGTCCGACCACGTATCCGACAGAACCCCAGCCCCCCCCAACACGTCTTCAGAAAGAAAATTCTCGAAGAATTCGTGTTTGAATCGGACGATTCCAATATCCTACTCTGGGGGATGTAAAACTGAATTTTCATGCTAAGAACTATGCCAATAAATAATGTACTTGTTCCATCCGGATATTGGCGGTGGGGGCGCTATATAAAGAGTAGGTAGATTTTACACCGGAATTAAGGAGGTGTTGAGCCCCCCCACCCCTAACAGTAGCTGGAAAAACAGCGTGGAAAACAGTAAGTTTAATAGAAAGTCTCCTCTGAGACTGAGAGGGCTTTCCTTCGCCCTTTCTACTCTCTCTCTCTCTTCATACCCTCCTCCTCCTCCTCCTCCTTCTACTACCCGGGGATCAATACAGAAACTTTGGCTTTTCTACTTAGCAAAGTTTCGGCGTAGGAAACTTTGCCCGGCCGGAAACTTGCTCATTGAAATTACTCTCTCTCCTCCTCCTCCTCCTCCTCCTCCTCATCCTCCTCCTCCTCCTTACCCTTCATCCTGCTCCTCCTTCTGGCCTTTCGTCCGGCCGACCGCCCCACCCCCACCCAGGGCCCGATTCACCCCCTTATCCCTCATCTCCTTTCCTCCCCTTTTATCGGCGTCCCGCGTTAATCTTTTATTTCACTTTCTTCGCCCGGGAAAGACCCGGAGGAGGAGTAGGAGGAGGAGGAGGCCTCGGCAGGATCGATCTCGACGCCGCTTTGAACGTCCGTCCTCGCTAGAATTCAACCCCCGCCCCCGTGAAGAAACTTTCCCCTCTTGATCGAATACACGTAAAACCCTTCAGTCTAAATAGAAAATTTCCCCCCAACCCCCCAACACAACCCCTTTACGGGCGAAACTAATAATCGGAGTAAGGTTAAATACCCGGTTCGTACAATCGGCTCCTGAAAGGAGTAGCTTTTAGAAAACTTTTTTTTTTTCAGGGTCGGGTCAGAAACGCCAGTGATCTCGGACGAGATTAGCTCAACAATTGAAATGAAACAAATCAAAAACTAAGTCCAAATCTAGACTAAAGGACAGAAGGGACTAAATTGATTGTTAAAAAGGATATATATCTGCCGGGAACTGTGAAGAGTCCACCCCCCCGGTTTCACACTTTCCCCTCTTCTCTCTGTCAAATACTCCTGTTTAGAATTCATCCCTCTCTCACCACCACCCCCCCCCCAACCCACCCCCGTCCTCCAGTCATCACTCCCGGCTCTCCAGAGGGCCGCAACCGGACGGAGACGGGATTTTGAACGGCTTTACCTTTTCAACGGCTAATTCGGTTGACGTACCGGGTTGGGGATGGGGCGGGGTTGGGCGCAATATTAGAATTCTGAAAGGGTTGCGTCCTCCTCCCGACCGCCACGACCCGACCCTGGAGACCGCCGCGCCGCGTCGGAATTCCCCTTATGAGTCCCCCATTCGTTTTACCGGGCGTCAAAAGGCGGGGTGGGTTGTTTCTTTTTCCACCCCCAACACCGCTTTTCCAATAACCGCATCGTTAATTTTCCCCAGTTTTCCGTTTCGGCTCCCATCCCCACCCCCGGAAGACTGATTGAGTGAGAAATCTTCGCGTCCCAACCCGTTATGAAAGCGCGATGACGTTTTTATTACCCAAGTACGAATTTTTCGGCAAGGTGAAGGGATGAAAGTTGTCGAATTGAGGGATAATTTGAAACGGAAGGATTTAATACAGGGAAGCCAACGCTAATTCTCGAACTAACGGGACTTTTATTAGTCATCGATCGGATTGTTCTGTTACAGACATAAGGTGGGGGGGGGGCCCGTTAGTCATAAGAATTAGACGGTTCGGTGGATTCCGTAGGCCCAAAAATAGGTTTCGAGTACGCGTTTGTAAATTAATAATTAGTAGTAATTTTTAGCTACGTTCAGAAATCCGTGAAGCGTGATCCTCTGTATCTGGGGGTGAGCTGTTTATTTTATTTTTTTTATTCTGTCTGTAATTTGTGTCATATTACAGTCTGTGAGTGCCAATTACGATGAAAACTGGGAAAATATAAAGGAATTGAATGAAACTTTCAGTCAAGGGGTTGGCAACTAAATAATTGCGGATTCTTCTCATCTTCGAGTTTTTGCACCCTTATGTCGTGCATTTTTTGGGGAACGCACCACGGTTAGTCGGCGTGTTGTAATAAACATTTCAGAATACTCTATATATATATATATATATATATATATATATATAGGTTTGAAGATGTAAACGTGCGTAAAAGTACAAATAACGCTCCCCCGCAATAACTTAATTGCCGGACCAATAAAATCGATTTATGACTCTTGTAATTCGTAAACTCATAAATGAATTGTCGGGGACGAGGGGTACGATGATTTCGCGATTCGGATCGGAGGATTTTACTATTTGTAAGATTCCTGGGGGGTGGGGGGGGGGGGTGGAGAGTTATATATGTGAAGTTAACGGGATTAAGGGTTGAGGGTGGGCGGCCATTGTGGAGATAACCGTGGGGGTGTGGGGGCGGCTCTCAAGATTAGTGCTGTGTTTCACACCCTGAATACTTGGGCCGAAGTAATGTGCCGACCCTCAAATGGGGCGGTTGTCGGGCAGTGACTCTTCCGTCTACCCCCACCACCACCACCTCCTCAAAGATTCACCCCTCCTTCCGAGGAGGTCGCCAGTCCCCCACCCCAAATCCTCTAAGTATCCGAAATATGCCTCAATCCGGCGTCTTGGTGGGGGCCGGGGGTGGCCGACGGTAGACAGTGGCGTTTCGCCACATTCGGCATCTTTCAGTCGGTTCCGTCTTCAGTGGCGCGTGAAAGTCTCGCTCTCAATATACTGCACATATACGATAGTTCAAAGAGTGCCGCGAATTTTGGGTTTTTTCAAAAATTATTTATTTATTCGCGAATATCTATTTCGTCCCCTTCGAAGTGATCCTCGTCGTGCCGCAACGTTTTTTCCAATCCTCGAAGCGATTCGAAAATTTATTTTTTTGTGATTGAAAATTTGGACTCTCACAGATCCATTTTTTCGGACGGGTGAAAATCGAAGTCGAACCGAGAAAAAAAAACGTGCCAGAAAAGCGGCATTAAACATAGATCAACCGAACATATTCACGACGGCTGAAATTGTACTCCAGTTATTTTAATTTAATTCTACAGAACGAATATGCCCCGTTACAGAAGGGTTGCAAGAGCATCCATACCGTTTATATGCAGTCGGACTGCAATTGTAATAATACGGGGCGCGTTCCTCCGCAGAGCGATATTAACAACCCTCATTTCCAACCCCCGGGACGAAACGAATTTTACATAGAGTTTTTTTGTCTGGCTTTTGACCCAAGGGGCGTGGATGGGAGTGGAAGGGGGTGGTGGTGGTGGTGGTGGTGGCGGTTTTCCTTCAATTGATAAATAAGGGGCATAACACGGATAAGGGATGCCCTCTACTACCACCACGCACGTTATGCGAAAATAGTCGCCTGTTTATAACCCTTATTATATCCCGTTTGCTAGTTTGGGCCCGATATTGGTACCGAAGTGCAATAACTTCGGAGGACGGTAAGTGGTATGTCGGGGGTGGCGGGTGGGGTAAGTACGCTGGAGTCTCCTTCCAGGGTTTGCACGGCGGGGAGGAGGAGGAGGACGCAGCGAATTATTATATCTCTGTTGTTGTTTCCACCCACCCCCGGAGTAATAACACCACCGCCCCCAACCAAGATAATGCCTGCCTGCGCATCCCCGGCCACACAGAGAATTCCAGGGATAAATTAGCCCCCACCAAGCCACCCCGAGTTCAACTTCTCCACCGGATAAAACCTGTAGGGGGGTAGCAGGGCAATAAAGAACCACCCCGTTAGGCAGGAGTCTGTACCTCGAGAAGAACCGAGCGCTGTATTCATCCCTTAACTGTGCCACCCCTCTCCCCCATCCCCAACGGATATTTCACACTCTCAAATACTCGACCGGTTCATTAAAAAAGCGATTTTTTTTCGTCCTGAAAAGTCTGCCACCCCTCATTTAGGGGTGGGGGGGGAGGGAGGGAGGAGGGGCGCGTCGCCTACTGAATTTGGGAGAAATCTCGCGCGTTTTTATACCCGTTCTGAAAATACTTTAAACCTGAAACACCGAACAAATTCAACCCGTATAAACTTGCCCAGGTAAAAATTCCAGAAGATTTAAGTCCTCTATCTATCCATCTTCCTGGTAGATTTTCGTCGAGATAAGCCCGTACAAAGATTGTACGGCGCGATTGCCGCAACTATAAACTATAACACTATAGCAGAAATGAGACAAATCCGTCAATTATTTTGCAAGTTATGGACTTTTAAACAGTGGATACATTTTTTTGGACCACTCTCTGTATAGTAGTAGATTGAAGTCAAAATGTTGATTACTTTTGGGCACCCCCAATACAGTTTTTTTTTTATTGAAGTTCCTATTTTACTCTTTTTTACTCAAGTTTACATTAAGCTTGAAATCGCTACTGTCGGAGATGTCATAGTGATGAGATTGGACTCAAAATTGGATCCGTAAAACGGTTCTAATTATCGACATTCCGCCCCTTCTTTTTAACATTTCGCGGGACCTTCATCCCCCACCCCCCCCTTTTTTTCTCTCCCTCTCAGTATCTCCGGCAGATCGGAAGCCCTTACACCGGTATAATATAACTCTCGATCAATTTGTAGCCACCTCCCCCACCCCCAACCACCCCTTCAATTGATTAAGTACCGGAGGACTTTAATCCCGTCCAGCGCCGCGCTGACCGTCCCCTTTGAAAGAGACCCGGTTGGAACGCGATCACTGGGAGTTTCCGGCCAATTCAACCCCCGGTCGGCTAATTGGGCCGCTGCTGGAGGGGGCGCGCTCGCCGAATCCTGGAAATACAAGTTTAATTAAAAAGAAAAAGGACGGAGAAGAAGATAACAGGGGAAAAAAAAAGTTTGCGCAGAGGGAGCACCGGCGATTGACCGTAAGGGCGTTACATTAGGGATGATTAATTTTAAAACGGACGTTTGATATTTACGTCCCAGTATCGGTTGACCGAACTGCTTCATAAGTGGACGTCTAAAAAGTGGAAAAAAACCCTTTCAAAAGTTCAAATATCGCGTCTTAATGGCGAGAATTCGACTTAGAGACCGGCGAAGAGGTTCGGCCCTTTCGCCGGACCGGTTTCCAGACCGATGCTCGACGCACGCGGAAAATATCCGGGAAGGGTTGGGAAAAATCCGCAATTTATTCTATTGCTACTACTAATCGGTTTCCTACTATGCACATTTAAAAGCGTTCAATAATAATTTTCAATATAATCCTGCTTGTTATATACAGTCAAAAAAGTGGCCCGGGGGATGAAAAACACGCTTAACGCTCCGGTCGACCAAAACCACCCTTTGACCGGTCCCTCCGATAATTAAAAGGGTCCGATAATTCTGAAGGGCGCCAACCCCCGTGGACCGCCTCCGCTGAAGGGCTTCCCCCCTTAATACGGTTTCTGACTTTTGCCAATAATAGAGACAAACCTGCAGAGACTGACCTTACTTACACTGCAATAAGTAAGGGGGATGAGAGGACTAAGTGCGCTTTGATACGCGGACGTCGAAAAACCCCGTCTCATTTTTTTTTTTTCCCAACCCTTCCCTGTCGCCCATATACTCCTGGCCCAAGAGGGTTTCTGTACAAACGGGATAAGTGGAGGGCGGGGATGATGTCGGGAGTCTCCTCGGGTAGTAGAAAAAAAAAAGGGCTGGTATTCTATATTTCTTGTAGGGCCGTTTTTCAGCCGCTCGCCGTCCTCAGTAGCGGCAGACAAACGCCGCCAAGTATAGTATACGTGTGAATCCGGCGTGACGGATTCCTGTTGTTGACACGAAGCGCTACTGAAGACGGCGAACGGTCGATTTTGGAGGGGGGCCGGCCCCAAGAAGGTCCGAGGGGGCCGTAGATTCATTAAGGGCCCGTGTAGATGTCCCTAAGATGTCGCCTCCGACCATGAATATGCAGATGAAGAGGAGGAGAAGGACTTTGATGGCGCTATTCGGGCCAAAGCCCGCTATCCTGGGCTATATATTACATGGCCGGGCAACAGATCTATTTAACGAGCAATTCTGCTGTCAAAAAACCTCGTTTATAGATTTTTTTTTTCTGTAAAGGGGCGCCCTAAAAATCGACCGGGCGATTTGAACACGATGTCGTTCGGTCGTAAAATTTATTTTTCCACAGCGACACAATACACATTTTTTCCCGGTTCCCAACTTTTTTTCCCGTAGTTCGGAAAAACCCTCAAAAGGTTGGGGGAGGTCCCACTCGGTAATTAGTCGGGAAAATCCTCCGGCTCCGGCCGACCCCCGGAAAAACCAGGAAAAAAACTTATTCAGACAATTAACCGTCCGACCAGTTAATTAGGGAGTTTTCCGAGCGGTGCCCCACACCCCCACCCCCCAAACCACCCTTCTTCGCCGAATTATACAGAAGACGGAAGCGGTTTCCGAAATGTTGAATGGCCGAGAGAAAACCGGTGCGGCGCCCCACGGAACAGGAAACCCGCATTAATTATTCTTCTTAGTTGGTCAACAAATAAAATGAAAAGGCGCCTATTAGGGGGTGGGGGGTGGGGGTGGGGGCTAATTGCGAATTTTCCAAAAGAGAAACGGACGCGGCCCGGCTTTCTTCAGTTGTGACGACGTTTTCATTAGGCTTCTTTATATATAAATATTCTTTATTCACGAATTATTATTTTTTCCTCCTGTCGGGAAATTCGCCGAAAATACCCGGTACGTACAACACTGTACCTGATGAGTACACTTTTACGGTAGATTTCGCGGGCCGATTTAGCGGTTTCGGCCGCTCGCCATCTTCAGTAGCGCCGGAAAAGATCGAAAATATTTTTGAATATATAGTAGATAGTAATAATTAAATTGTTAATAAATGATTAGATTGTACAATAAATTAAAAAAAACAAGCGCCAGAGTACTTCGATAAAACCTAATTTTTAAAGGCCCTTCTCTAAGGGCTCTTTTCTTTTCGGCCGCAGCATCAGAATTTCTTAACCGAACGCGACGTTTAAACTTTCGCCTTAAAAAACGGACGAAAACCCGAAATTAAGATTGGGGCCCGGGATAATGACTCGGGGGACTGACGCAGTTGCGCCCCAACCACCAACCCCCGGCTAAAAGAAAATATTCCTCGTAAAATTTACCCCGAAACCTCGAAAAGAGTTGTTTCCAGTCGTGAATATATTGGATCCTGAACCTCGAGTTGGTGGGGGGTGGGGAGGGCTATAAATATCGGATGGGGCCCCGAAATTTCTGAATTGTTATGTCGCGGCGGGGGGGGGATGTTGAGGCGGCTCGAAGCACTAAAATAATATATTAATGGGGGACACTCTTTAATTAAAAGCGTTACCGCGGGGTAAGCGACGGCCCCCCCACCCACCCCATCGAGTCGAGGGATGTATTTTAATAAGCGCCATTTTAATCACCTTTCGCCTAAACTCCTTAAAATATTCAAGGACGTGAGGGTAGGTAATTTGGGCCCCAACCCACCACACCCCGGATAGGTGGCCCAGAACCCGTTCGAGGGGGAAGGGGGGTGAGAGGGTTAAGGGTTAAAAATAAATTAAGACGCACCCCCATCATCAATATAAGGTTTGGGGGTCAACAAAACAGGCATTAGAAGGTTGTGATCCGACGGGAAGAAAGTAACCCCCTCACCCCCAAACCACCCAGAATCTACTGCACTTCACCATAATGAAAACGTATACTACCCCCACCCCACGTAACACTTAACTGCCATGAATTTCTATATTGTCTCGGTCGTTTTGTGTTTCCATAAGATTATTCGATTAGGATAATTGCTGGGTTGGTTTTATTCAGAGTGTACGATTTTGCTGACGTGCGGGGCGAATTTTTAATTAAAAACTGAAAACGATGGGCGGCATAAGGGATGACGGGTGGGGGGTTGGTGGCGCGAACGACGTATTGTTTAGTGGGGGCGTCAGGAAAGTGCGTGGCCGCGTGATAACGCATTTTTTTTTTTGGGGGGGGGGGCCCGGAAACTCGGCATCGGGACTATCTGACGTGCAAGCAACGTGTCCGCACTGTTCCCTATCTTTTTTTTCTCTCTCTCTCATATACTCGCTCTATCTATCCATCTCTGTTCGTTACCGGTGAAAGAAAACACGATAGCAGCACCACCCACCCCCTAAATCTGCGACTTTTGCAAATAACTAAAGAGGGGGAGGAATGAACCCCCCCACCCCCACCCCCACAACCATACCAGTCCATCAATCGACCGGATACGGAAATTAAACGTCAGCGTACGGCGGCCCGCCCGTCAATGAATTTTGACGTGCGTGCAGCGGTATGACGTCACCGTTGTGACGTAAGTCACTTCTTCTCGTATTGGCGCGTCCGGACGTCCGCTCAGATCGCTGGAAACGCTGGAAAATTGAGAGCTGGAAACTTGCTGGAATTTTATCCACTGTCATAGTTTGACGACAAAAAGGGGTGTAATAGTTCCGGTGATAGTGATCTCGGTTTTGGCGGGATCTGAAACCCCACCCCCACCCCGGGGTAAATTGATAAAAGGTTCCCTCGGGATATCATCGTATTTTTCGCGACAGATAGGCCCCTCCCCCCCATTTCAAGACGCCTAATATAAGATTCCCCGCCCGTATCCACGTGTGTGTGTTGGGGGGGGGGGGGGGTTTAGTCATATAAATAAAATTATTTGGATCCGCGAATTTTCAAAAAAATAAAAAGCCTCCTCTGGTATATAATTCGGCGCGAGACCGAGAAAACTAAGTCCCTTTGTAGAATTTACGTAATGGAGGGGGGGTGGGGGTGGAGTGGAAGCATAAGGGATGAATGGGCGGCGGAGGAGGAGGGGGGGTGGGGTAATGGAATTCGGATTTTCGCCTAACGGAGGCGGCGGGGTTCGTGCGAAAAGAGTGCATGAGGGGTGAGAGGGGGAGGGTGGTTGCCAAACAAAACCCCGGTTTTATCCCTCAGGACCACGTACGGGGCGTATATTGAAATTTGCGAGAAGTGTCGTCACGGGGATGTGGGGAACGAGGGGGGGTTGATGCGAGGTCGGAGAAGTACACGAGGGGGGGGGTGGGAAGGAGGAGTAAGGCGTGAAAATACGCGCGACGTGTATGCTAATACTTGCGGGTGGGTGGGTTACCATCCCCCCCGCCAGCTAATGGGTTTATATCGGATGGGGGTGGAGGTCGCAGGAGAGACAGAGGACACATCGTATTTCGATTGTCCCCCCTCCCCCCATACAAAATTCGGCGGGGGGGGGCACCTATGTCACAGCTTCAGACTTTTCCACAGAGGATTTGCATATGCGGGGGCCCCGCCAGCTGTTCCGAAGGCGTCCCTTCCTTTTCCAGGAGAGGAACGAAACAATGAACCTCGGCCCAACCGACGACAGTAAGGTGCCACGGGCCCCCACGCCCCCGCACGGCCCAGAGTACGATATGCATTTCAAATCGACTCTTCCTAACGGGGCCCACTCGGAATAATCTCACACGCGGTGGGTTTCGGTTAATTTGAATTCGAGTCACTTTATTTCTCCGAAATCCTGCCCCCCCCCCACCCAGCCAACGGAGACCGAATAATTCCCTACCCTCACCCTTCCGTCCCCAACGGTGGAAATTCTCCCTTCTGCCGGCGGTTGAATATCAACGCCTCCCCAAAAAAAAATGCGTGGAGGACCCGGATTTTAAAAATGTCTTTAATTTGATTTGGGGGAAAAAAAATCGTTTGGGGCTCGTTTTAAGATCGGTTTTGATAAGGTTGTATTTCGGTCTCGACGAAGTTCTTCGGAAAGAATACGTCGTACATTCACGTGCGAATATCCGACCGAAAACGTTCCAGTGAGTGGTTCGTGCTGTGATATCTTTTAAGTTGGACTTTAAGCTACACTTTCAACGAAAATTAGACACAATTCCGTCGATCGGTCCGCAAGTTGTGGACGGTCAAAGGGTGGATACATTTTTTTGGACCGCTCAGTTTTTAAGGGGGAATTAGCCGTTGAAAAGTGGCGGCGTCGACGGGTTAAATACCGGTTAAAGTTCGTTTTTTGAACGGAATAAAATTAATTCCGAAAGGTCGAAATGTCGATTACTTTCGCCGCCAATCGTCACTTCGGATCGGCCTTTCGTGCACCGCCCCTAAAGTGCACTTTCACTGTCGCCTGCACTGCTGTTGTAAATAATTGAGTTATACATTATAATTCCTCGTGACGCTCATTTTTAGATTCTAGGGGGTGAAAAAAACCCTTCCGGAGTCAGGCGGACCTCTGTGGGGGGGTGGGGGGTGGGAGGGAAAAACCCTTCCCGCAAATAATCCCAATTCTCAAGCGCTCTCCAAACTACCCTATATCCTGGGGGACGACTTCTTCATATCATCCAGTATTCCCTCTCTTCCCAGTATTCCCTCTCTTCCTCCAAAGCCCATAGCCCGGTTCTATATTGATTTTAAACGCCGAACCTGTTCCTTCTTACACCGGGAACCTTTCCTAATCCTGGGACGACATCTTCGACATCTTGGGACTTGAAGACTTGACGCTAAAGCAGTTAAGGGAAGATAGAAAGAATATAATGAAAAAGACGGCTCCCATTTGTCACCCCAACCGAACGAATATTATCCCACAAACTAATTTTACCCTTCTTCCATAATTAATGGTTCCTGGGCCAGAAATGATAAAGAAAAATAATCTCTTTGCCCCTGTACACCTCACCAGGAAGATGTACCACCCCATTATGGGCGCTAAATGAAGTTAAAAAGTGAACGAGACCTGCTTTACATTGTTATAATGCGGGTGCCCCGATTTGGCAGTGGCGATCGGGGGTATTGAATCAAAGGGTTGGACAATTTAATAGGGCCTGGCCCTACCACTACCACCACCTTTATTACCTCAGAGCCAGGTAATGCGTAGCCGACTTTAATGGAGTAATCGGGCGGAGCGCAAATCCTCCCCCCTGCACAACACTTACCCCCTCTCTCTGTCTCATCCGCCCTTACGCCAACTAACCCTTCTTATTTATCATCTATTTCGTCTTGCCCCCAATCCAGGAGCCAGAGGGGCTACACAAGGGATGGCGTCCCCGTTTAATTGGAACTGCGGGGGTGGGGGTGGGATACGGGACCGGGAACGCGTCCCGGGAAAATCGCTCGTATAAACTGTATATCGGGACGACCTGTATATTTACATTTAAATTGTTCAACTAAGTCTTAGTGTCGATTGACCGCCCCCCTTAAAATTCATTTCACCCTCGCCCCTCAAGCCAGGATACGTAAAAATGCATATATACAGAGTGGTCCAAAAAAATGTATCCACCGTTTAACAGTCCACAACTCGAGAACTAATTGACGGACTTGCCCCAATTTTTGGGTGAAACTGTAGCTTAAAGTCCGACTTAAAGATATATCACACTGCAGGCGAAATGGTCACCATTAACATCCCCCAAGAATTGCCCTTTTGAACCGCCGTTAAATTGCGCCGGCCACGTTCACTCGAGTACAACAAGGTACACAACTGACAGAAAACACTGACTATCCTGCGACTGTGCCATTTACATACATACATTTTTATGGCACAATTACCCCAACTACAACACTATAACACTACCAACAATGAGAGAAACTCCGTCGATTTGTTTGCGAGTTATCGATTTGCAAAACGGTGGATACATATTGGGTTGGCAAGTAAATAATTGCGGATTTTGCGCATTTCAGAAAAAATACTCTATTTTAATAGGTTTAAAGATGTAAACGTGAGTAAAAATACAAATAGCGCCCCGTCTCCGTCCAGCGACGAAACAACCCCCCCGCCCCGCAATGACTTAGTTGCCGATATATATTGTATGTATCTGGTATCGGAATGCGCATGTCTTACAAGATTAGGGTACGGCCTCACTAATAGTATTATCGAACGCCGAGGTGAACCCTTGTACGGGGCGGTTTGGGGTTGGGGGTTGGGGGTTGGAGGCGGCAGCACGAGCAACGTCCCAGGCAATAACGGTCCTCTCAACCGGCACAATCTCTCTCCCGCTAATACGGCTCGGTTACATTTATATACTGCTTAGAGTTAAGGGCGGGGAGGGCCCTACTTCCTTATGCTTAACGCCGGTAAAGCGCGCTGGGGGCTGGGGCGGGGGCGGGGGTCTGAAGCCTAGCCGTCACGGGGTTAACTAAGTCCCGCAGATTAACCGAGGAGTCGTGGGAGGGCGGTATGGGGGCGGGTGGCGCCCTGCCTCACCTACCCCACCCCCTTAGCAGGCGGCCCCTCCTGAAATTCTCAGTCCGTTATTAAATATTAACGGTGCTCCGAGGGGTAGGGGGGTAGTGGTAGCTGGGTCCCCCCAACGACTTCACGGCCTGCCTTTGAGGGGAGGGGGGGTGGCGCTCCTGAATTTTCATTTTCCAGCCGCTTGTTAAGAAAATTTCGGCCGTCTACGCCACCGGTGTGTGGTCTTATTAAGTTTACTTTATTTGAAGGGGGGGGGCCCGGGGCCGCCCCGGCTCCGGTAGTCAATATCTCATGAGGTGGCCCTGCCCCAACCCCCCAGCACTTTGAGAGAACTCGAAATTTATTATTTGATACCTGCAGCTATGAATATTTTAAACCCCCACCACCGCCCCCCGTTAGTTGCTTGTACTAAGCGCGATACCGAATACTTTCCATCGTCGAAATTCTCGTCGAAGATCATAAGAATCATAGTCAGCTAATACATTGCCATTAAAAGGGCTAGAGGATGACTAAAATAGAACGGAGGCCCTTCATCCCCTACACACATCTTGAGGAGGGCGTTATCTCTCTCTCTCTCTGGTGGGCAAGTGCTTTATCTGTAGATCACTTCCTATTGAGTTTTACACGAGGGATGTTTCAAGGGCCGAGGACTTAAGGGGGTTGTGGGGTCCACATACAATTAACGATAAACTCACCCCCTGCCCCATCATCAACAACAGTCATAACTCTGCCTATTCTATTCCTCTGTATCTCTACTTCTTTATTACTCCAACCCCCAAAACACCCCCTCCCCCTACATCCCTCACCGTTCCATCCCCTAACCGACAACCCCGATTCCAGTCCAATACAGAGGGCCGAAACTTAAGCCGGCAGCCGTAAATAGGAGGATTTTTTTTCTTCTATTTTGAAAACATATATTTTGAAAACACCCCCAGCGATCGGGCTCTATCGGAAGATTTTTACCCCTATCTTTTTGCAGCCCCTACAACACTATAATAACTAATAAAACAGCGTTCCCGTCGGACATTCCATTGATCGTAAAAGGACATGAATGTCGGTAAATTAGAATAGGAACCCTCCCTTCTCTCCTGTGTTTCTCTTCTTACCTCAACAACCCCCCTCTTCTTCAGCCCTTTCAGAAGGTACAATGAATCCTCATGAGTCTTCCGGTTGTAGCTTTTATTAGCTTTATTAGCCTTGATTGCATTCAAATCGATACAAGGGACGTGGACAACCACCCTTATATAGATTCGTATAAGAACAGGTTCTTATATGGAACCTACAGAACATTAGGGCACAGATGAATGATATTTTTCAATTGAACTACCCTATTATTATCGTTCAAATGAAAAATTTGTAATTGAATAAAAGGAGAGGAGCTTCTACAAAAGTTGATTTTTTTTAGTTCATCCAAACTTAAAGCCGCGAGTTCTACTCTCAATAGTGATGAACCTATTTCTTTCTAGAACCTATTTCCGTATTGGTTTATAATAAATTCAATCGCCGTCAAAGAATAGGCAGTGAATGTTTACTGCACCGCTCTGTTCTGCATGCAGCTGCGGACAATATTTCCGGCGGCCTGTTAGGGGGGGGGTGGGGGGTTGGTTTTCATAAAGCCCGTTATGGGGAGAGGCGGCCCCCCCCCCTCTCCCCGCAGTAGAAACGGCTGCATAATTCACAAAATATTCACCGGTTAACGGCGCCCCCCCCGCCACTTCCAGGGGGGGGGGCCATCAAATATAGAGACCGCCGAGAGAGCAACAACCGGGCGTCGTCGACAACGGGGGGGGGCGCCGCGGCGGACAAACAGGGGGCGCCCCCCCCCACCCTTCATCTACACACACACACACACACACGAACACAGAACCGCCCAAATAGAATCCGCGCCCCGAACAATATCCCTGCTGTACACCAGCCCCATACTTCAATGGGGATCGTTTAACAAATTAATAGGGAGGAGGGGGGCGGGGTAGCGACCTCCAGCCTCTCACCATTGTTGCTCCCCGGGCCGCCAATTTATATTTGAAGGGGTGATATGGTGTGTGGGTGGGGGTGGGTGGTGGAGACCAAAATTGACTACCGATAGGCCCAAAACAAGCCACCCCCACCCCCACCCCGAACGGAAACACGGTGTTTTTATTTCCACGGTCCACGTGTTTGTAGTACCCCGCGTATACCGCTGTATATATCCACACACCCCACCCCCGACGTTAGGTACGCCCGGATGTACCGCCCCCGAATAACGGCCAAAACGGCGAATAAAAGGGTATAAAGGGTAGGTTTTCCACTTGGATGAATTAAAAAAAAGTCATAAGATTTCGCCCATATTCGGTCAAAAGTGAGTAACAGTCGCCCCTGAAAGGGGGGTTGAAAAATCGAAATTTTTGAAATTTCAAAAATTTCGCCCCAATTCTCCCATATTCGGTACACAAGTGTCACAAAGTGAGTTACACTTTTCCCCGAAATGAACATGTTTATGGAGAAAGCCTGAAGTGTTCGGGGGGGGGTCCATCCTCAAGTTGGACTTTGCTGTACACCCCTAAGTTGAGCCTAAAACGTTGAAGAATTAAACCCGGTCTAATTAGAGAAATTTCGGTGGCTACTTACATATTTTATTGTACTGAAAAATTTCCGAATATAGAGGCTTCAGAAAATTTCTTTTGAAATATTATTACGTATAAAAAAGTGTTATAGCTCACACCCCGGAGGCAAACGGGCCTAATATACCACAACCCCCGACCAAAAAGAAAAAACCCTCGATAGCGATAAAAATAAAAAGCCATAAATTTCAAGAAATTGAGGGGGGAATATGTATATATAACACCTCGGGCTTCTCGGAAGACTTTCATAATTCCTCAAAAACGGGGGTTTTTTTTTTAACGCGCTTTCCAGGGCCGCCCCCAGGAGGAGTTAAAATATTTATGAACGGCCCCGGGCTATCAGCCCCCGCCCCCCCCGCCCCAACCATTAAGGGCCACCTAATGGCATCAAAATGAGAAATACTGACAAAAAAAAAATATGAAAGAGAGCTGTCTTTTGATGAAAGTTCTTTATTAAGCAATCTAGTGGACGGGTACACCGCCGTGTACACATAACAGGTACACGGGGAGGTTAAATACAATTATAATTAGGTTCCGTCGTCATATTCTTGAGTAACATTCGTCCTGACCCCCCCCCCACCCCCCCCCACCACCACCACCAACAACAACCCCTCAGGAAAACAGAAAACCGCCCCTACGTGTAGGGGGTTGCAACGTCGCGCGGCTTCTACAATTAGCGAGCGCCGAGCCAAATTGGAAGGGGGGGCAGGGCAGCCCCCGTATAATTACACTAATAAAATGTGACATCTTGTTGGTTGGGGGGTGGGGTGGTGGTTACAGGGCGTGTTGCTAAGGGATACTATCGGTAATTATGTACGTACAAAGAACACTTCTTGTAGCGCACAACCCACCCCACCCCACCCCATAGCACACACAAACTCCATGACAAATTCTAATTTACCTAATAGCCCCCCACCCCCAACCACCCCTCAGGGCTGAAACTCTGGGGCTACATTTCCTCATACGTTGGTGGGGCCTGCTTTTCGCTGGGAAATTTGATATGTGAGTACCAACCCCCAACCCCCCCCAATGATCGATATTTTCCTAAACCCCACCCCAACCCCATTACAGTTTGCCGAATGTTACATTAAAACGCGATTCACGGTCAAAATTGAACGAAACTGTAATAAAAACCTGTTTTTATTTTCTGGCTAATTGGGGCTCGTCTCATGTCGGAATTTGGTTGAAATCTTCGAGTAAAATAATGTTCGGTACGCCGCCGTTATTCGAACCCTTTCTACCCCATACCAGACAAAAGAATCGGCTTAAAAGAGAAAATTTCTACCCTTAAGGCCGTTACTGGAACGTAAATTTCAGTCCTTAAAAGTCCTTCCGTACCATCCTTAATGCTACTTCCCCCCTCCGGGGTATGTTTCTAACCACACAATCCACCCCCATGACCTCACAACATACATATTCTCAAGTTCCACCCCCTGAAGTTCATCTCTTGCCCGTCCATTAGACGCATCTGGCCTACGGATCTTTTCAACCCTTAGACTGGAATTGTTCTCGTGTGAAAACCGCCAATTGCTACGGGGTGGGTTCCTTTTATGACGTGCGAAAAATAAAATAAAAAAAAAAACACTTTTCCGCTGACTCTCACCCCCCCCCTTTCAATTTGCGTAATCTGAATTTTTAACGCCAAACCCGTCAGTAATAAAATTGCAAAAAATGATCCGACTATTCGGGTTGAATTAACGGGTTGAAGTCGATAGTTGAAACTATTCACCCCGTACGAAATATACGGGTTAAATTAACGAATTTCGTTACGTTTTCGTAGTTAGAAAACCCGCGCCTCGTATCGAAGGGAAAAGCCGATTGAATTTGTTGAATTTCGGCGGTATCTGCGGTATTTGCTATTGCGGTCTGTTCACTAATTAAGGGGCGCCCCCCCCCCATAATCTACACATGTGGGTGTATATATATATGTGTGTGTGTACGTGTGGGAAGGGGTGGATACAACAGGTGGAAACCGCATCCCTACTACACATACATCCCCCCTCAACCAAATCCCCACCCTTTGAGCCCTTTGATGACGACGTTCCCCGCCCCCGCCCCCGCCCCTCTTTTCCGTAAGTGCGGTCTCCTCGTGGTTGAATCTAAAAAAAAAAAAAAAAACAGCACACAAAAAAACGGACTAAATAAACGGCTCTAATCCAATATTAAAAGCCGGGTTTTATTCACCTTTACAAACCCCAACCCACCCTACACGCCCTTTAACCCTTTTAACCGAGGATTTAACCCTGAAAAAAAAAAAAAGGTCTACGTTAACGGGGGGGGTTTTACCGAAATAATAGCTCTTAACCTGTAGATACAACACGTAGGGGTTGGGGGGGGGGCGTAATTGTTCTCGACTTACACAGCTATAAAAGGGCAATTATAATAAATAAATTAATTACTATCTTTCTAGACTCTATCAACTGCTGCTATCGTTCAGTCCGATGGAATTCTGTAATTGAAAGTTTTCGGGTTTTTATTGTAAATTTTTTACGATCATCACTCCAATAATTTTAAAAAACTCAAGACCAATGTACTATAATATTTAAGCATATACATTTAGAAAATTATATATTTAATGTCACTACAATTACGGTTACGAGATCGTAACGAGTTACAAAATTTATTCTGATCCGTCGGTTTTGTAAGTTTTCAAAATACCGGTTTCAGTACTCGGTTTCAGTTTTTCGGTTATACAGAGAACCAGACTGGAACTCCAACTAGGTATTAGTTTAAGTACTCTTCGGTTAGTGAAGAACAAGATGCACAAGTTTTTAAACGATTTCAATCGATGAGAGAGCTGATGGAACTCCAGAATTCCAGAACAATAAAGTCCAAAACGCGGATATAAGGGGTTGGATGTCATTAATATCGCCCGAGATAATTTTTTTTTTTTAAGTTATTGGAGAAGAAGGTAGTTGGGTCACGACTCCGGAGAATCATGGGCGCAAATCCGCGGGACTTGGAAAAGCCATAAATATAATTTATCATCATCCCCCCCCCAACGAGTCAATGGAAGGGTTGGGGCCGACTTAATGCCGAGATTGGCGGGGGCAGAGCAGACGTCGTCTTTGGGGGTGGCGGGGGGGGGGCGCGAAACCTCAACTGAATACATAAAGAAGGGAAAAGAGATGGGGACGGGGGACAGATTCGTTATTTCAGAGGGTGGGACACCCCCGCCCGCACCAGCGTCAACCCCAAAAGGGGGGGGGGGATTTTGATAATTGGCAAATCTCGAGCGCCGCGGGGGTGGCGAGCACAAGCCGTATTATCATGAGAAAACAGTCCGCCTCCGGGGGGGGTTGAGGGGTGTTGGTTGGGGGGCGGATCTCACCCTCCTTCAAAAACGGGACGACTGCATTTTCAATAATCATCCCCCCCCCCCCAAAGACCACCCACAGAAAACCGTCTTTTATTTTCTTAACCCTTTTCATTGAGAATTCCACCCCCACCCCATCCCCCCACCCGTCAACCCGCCTAAACCAAAGCAGATCTTCGTCGGTTCTGCGGATGTAGATGAAAGTATTTTCAAAGGGGTGGTCGGAGTCGATAGGTCCCGGGGACAACCGGGAGACTGCTCCCCTCCGCCCCCAACCATCCCCATCCCCAAAAACCAGGACCGGGGCCCCAAGAGAGCTAATTTCTGTTTCGGTTCTGAATATTTTAAAACCTCCGATTGGCGGCAAATGAGGTTTTGTTAGCTCCCTTCCCACCCCCAACCAATCACCCCCCAAAAAAACCCAAAGAAAAACGAGATTTGCTCGTGGGGCATTATTATGTAAGATAAGAATTGTACATACGTTTAAGAGAATTTAAATAAACGTTCGTATCGACAGCAAAGTGCACAGTCAATGCATCTTTTGAGACAGTGCTTCTCAATAAACTTACTTTTAATGTCTTTTAAAAGACCGATTTTACCCATCCGTACTTAACTTAGGGGGACACTTAATACGAATTGTAACTTCGTCGAAACGTACGTAATGACGAGTGTCGGCCGTTATTTATTTGCTATTAAGTCGGGGGGTTGAAAGCGTTCTCGGAGATATCGAGATACGACGTAACCGTAATTCCGGGTGGGGTAGTAAGGCGTTAACGGCGGATTGAAGAGGGTTGTGAACAGAGAGACAGAGGGAGGGATACGTGGTGGTGTTGGTGGGGGTTAGAGGTAAGGGGCTGTCAGTTTGAACCACCCCCCCACCCACCGCTTCACCCCCGAATAATGGAGACGGCGGCACATTGTAGTCGCCCTGGGGGGTTCTCCGGGAGGTGAATATGGACCGATGAAAAGCAACCCCTACACACCCCCCCCTTCACATCGCGGCTCTAATTTGGGAAGAGGCGGGCATTGTCCACAACCCGGAACTACACCCGGAGCCCACCCTTCTACCCCGGCCAACCCTTATTGTCTCCGATTCGTCCGACCACACACAGCCGCCCCTCAAATATTCCTTTTGTTTTCGGGTATTTTTTTTTTTTTTATTATTTTCCCCAAACAATTTTTCGCCCCCTACTCGACCCCTCGTTGTGTGTCGTGCGTCTCGATTATTACCGTTCCCCCAACAGATTACAATAAGAGGCCATTTTCTCGTCGTACAGCGAATGTAAAACCGTACCTATTCGAAAAGGGTAGTTTATTCTATTCCCGAGAAGACGTACATTTCTGTTGTCAACGGTGCTTATTCGTAGATTTCGTTATCATCCCTCTCCTATGGCTGCTTCTTTTGGGGTGGGGGGGGCCTCCAACGTGCCGACGAAGTGTGACTCAAACACCGCTACTGAAGACCGAACCAGAAGATGTTTTCCTGCCGTTCATTATTTATCAATTTACTTCGTATTATCCCAATAGATATTATCCAACTTACGCGCTGAATTTTGTGGATTTACAGGTACATAACGTTAGAGCTTTTCAACACTTGAGTAAGTTATAAGGGTAGGCGTCAAAATTGACAGTTACAGGTATACAGAACACGTTGTAAATTATGCGCGGTGATAAATTGAAATCGTGGATAAGGGATGGTCTTAAAGGTTGGGGGGGGCAAGAAAGTGACAACCCGATTGAGACCTGAGCTTTAACAAGCTGCGAGGTCAGCTGACCTCTAATTGGGGGTGGCGGGGGGGGCGGGTGAGTGAAGGGCTTGAGAAGGGCCCCCCCCTCCCCTAAGAAGCCCTCGACGGAGGTTAACGATGCGGTCGACCTAAAGGGACAACCGGAGGGTAACCGTCCACCACCACCACCACCCCCCAACCACCCCCCCGACTGCGGTATCCGAATAATAAGGTGCCGACGTTAGGTCTGAACAATCGGCAAGAGAATAGATTCAATATGGCAATTATCAGTAGTGTTTCAACTGACCACGAAGTCCTTCGTGGACTTCGACCGAAGAAGTTTCGGCCGTCCGCCACCGCCGGCGGAACTTCGGTGTCGTGTCGGTTCGCCGTAGACAACTTTACGGACATAATTTTCCCAAATATAAAGGTTTTGAATTTGCCACAGAATTCTAGCAGTAAAGTCGGCAACCCTATTAAAAAAAAAAAAAAAATCCATTCGACAACCCATAGTTTAGGGCCAGTAAAAATGGGGGTTGTTACACGGTAGAACAACGTGTTTTCATTGTTGTGACAATATTCACAAAAATAATGAATGTGCCGACTGCAGGAATGGACGAAATTCGGCACGAGTCGCCGAATGGGGATGAAAACGGTTTTTCTAATTTTCATACTGAAACGCTTATACAATTTTGACGCCTACCCCTTATATAAATTACTCAAGTGTTGAAATGCCAACGTTATGTACCTGTAACTGCCAAAATAAAGTTTAGCTCAGGTCTCAATAGGGTTGTCACTGTCTTGCCCCCCCCCAAAACTCTTAAAACCATCCCTTATCCACGATTTCAATTTATCACCGCGCATAATTTACAACGTGTTCTGTATACCTGTAACTGTCAATTTTGACGCCTACCCTTATAACTTACTCAAGTGTTGAAAAGCTCTAACGTTAACTACCTGTAAATCCACAAAATTCAGCGCGTAAGTTGGATAATATCTATTGGGATAATACGTAGGAAAATTGATAAATAATGAACGGCAGCAAATATCTTCTGGTTCGGTCTTCAGTAGCGGTGTTTGAGTCACACTTCGTCGGCACGTTGGAGGCCGCCCCCACCCCCCCCCCCACCCCAAAAGAAGCAGCCATAGGAGAGGGATGATAACGAAATCTACGGAATAATGCACCGCTGACAACAGAAATGTAATTAGTGCCAAGTCGCGTTCGAGTAAATATCGTGTTGACGGCGGACTTCAACATTGTGGCTTTGTAAAAGTACGCCAACTTCGGCACCCGTAGACGGTTTCGATAAGATACATTCAGCTTCTCTAATAATGGCGTTGGGGGTCATCATCCTTGGGACGTCCATAGGATACGAAGAATGTTTAAATTCTTAAAAATTCCGCAATAAATATTGTAGACAAATATTGAATAGGGGGTTTCGGTCAGGGGTAGGGGTGCGGTCCAACCCCCACCCCCGTCAAAGGTCCTACTACCCACCAGAGAGAGAGAGAGATAAGGGCTGAAGAGGGTCTCCCTCCTCCTTGACACGTGCTATCGTAGCTAGGCGGTGTGGTCCGGCCCTTTATCGTACCTTTATCTCTCTACCGGCGCACGTAGAGAGAGAGCACGTTACTCCTGCTGTTATTACCATTCGTATTATTATTATTATTATTATTCCACGCGCCTCAACAACCCTTCGGACCCACCCGCAAATTTATTACCCTCTTAAAAACCGACGAGAGGTAATTTCCAGTATTGAGACGTGGGCCAAATTCAGGACGATACATTCCGAAGGTATTTTCATTAAAAAAATTTTTTCTGTAATCGGATTTTCCGTCACCGGCACCCCCCCCCCGGATCTCTGAAGTAATTCTGCACGTTTCGCGAAAAAATCCTCCCTGTAGGACGCATTTCGGGGGGGGTACCTAAACCAAAAGTGATCGACATTTTGACTTTGGAATACATTTTTATTATGCTAAAAAAGAAACAGTTTAATTATTAATCTACTATATATTATAGTAGACAACTCTCCGACGCCACTTTTGCCGGCAAATTTTCGATTCCTCCCCCTCTTGAAGAAAGAACTCCTTAAGACCAAAATCTTATCAAATTGTCCTAATATATGTTTGCTGGATGCAAATTTATAATCCATATACTAATTTCTCCGTGTAGAACATTTAAGAATTCTTTGACAGATTAGAATATTTGATATGTAATTACAGCCCCGTGCAATAATTGTTTAATAACAAACGTCGGAAGAAGCGCAAAACCGAAGGACGTTAAAGCGGGATTCGCGGCTATTTTGTCGTTTAAACGAGGGCCCGGTGACCTGAAAAAAAATACAGATATAGGGGATGAAATATATGGGTCAGAGGGTGAAGGGTGAAGGGCCGGGGTTGGTGGAGAGGAGGGTTAATACGTGAGGACCGGCCTAATGCGATATCGCCCGCAAATACCCGGCTCGACAGACACACAACAGATTGCCCCCGGAGGGTGGGGGGCGGGGGTTGGGGGTTCTTTTTGTGTCGGTGAAGAGGGTCCGCGTAAAAGGCGGGGGCGGCATCAACAGGTGGCCCCCCCCCCCCGCCCTACCGCCCCAGCACCGCAGATGGAATTACACCGTTCACGGGGGCGGTTCCCCCTTTTTCCAGGGGCACACAAAGCGGCTTCTTGTTACTGACGGGGGCGGGGGCGGGGTGGCCTCTGTGTACACACCGGGCCAGGGCTCAATTGCCAGCGTGCCGCGCTTTTTACCCCCACCAACCTTTAAGTATCTCCGCCGGAAATTAAGGGAGGAAACCTCCACCCCCCCCCCTCTCGCCACTTCTCCCTTTTATCTTCTTCTCTCTTTGTAACGCCGCACGGCCGAATTAACTTCGCCGAAAAGCCTCCCTTTCTTTATATACGCCGCCGCCTTTGTTGACACTCTTACGGCCCGAAGTCACCGTCGAAGGCGAAAATATCCTCCGGGGGAGAGGGAGAGGGTGAGGGTGAGGGAGAGGGAGAGGGTGAGGGTGAGGGAGAGGGAGAGGGAGGGAGGGGAGAGGAGAGAGAGGGAGAGGGAGAGGGAGAGGAGAGGAGAGGGAGAGGAGGGAGGGAGAGGAGAGGAGGAGGGAGAGGGAGAGGGAGGAGAGGGAGAGGAGAGGGAGAGGGAGGGAGAGGGAGAGGGAGAGGGAGAGGGAGGGGAGAGGGAGAGGGAGAGGGAGAGGGAGAGGAGAGGGAGAGGGAGAGGGAGAGGGAGAGGGAGAGGGAGAGACAACCCTTAATTATATATCTCGATTCTTATTCTCCCGCACGATCGACTGCTATATACTTATACAAATATTTATAATTTTAAGAGGGGTTGCGCCCGTAATTGTAGGATTGGGGGGGGGACCTAAAAATCTAATCCGGACCAAATTTTTCCAATTATTCTGTTGCGCCTGTCGATGAATTCTTAAATTTTCTACACGGTGAAATGTAGATTAATAATTGAAATTTTCTTTTTTCAACAAATTAAAATGAGTTCCAAAGTCGAAATATTGATTAGTTTCGGATACCCCCAAAAATTGACGCAAGATTTGAATTTGACCACCAACCGATTCGACGGCCGATTGTTGGACAATATTTAAAAAATAAATCAAAAGTTCGGCGGCCCCGGTTCGATTCAAATCTCGCTTTAATTTCGGTACTACCCCTATATAATAATTGGAGGAAAATTCTGAAATGGTAACCCCGTTTTGGGCTGTTGAGGGTTGTGAAACGGCTTTCAAACGTTGGCCCCGTAAGCTGCGTTGACGTCGATATTAGCTATAAATGGGGGCTGCTGTTGGGTATGGGGTTGTAAGCCAGGGGCTTCTGAAGTAGAACCGCCGTTGGACAAACTGCCCCCCGCCTGCCCCCCCGAACCCTATATGTTCGGTAAACGGGTAGAAATTTGTGTGCCTTCGGGGGGTGTTTTGGGGGTGGGGGGTTTCACTACCGGGAAGACGTACAAATTACTGTCGGACAAGTTGCGAGCTACCCCCGCCCCCGGCCAATTCTCACATTTGGGGGGGGGTGTAAGGGGCGCTTGTGTGTTGGGGGTTGGTCAAGCCCAAATCCCTGCACCAAGTACCCTTTGATATAGGGGGCCCGCCCCTCCTCCCTCCACTCCACAAACAGCTTCAACCCCTCCTGAAAACTTGTTCCATATCTCACCCGTTCGACCCTCTAAAGCGCTCTACCGTCCACTAATTCTCTCTCTCTCTCGCCCTCGTGCTTCTATTAAATACTCACACACGCTATTATATATATATACTATATTTCATATATAGTTTACGCCCTTTGAAGGGTAGACAGAGAGAGAGAGAGAATCGGTCGTTTTCGGCGATAACATATACTACAGAATTTAGCATAAAAGGGGGTTGGTTCTTGTAGTCTTTCTCTGGCCTACTGTAACAAAATTAGGTATACCGTAGTAGGTTTGTGGAGTTTCTGTCTCCTCTCCCGCCGGTTTCGGCCGCTCGCCATCTTCAGTAGCGCATCTATCACACTGCACTGTCACTGTCACTTGTACTGTATTGTTTGTCACACCGCCACAGTACAAGTGTGTGAGTCACAAAAACACAGTGCAGTGAGGATGCCAAAGTGCCGACAGTGACTAAGACGGTGCTACTGAAGATGGCGAGCGGC
Source organism: Lethocerus indicus (assembly GCA_019843655.1). Taxonomy (NCBI): domain Eukaryota; kingdom Metazoa; phylum Arthropoda; class Insecta; order Hemiptera; family Belostomatidae; genus Lethocerus; species Lethocerus indicus. The sequence continues at coordinate 35,643,591 of JACDQD010000003.1, read as the reverse complement.
CAAAACTGCGGTATTCCAACCCTTGGCAGACCACAAGACAGGTATGGTTAACAGTTTAATATACCCGTTTTTCGGTCTGCGAGGGGTTGGAATACCGTTAGGTTCGTGATGTTCCCTGTCTCCTCTCGCCGGTCTGGTTTCGGCCGCTCGCCGTCTTCAGTAGCGCTGCGTCGGTCACTGTTCGACTGACAAACACTGCAGTACAAGTGATACAGTGACAGTGCAGTGGGGATGCCCAAAAAACACATCCAAAGTGCCGACAGTGACTGACACCGCTACTGAAGATGGCGAGCGGCCGAAACCGGTATATAGCAGAAGACAGAAACATCACGAACCTACAGGTATGTTAAGATTAGGTGTCCGAGAAAAATTTTAGAATAACGTACAAAGGACAAACTTGTAGATTGTAGACCGTTTATCGAAAGAAACTGACAGCTTTCAACCCCTTTTATCCGGCCTCTTTTCCACTCGACCGCCAACCCCCGGTAGTGTGGGGGGAGGGGGGCGGTTTGTTTGACCCTTCAAATTCCATTTCCAACCCCCCGCACTATATTTCAATGCACCTTTTGCGTCCGGCGAAAGGGCTTGCGGTTAAGGGCGGGTTAAAAATAACAGTGAACGTGTACCTTTCTTCGAATTGTGTTTGTTGTCACAACTTTATGTTACGATTAGCACGATTTTATTTATTTACAAAGGGTGGACCCAAAATTAACGCGAGATTTCAATTTGCCATCGGATTTGAAAAAAAAACCATTCGACATCCGATAGTTTAGGGTCAGTACAAATGGGGGGTGTTACACGATAGAGAACAACGTTAAATAAATTCAGTATAAATTCAGCCACATTTATGCAAAATGGTCGTGGAAAATGTCGACAAAAGTCGTGGTCATTCCACGCACACTGTGTACTTTACGATTCGATAAAAAAATAAAACAATTTAAAGAAAAAACTACCCCCGAAATTTCGCCAACTCTGTAACGACTTCGGGTCCACTCGAGAGGGAGTTTTAAACGGCAATTAATTGTACAATAAATTCCGCGAGTGCAACGCTCGTTATTGCATTTTTTGGTGGTGGGGGGTGGGGGTGAGAACACCCTTCCTGTGAGTACCTTCTTCTTGGGCCCAACTGAACGAGCCCTAAGAGAGAGAGAGAGAGGGAAGGGAATGAGAGAGATTGGATGGAGGAAAATAATAATCGGAGAAATGAAAAGTTGGTTATTGGAGAGTGAGGGGTTGGAGATTGGCGGGGGGGGGGCGCACTTAATATAAGTGGGCGCTGTCAATCACGCCCAAATAGGATTGTTACCCCCACCCCCTCAATACTCACCCCGCGCGGCTATATTGGGGTCATCCCCTACACGGTTATGACGTCCGAAACCCACCCCTAATATTACAACCCCCACCCAACCCCACCAATCAAATTTATGACAAGTCCCGACGCTTACCTTTTATAATTCGAAACGGGGAAGTTTAAGTGCCCCGATAGTATTTTCCCATAATTTAATCCTATAATTCTTTCGGCTCCCAAAAATTGACTCTATATAAGTGGACCTGTCAATCACGCCCAAATAGGGTTGTTACCCTCCCCCCCCCTACACGGGTCATCATCCCCTCCCAACTGTTATTGCCTCGGAAATCCTCCCCTAATATTACGTATTAGCCGGACGTATCAGCCCGTTTAACTATCTAATTCGAGACCAAGATTTTTTTTTTTATTTGGTTCTTGAAAATCATCTTCCCAATTTATGTTCTCCTCGGCGGGCTTTTTCTCGGACGAAACATCCCCTAAGAAAGTCCCGCTGTACGAGCCATTTAACTATACAATATTGTTATCAATTTATATCGTTCTTGAGCAAAGCACCCTGAAGAAGAGTTAATTTATCGATTGAACGCCCTAAATTATTTTCTAATCGTAATAAACGGGAGGATAAAACAAAACCGTTGGCTAATAAGGAAGAATTTATTGATGTTCGGAGATAGTATTTAACGCTGCCCGGTTATGGGGGCGGGGTACAAGATTAGGGTAGTAGTGAGAGCTCATATATATGTATTAGGATTGTCGGGGCTGTGGGGGTTGAAGGGGAGGGTTGAAGGGTGTACACTGGCTGGAAGGGTGAGGTACTATAATGAACTCATAGGCCGTATATGTAATTACGTTAGAAGCTGAGGCCTCCCAGGGAGAGACGTAATAAGGTGGGGGGAGGAGGGGTGTGACCGGGGGGTGGGTCGGCGGTCATGACGTCACTATAATATTTCACATATTGCGAGGCCCGGGAATAATTACAGCCACCCCTCCCCCGGCTCCGCCACCACCAACTCCGGGAGCCTCGCCCGGGGAATTTCGTAGAGGGTGGGGGTAAGACGGCCAAATATTTGTGGGGAGGGCCGCGAAACCGCGCCACTGTAAACACTCCGAGTTCTGTCGGGGTTGTGGGGGCCCTGACCGCAGCCCTCCTTCAAGGCACCGCCCCCCCCGCCGCCGCCCCCGGAGGCAAAACGTTCCAGCCTGTTTGTTTAATTATTGTAAGGCTTCCATAGGGCCCGGGGGGCGGCTCCTTTGACCGGATTTAATAATTACTAATTGCCGTACAGGCAACGAGAGGAGGCGTAAGGGGGGCGCACCCCAACCACCCCCCTCCACTCCCATCTCAGCCCTTAAAAGGTACATTTTCCGGCCTGGATTTATTTGTAGACTCCATTGACTTTGCCCCCCCCCCCTCCCCGTCGGGGCTAAGCGTCAAAAGGTCTAAATATTTTGTCTCTACCGGACGGAAAATTAAATTTCATTCGGGCGAGGAATGAGAAAAGGCGACGGTAAATATTGGTTTTAATAATTCCTACAGACGGGAGTTCATTATACTACCCGCCGATGTCTCGTAATTAACTTCGCGCTTTTACGACACTGTTTATATTCGTTGTTCGCCCATTATTTCAATATAATTATTCTCTTCTGGTAGGCGTGATGGCTACCTGTGAAAGGACTACTGAAGACGGAGCCTGTCCATCCCCCCCCCCCCCAAACCCCTCGCGCCAAGAAATACCTTAAATTAGTTTCTACATTATCCCCTTGTATATACAACGACTAAACGTTAGAAATGAGGGAAATTTTTTCACCCCCACCACCACCCCGGCGGGCGGATCCGCTGTACCGGAAGTTTTTCCTCGTTTACGCCGCTGATAATGCCGTCGAAGTCGACAAGGAGAGGATCAGGGAAAATGCGGGAGGGGGATGAAGGAGGAGGGGGGGGGGCTACGGTGATCATTAAAAATAACGGTACGTTCAATTTCTCCGAATATGTACATCGTTAGCTACGGCAATTACAGTTTTTCCGCCGCCGCCGCCGCGCCTGGAAAAGGGAGGAAAAGCGGGGGTGGAGGCGGGGGTGGGGGGTGAAAAAAAATTATTTTCGAAAGTCGAGTTAAACAAGCGGAGGAAAAATCCTACTTCCTTTTATTGGATTAGAGTTTTTAAAAAAGCCCCCAGAGGCGAAACAAGGCGAGGGGGCCACCATTCGTTTGTTCGAGAAATATAAATGATGTCCCCTTTTTAAATTGGTTATTTTCTTATATATTTAACAAATTGTACCGATTATAAATAATGAAAATAATAAGGACTTACCGCGTGGCCGGGTGCGGTTTCGGCTGGTAGTCCTGCAGCCCTCTGTTACCGCCTGGAACAGAACAAAAATTAACGATTATTATTTGGAGTTGAAGGGTAAATTGGGGTGAAAAGGTACTTAAGACGGGTCCCAGTCTACTTATGTTTCCCAGCCGAATATCCTACAGAGTGGGTACCGTGTCCTGGGAGCCACCCCGGTACCCAGGAGGTAGTTCCCGAAGTATTACCCCCTGTACTGTCCGAAGTCAGTCAGCCAACTAAGTCCTCCCGTAGTTTCAGTTTATAAGTCGGGCCTTTCAACTTCGTGACTGTTGAGAGATGTGGGTATAATATAGGAAAACTACTGTTTCCAACCCCCACCCCCGCCACCGGGAGAGGTCTGCAGGAAGAAACTCTTCTTAAGGGAGATTAGCGAGGTTGGTGGGAGGGTTGTTCTGGTAAAGTTGAGGAGGACCCCCACTCCCTCAAAGGTTTTCTTGCCAACACCCCATCTCACCCCCCACCGACAGGCTTTCAAGAGTTGGCCCTTTGTTTAGCCCTGACCAGGGCTCCAAACTCTGGCGCTAAGGGCGGAGGGACGTCTTCCCAAACTGGCGCCGAAGTAAGGGAGATCCACGCTTCCTTCTCCCGGCCGGTTCCCGGGGCGTTTCTCTAATTACACTAATGGGACCAGACGTTAATTACAATCTCACGCCGGCCCGCTCCCATAAAAGGGTCCCTCTTCCTTCCTTCCTTCCTTTCATGGCCCGGCGCAATCATCCCCGGCCCTTCCTTTCGCCCTACTCATCCACTACCGGCGACGACGGGGACCCCGAGAATCGGCGGCAATTTCACTGATGAATGCAAATTGAAACTGCCTTCAATTGAGGCAAGTCTAACTTCAGACCTTAGAGGACGGGGTGGGTTTTATTCATCCCCCTTCACCACCCGATAAACTCGGCAATAGAAGGGAAACTCCACGAGATTAGTCCTACATCTTAAGATTATCGATTTCGGACGATTCGAAAAGGGGGTAGTATTTTGGCGAAATCTAAAATAACTCCGACGCCAGAAGTTGACCCCTTCGGTCTTCGAGCCCTTAACGCGACTTACGCGAAAATCGCCAGTTTTAAACCAGGTTTTTCGGGGCCGTTTCAGGACAAGCGCTCACAGGGTTGTAGAGACGTTAATCGGACCCCGATTACAATTTCCGCACGAAATAAAGTTCAAAAGCTATAGGGGAGAAATCGTAACAAAACAGAGGGTGGGGGTGGGGGTGTGGGCGAAGAATAAAGCCCAGTTTTGTGTCTTTATTTGTGGGTTTCGGGGCGAAGCAACAGCTGCCATTGTCAGGAGCGCGAGGGTGCGGCTTCCGGCCGTATCGGTCTTTCTTATTATCCATAAAAAAAAAAAAAGGAGAAGAAGAAGAGAAAAACCCACCCCGAGGCGGTACCAACGTCTCGCTTACTGCTCCTGAGGGTGACGCCGCCCCAACTGCTGGGCGGGGGTGGGGGTTGAAACGCGTGGAGGAGCCCGACACGGTCCCACTAATTTGTTTACTCACGGCTTTAATTATGCAAACGTCCCCGGGCCCCGGTATGGGCCAAAAAAAAAAAATCTTTCTCCAGCCCAACCCTCCAACCACCCCCCACGGCGGCACCGTTTCCCTCGGGACAACCCCTCGGGAGGACGGGGTTATCGGTTCGAACCTCCTCCTCCTCCTCCTAACAGCCAAAAACTCTACCACCTGATATCGCCGCCCTTAAACGAGACATTAAAATTCCCCCCACCAATCCAACCACCCCGAGGAGGAACATCTGGCCGATAATCGATTGATTAGTTCAACGTAGGGGGCGCTGGTAAATTTTATAAAAAAAACGACAAAAACCCTCAGATATGAAACTGAATATGCGAGCGACAGAACGAGTGTTCCATGAATTTATTGGGTTCATTTAAAGAACGGTTTTTTGTTCTTCAACTGAAATAATTGGTTTAAAATGAAAACCCAGGAGAAGAACTTTATCATCTTATCGGAAATATAAAAAAAAAATACTGTCGTCTTGTCGTGTTTCTGTCTCGGCCGCTCGCCGTCTTCAGTAGCGGTGTTCTCACTCGCTGTTAAACCGACCAACACTACAGTACAAGTGATACGGTGACAGTGCATCCAAAGTGCCGACAGTGACTGACACAGCGCTACTGAAGACGGGGCGAGCGGCCGAAACCGGTCTAGCAAAAAAACCTATTCACGACCCGTGACTGCAGAAGATTGTCGAGAGAAATAAGATAATTTTAGAAATTCTATTTTCCAACATGCCAAGTGTACCCGGTGGGACCGAATATCATTAAAATAAGTTATGGGAAAGGGATTAATCGGGGAATTTCGAAATCACTGTTGTGGAGTTCTACTGAATTAACCGGGAATCGCAAGTCTATTATCCGAATTGAAAAAAAAGACATTTTTAGCTGAAAAGTAAAAGAACAATGAATGCTGGTACCAAAGCGTCAATCTAGAAATTAGAAAATTCCATTATCCTCCCTGAAATAAACATTAATGGCATCGAACATTTAATTATTTTTTCTGTCTCTTCTCGCCGCGGTTTGTTGGTCTTTCGCCAGACCGGGGGTTTCGGCCGCTCGCCCCGTCTTCAGTAGCGGTGATACTGCGACAGAGTGCAGCGAGGATGCCGCCCCCAACCAAACAGGAAAAACATCCCCCAAAGTGCCGACAGTGACTGACACACAGCGCTACTACTGAAGATGGGGCGAGAGCGGCCCCAGAACTCCCGGTCTGGCGAAAGACCACGAGAACCTTACGGTATTCCAACCCCTGGGGCAGACCACAAAACAGTTATATTAAACTGGATGAAAACGCAGTTTCACAATCGGACGGTTAGTTACTAATGTCGTTCATAGTTTTGAAAAGCGGATTTCGAGTCGGGAAAAATTAATGGCGGGTACCGTAATGGGAGCAATGTGTCGGACGGTGGGAAGAGAGAATTTTTATGATTTAGGGAAGATCATCATCCCCTGTAGTATTGATCGATAGCATTGACGGATGGACCGTAAAACGGTTAACCGTAAGTTCAATATACCTATTTTGTGGTACCGTAAATCGCCGCGGTTCGGTAGACCGGGTTTTCCGCTCGCCAAGTAGCGGTCACTGTCGGCACTGGGGGTACCGGTGCAGAAACACCACGAACCTACGGGTAAACCATAACTTTAAGGCAACTTTAGAGGTAATAAAGCCTGAAAACAATGTCAATTCGATAACTCTTATTACATTAAATACATTTGACAATTTGATGAACAATTGGGCGCGGAGAGTTGTCGATAATATCGGTGAATATACAGTAGATAAAATGAATTCCAAAAGTCAAAAGGTTGAGGGTACCCCTAATATTTACGTACAGAAATTGATCTATTTATTTTTTAGATCGGAAATTAGCGCTACGAAATTGGCGATTGATCGATAGTAAAATCGGTTTTCGGATACACTGAAAAAACCTATTCTAACGGTCGTTTTCAGAAACGGGAAATTGGCGTAAAACGGGTCGTAATATTAGAAAAAAAAAGGGATGAAAATGAAAATTGTAGGAGTTGAAAACCCTAAAACCAATATTGACAAAAAAATGGAGTATATAAGCCCTATCGATTAACATCGAGCGAAACCTATTCTAACGGTCGTTTTCAGAAACGGGAAATTGGCGTAAAACGGGTCGTAATATTAGAAAAAAAGGGATGAAAATGAAAATTGTAGGAGTTGAAAACCCTAAAACCAATATTGACAAAAAATGGAGTATATAAGCCCTATCGATTAACATCGAGCAAAACCTATTCTAACGGTCGTTTTCAGAAACGGGAAATTGGCGTAAAACGGGTCGTAATATTAGAAAAAAAGGGATGAAAATGAAAATTGTAGGAGTTGAAAACCCTAAAACCAATATTGACAAAAAATGGAGTATATAAGCCCTATCGATTAACATCGAGCAAAACCTATTCTAAAGGTCGTTTTCAGATCGGGAAATTCGCGTAAACGGGTCGTAATATTAGAAAAAAGGGATGAAAATGAAAATTGTAGGAGTTGAAAACCCTAAAACCAATATTGACAAAAAATGGAGTATATAAGCCCTATCGATTAACATCGAGCAAAACCTATTCTAAAGGTCGTTTTCAGATCGGGAAATTGGGGGATGACGGGTCATAATATTTAAAAAAAGGGGATAACGAAAATTGGGGTTGAAAAGCCAAAAAGGGCTCCCGAAAATTGGAAATTGGGCGGATAACGGGTTATAATACAGAAAAACCCTTCTGAAAATTAATATGTATCCATTGTGCGATATACCGCAAGTTATAACTTCGAGTTGTCTACCGGAAGTGGCTCAGGGATAAGCCCTGGGTTATAGGGGCGGATAGAGCTAGAAGGGGGTAAACCGGGGGCACAATTGCACCCAATGCGGGGAGGGGGGGCGCAATTGACGGTAGCTTTTGGAGCTGTTGCGAAGGTGAGGGAGAATTCTGTGGGTGAGGGGGGGGGGTGCGAACCAACCAACCCCCGAGAGGCGCATCTCGCCCCCTCCCTCTATTTCTTGGGGGGGTCCTCCTCCGACCACCCCTCCCCCCGCCCACCATCCTTCCCGAGGGATGGCACAGCAACCCCGGCGAAGCCCCGGGGCTCCCACCCGAACCTTCCTACCCTCTTCCTTTTATTGCAATTAAGTCCGCTCGTAAAGCTCAAACGGTCCGTGAGCCACTCGATTAAACGCCGGCCCGACTTCGCCCACCCCCCCCCCCAAAACGCTTAGGAATCATAATCGGAGCTTGAAATTAGACCCCGGCCAATCTAATACAGCTTAGTGGGGTTTCAATAAAGGAAACAAATCATAAATTTAGCTAAAAGCGAAAGGGGACAGAGCCGAAAAATGTGGCTAGAGAGAGAGGTGGAGGCGTGGAGTGATGATGATGATGTCCGAGAGGTGGGGAGGAATTAATTAAAATCTTAAATTAATTAATAAGTATTAACGGCGGCAATAGGGCCTTTTAATTATATAAGGTGAAGACAGAGAGAGAGAGAGAGAGATTGGTAGAGGGTGAGAAGGAGAGTGAGAGGTGCGGCCATATTGCAACCCCCACGGGTCGACAACTTCCCTTATACTGAATTAAAGTTGCAGACGAACTCGCCCCCCCCCCTTCATCCCCCGCCACTCGACGCGCGGCCCCAACCAACAACGCTGCTAGCCGAGGCAAAGTTTTAAGTGTAAAATGGCGTACTTTTAGTTACCCTCGTGCGTAGAGGGGTGAGGGAGGGGGGGTTGGTGGGACGGTCAATAATACAGAAGTTGCGGACACTGTGGGCCAAATCCCGGATTAATTGAAGGGCCGAAGAGAAAACAATTTTCCGATCCCGCCCCCACCCCAACTAACACTGTACAGATTTTCAATAAATCCTTAGAACTGCGTTAAAACGAGGATAATAAAGAAGTATCCGAAACGTTCGATATATATCATTTTACTTCTATATACTGTTGGGGGCAGTATCGTAAGTGCCACGATACGGAGAAGATATAGTGATCGGGGGTTGGGGCGGGGGGGTCTCCGCGTCCGGCTATCGAAAATATTTACTGAAGAGTGTTTTCCGGAAGGGGGTTGAGAGGGGCCGTAACAATAAAAGGCGTACGCAGTGCGTGTGTCCAGACCGAACGGGGAGATTCTGAAGAGCGGCGGCCCCCCGGCCAATAAATCTGGCACGAATATACACAACCCCTGGGTCAAAAATATTAGACGGCCCCCGGACTAGTGCAGTAGGAATACAGATTTTATTGGGGGCATATTTGTCCAGACAGGTCGGCCGGGATGGGCCCTCTTCCTCCCCCGCCATTGTTATTCAATAGGGGAAGTGCGTAGGGGGCGCCCTATATCACATGCAAGGCCCCCGGCCCTCTCTTTCGGGCGACACGTCCCCAGACCAAATTTTATATACACTTGTCGTCGTCCGCCTCCGCAACGCCGCCCTTTCCTCTCAATACCGGGTCCGAAGGGGTGGAAAAGGGACCTCTGGGACGAGACATGGAAATAAAGAAGTTTTTGCTACCGCCCTCTCCCCATCCACCCCCACCCCCACAAAGTGCCCGAAACTCGGTTTGTGCGACCGGAAACGGACGAAAAGCCCGGAAGAAGGACCGGGAAGAATCACGAAGAAGTCCCCCCCCCCAAAAATAAAAATTAACATTCGCAACTATTTCGTCAGCCCGTTGAATGTCGGCAGAAATTGAAAAGGTATACGGCGAGAAAATGCAAAAAAAATTGCAAAAAAACGAAACGATTTTACACCCCTCTCCTCTCATCGTACGCTTCATACGTTGAAAACACTTTTCCCAGTTCCTGAAGGAGAACGTGCCCGAAAAATTATTCCCAATCCAGAATCATCCCGGAGTGGAACGCCCAACGAGATTTCATCAAATAAAGGATTTTCCGGCACGCCGGGGATGTTTTTCGGCCATCCTCACTGCACCGCCACTGTCACTTGTACTGCAGTGAGTGTGCGGCGAGGATCCAAAGTGCCTACTGAAGACGGCGAGAGGCCGAAATCGGTCCAGCGAGAGTAGAGGAACCTACGGTACAAAATTTCGTTAGGAAACCCATCTTGGTTTGACGTCTCTCATAATACAATGATCATGAGAAAAGTAATTCAATAATCACTATCCCCGTTCGAATTTGTACTTATCCACGTACTTAGTACCTCTCCGAAAAGTTATTTTCGGGGCCGGGGGGGATTTTGTTCAGTTTTTTATGTTTTCAACGTGTCCAACTGTACGTAATTCTTCTCGAATAATAGTTTAGTCTAGTGGGAGCATTTTGGGCTTAACAGAGAGAGAGAGAGAGAGGAGAACAATAATAGGTCGGTCCACCGGCGTGTGAAGGGGGGCAGAGGGCCCCCCCCCCGTCTTCATTACCCTCTTTGAATGGCTCAACCCAATATAATGGCGCTGCATTATCTCGTCTCTCTCTCTCTCTCTCCTATCACTCTGTCTCTATCTTCGCCACTTATCTCGAAGCGGGCCCCCTTTCTCAGACGTCAAGGAAGAACCCCTTCGCCGGAGGCTGCTAATTTCCTTTATTTCCATCGGCCACTTTATCTCCAGCCATCGAGGCAACAACCCCCTGACAGATAACCGCAGAATTTGGGCATCTGCTTCAAAGCCCACTCTCAAGATGCCCCCTTGAATGGGCAAAGACCTCCACCCTCCAACGCCCCGCCTTAAAAGACTCGGATAACGGGGCATTAAACAGGGACAAATTCGTTAGTTCTTAATAAACGCTTGAATCTCAGTAGGGTAGTATTGGTATAATCAAATTTTAACAGGCTACACCCCCAGAGGGGGCTGTTCCGTTTACCTTACGTCGATTGCCAAATTTAATTAGAAAATTACTTAGAATAAAAGATACTATATTTGAGGAAGCTAGAGAACAAGGTATAGTATTTTAAGGGAGGACGTTTTAACGTCTGGATAAATATATATGGGGTATATTTCTTAATAAAAAAAAAAAGGAGCGCCAACCTCCCCCCGGTATGCAAATGGCGTTAAACAAACGGACAGAAATTTTCATAAGGGGGGCCGGAGGGGGGGGGGCGGTAAATTCGATGCCGGTTTTAAGATTCATTAGAATCAAAGAAATGAATTGCATTACTGTAAAGTCTGACTCTCGGGGAAGAAACTCGTTGCGAGTCGGTGCGGCGTATAAAAATAGGGGTGCTTTGAGGGGTGGGGGTGGTTGCGCTCATTCATTTACAAAGCGCCACCCCCGAACAATCCCGCCGCGCGAGATTCGGTCCGCTCCGGGATGAGAAAAGTCGGCGGGGGGGCCTTTACGCGTGTAAAAAGAAAGAGCCCCCCCCTCAGACTTATTCTACGACCGCATTTGCATTTATTACGATTCTTTATCAAACGCCGGTAAGAAGAAAAAAAACAAGGAGGAAAAAGAAAGAAAGAAAGAAAGAAAGGATGGGGGGAGGAAGTAGGCCGTGGGGGGTGGAACTGGCCCGAGATTTGCATAGCGGGGTGAGGGGAGGGGAGGGGCAGGAGGGTGAATAATGGACATGACTTGTCTGTTGGGGACCAACGGGCCCCCACCACCCCCCGGTCGGCGAGAGCAGCTGGTGCCCCTTCCGAACCGGGTGCAGGCGGCGCCCCCGCCCTCGTCCAGCCCCCGCACCCCGGGATTAACCGGGGCCCCGCCGCCGCGTGGGAAACGCCCCAGCTTCAAAGTCCCCGAGAGTATCCTTCGACGACGGGGCGAACTTTCGTCGGAGGAACACCTCCGGGTCACACACACACGCCCCCACCCCCACAAAGCTTTCAGGATTTTCTATATCCGATTTCGGCACAATTGCAGGGGGGGGGGAGTTGCCCCCGTATAAAAAAGAAAGGGAAGTGTACCAAAAATTTTTCAATAACAAATAATCATTCAGTTGCAATATACCTGTTTTGTGGCCTGCGAGGGGTTGGAATAGTGCAATCGCCGGTTTGGTTTTTCGCTAGACCGGGGGTTTCGGTTTGAAAAAACGATTAATAAAACGGCATTTTCCGAATACTGAAATTTCTAACGGACGGAAAAACGCGAGACAGTGAGTGTTGGGGACCGGGAAAATGGGTAATTTTGAAGCTTTTCATTCAGTATTTTCACCCTCTCTCCGACGCCAAAGCATCGGACGAACGGAGGGTCAGAGCGAAAATTAAGGTATAGACGTTGGGCCGCAGTGGAAAAAAATCGCCCCGCGCAAGGACGGGGAGGGGGTGGGGGGAAAACTCTTAACAAAGTCGAGAGGGAATTTCGGTGAAAACTTCTTTTCGCGACGGTCCACTCCTCCGGAACTACCAACACTTTTTCTAGTTATTCTCAAGGAATGGAATGGTCGGCGGGGCGGCAATGGGGGTGGCGCGGGGCGGGGGGTCAACTTTGTCCAGACTGCACAATATTGTAGGGGTTGTCGTACTTTGGGGGCGGGCGGGGGTGTGAATTGAATCAGTCTTACCCCACCCTTCCTGGCCGGTAGCGGAAAAGAGAGAATTTGTTTATGCAAAGCCGCCCCCCCGTTCGGAGTTAGCGCTCAGGGGAAATTGTGCCCCCTCCATCCCCACCAAAGCCCCCTTCCTTCCTTCCGGCCGGCAGTGGGTTCCGGCCCAGCAATACAGGATTTTTGCCCCGGACAACCCCGCCCGTCCCCGGGGTGCAACTCGGATGAATACCCCGAGAGGACCACCCCCACCCCCACCCCCGATTTCTCTTTGTAAAGAATTTCGACGTCTAGCTCCCGCTATAATCGCTATAATTCTAGTTCGTCCGCTCTAAGGTGAAAACTGTGGTACGCCCACGAACTTTCGGACCGAAGGGTGTTCGACTGGGGTAGTTTCAGGGGCGGGGGTTGATTCTATCTTAATGATGGCCGGAGGGGCGAAGGGGGTCGGGACCGGAGTAACGAGTTGTGGAGGAGAAACCCCTGCAGAGGGCGGGGTGGTGGGGGTTGCGGTAATGAAAACGTGTCCGGAGTCCGAAACGTGTCCACCCCGCCACCCCCCAGAAGAGGTTTCGAGATATCGTAGCGGGGCGGTTATGTGGCGGCGGGGGGGGTGGGGGTTAATATGAGTTTTGTGATAAAGAAGGGGGTGGTTTGTGGGGGTGGGGAGGCGCTCGTTAGCGCACTATGAGTCCATCCTCCAACCCCCAGAGCCGAGGAGCACCCCGTCGTCGTCACTATTCATAATGACGGCCGCTCCTCTTGAGTGGACCTCGGGGGGGTTGGTCCTTTTTCGGCACACTTTCGGTCCCTGTCCTTATCCTCTTTCTCTTCCCATAACGAACCCGCGTCACTCTCTCTCTCTATCCCTTATCCACCCCCTTACACCCCCACGATCGGCGCGTTTAACGATTCAACTTTACTCTCTCTCTCTCTCACCCCGGGGACGGAAGAGAGATTGGCGGGTTGGAGGGGGTGAAAAAAGGAAAAACGCCCTCACTTAAAGGACGGGAAATCGTCTCCAATTGTCGGCGGTCCACTCGTCCAGTGTCCTCCGATGAGTGGACCACCCCCCCCCCGCCCCCTCAGGATTTAGGAAGTCCTCTCACTCCCACCCCAATTTCCTTCCTCCACACCGGCCTCTCGTTAATCCTCCGGATGTGTCATAACGACCGGAAAAGGGACATAGATTGTGGGGAAATTCGTGATTTTACGGCGCCTAACGAAACACCCCCAAAAATTTAACGGGGGTGAAAACAGTTTCCATTTAATGCACGAGTTGACGACACCAGTATACAATAAAAATAGGTAGATTTTCGCGAATTTCAGTCTCATTTTGCTAGACTGGTTTCGGGAAAAGCGGCGTCTATTTATCTTAACTGAGGAATAGTGGTATATATATATATATATATACACCAAAAAATGTATCCACTGTTTAAAAGTCCATAACTACCCTGTTACTCGAGTAAACGTGGCTGGCGTAAGGCTTAGAATTGGATGAAAGGAAGTCAGTTTTGAAATGCATTAAAATGAGGTTCAAAACGTCAATGGGCGAAATATCACAAACAGAGCCAATATCCGACTGAACACGTTTGCGATTGGGATGTTAATAACGGTGACAATTTCGAAACCCTACAGTGTGATGATATCTTTAAGTTGGACTTTAAGCTACACTTTCACCAAAAATAGGTACAACTCCTTTAATTGGTTTGCAAGTTATGGACTGTTAAACAGTGGATACATTTTTTTGGACCACTCTGTGTATATATATATATATATATATATATATATATATATATATATATATATATATATATATATATATAAGGAGAGGAGACGGAAACGCAGGAAATCTCATCACGGTATTCCAACCCCTAGCGGACCACAAAACAGGTATTCTAAACTAATAAAAATAGGTACTGTCGCAGGTATGTAATACCTGCTAATATTTCCCCACCCCCCCCAACCTCGCGATATTTTCCGAAGATATATTTCTATTTCCTCTATCGGGCCTCTAAATTGTACCGCTGGGAAATCGGGTTAACTGGGCGGAGATTTAGAGAGGCCTTGACGGGGGTGGGTGGCCCGGGGTGAAAAATCCGGGTGGATAATGGAGGAGGAGAAGGCGCGGAAAATGTACTCTCTCTCTCTCGAGAAAGTGGAGCCCCGACATTTGTCAGGGGCCCCAATGAGGGCCCCCCCGGAAAAAAATTTATGGCTTATTACCCCACCCCCACCCCCCCCACCGAAGGCCAGGGATGAAACTCTCTCACTCATTCGGTAGGGTACAGACAATATGACGCCCAACGACACGGAAAAAGGGTTGTTCAACATGTGAACAATGCTCGAACAACGCCCCCAGTTTGCACAACATTTCGGCATTTTTAACGACGGAGTTATCTAAAAAATTTTTATTTCGAGTATTCTGTAATTTTGAAATCGCCGGAGAGGCGAGACAGAAACAGACGAAATCTACCCCTAGCCGACCAAAAAAATTGGTATTCTCAAAAATTGAAGTTTACAAAGGGTGGTTGTTGGACGAAGGAAACGTCAAATCCGAATTGAAATTTTTGAAAAAAATTGAGTTTTCTTAACATTCATCGTATTGATCGTTATTTATATAAAAATTTGATATAATTACGGAGAAAAAAAATTGAGTTTCGCTAGGGTTACTTGAGGGTTTCAGGTGCGCGAATATTTTTACTATTATCACGAATGTACAGTCTTGAAAAAATTAAATGAAATTTTATACTTAAGCCCTTGATTCGTAGAGTGTTTGCAGTGGGCGTACTATCGCGTTGATAGTGACGTCTGTGGATTGAAGGGTGAAGGGCTTGATGGGGTGGTGGGGGGGTGGTTTGCGCCCTTTATTGGGGCTATAAATGAGGTCGTCGTACACACAGACACACATGACGACGACACTGGCTGGCCACTCGGGGGCTTACTCAATCGGCGGTATGACCGGGGGTTGTCGCCGCCCCCACCCCCCACCACCCCCACCCCTAGGATTAGCGCCACAGAGAAAATAAAACCCGGGGGTCGCTGACCGCTCTTGTTTTTCCGTTCACGTCATGTGTGGAACGAAACGCGTACAACACGTGAAACGGTACACCGGGTAAGTGGGAAACGCCAACAAACCTACGGTATATTCAAACAACCCCTCGCAGACCACAAAAGGGGGTGGGGGTGGGTTTCGTCGCCAGACTGAGATCTTCAAGCCTATATATAGAGTATTCTGAAATGTTCATTAGACGCCCATAACAATTCGTCGTTCCTATCTAATAATGCACGACATAAGGGTTGGTTTTCATCCCTTAAGATGAGAAGGATCCGCAATTATTTAGTTGCCGAACCGATATTCATCGGTAAACTGCTTTTTGATAAACACGAATTTATATCTATCGATACTGTACTTCGATTTATCGATACTTAAATGTTCCAAGTCACTGTCACTGTCACTTTTGAGGACGACCGAGAAAAAGAGTGATTCCAACACCGCTACTGAAGATACGGCGAGTATTATTTATTTTGTTATTTATTAACAACAAATACGGTATATTTTCATTTACAATTGGGTCCGTCCGAGTCACACGAGGGGCTTAAAACCGTCGCAGAGAGATTTAGTCGATTGTCACGGATTCGAAAATTTAAATTTTAATTACTGCACTTTCCTCATTCCGACACTCTACCTTTCTCTCTAAGCTCAAGTTTGCCCGTAATTACGAAAGTCAATTCGAACTTTAAATACAACATTTTCATACGAAATTCAGACGAAATTTCATATTGACAGTAAACTACCATTAATAGAGACTAATAAAATTGTAAATTAAAATGTCGCTTAATATAAAAATATTTGTTAATTTATTCGAAAGCGATTCGTTGAATGTCTCGAAACCAGAAATATAAGACCAATTTCATAATTATGGGCGCAAAGTGTTCCTACCGTTTCGTCCCTTCTGTCTGACTGTTATTTACGCGATATTTCGATAAAATTTCCAATATAAAATATTGAAAGTTTCACTTTCCGGCCCACAGGAATAGGCGTACCGCAATTTTATATATAATTGTACGGAAAATTGTACAGAAAATGTTACCGGAATAATTCAATAGGGGAACAGTTTCAACGGTTCAAATTGAGGGAAAAAAGGGTTTGTGATGTGGGGCAGGGCGGGGGCTGATCCAAAGATCTCGTGTGTGCCCGGGCAAGAAATAACTGGATCCAATAGAAGATGTAACCCGGGGGTGGTGGAGGGGTGGGTGGAGGGTAGGAAATGTGTTTAACAGAGGCGCACCGTATATAGGGGTGCCTCCCGCCCCCCACGTGAGATATGTGTTAGAGGGTTTGGAGTGGTAGGGGTGGGGGGGGGTGGCGGCGCCCCCGGGAGCGAGAGAACGGCCGACAATAAACAAGATTGAGCGGGGGGGAGGCCCACCCCCACGTAGTGTCGGGGGGTATCTCGGCAGACAACAGGTAAGTAGTCACTGAGTCTGCCTCCACACACCCTCATCCCCCGCCCCCGGCAAAGGGCATTAGGGCTCAATGGGGCCGAAGTTATGGGCCCCCACCCCCAAGCACTCTTTTATTCCCTAGGAAAACGTTTTGTACGACTCCTGCGCTATTTATTGAGCGGGATTTTCCCTAAGGAAAGCTTCCGGGGTGCGCACCCAGACACGCGTAACG
This sequence comes from Lethocerus indicus, assembly GCA_019843655.1. Lineage (NCBI taxonomy): Eukaryota > Metazoa > Arthropoda > Insecta > Hemiptera > Belostomatidae > Lethocerus > Lethocerus indicus. Next base: position 35,626,299 of record JACDQD010000003.1, on the reverse strand, counting down.
CGAGGCCGTAGGAATCGGATCGAAAAGAAAAGAAAAACACGATTTTCCGACGTTTTTCCTCCGGCCGTAACGCAATCCGGACGCTGATGTCACCCTTGGGGGTGAGGGGTTGGGGATTTTCCTCCAAAATGAAGAGAAGGAAAAATTTGAAAGGGATATATCTTAAAACACCTGTCTTGTGGTCCGCCGGTTGCGGCCGCTCGCCATCTTCAGTAGCGCTGGGTTAATCGCTGTCGGCACTTTGGATGTTTTTTTTTGGGGGGCATACTCAGTGTAATTTATTTTTTTTGTCAATACAAATGAAAGTGAAAGTGCCGACGGGGACTGACACAGCGCTACTGAAGATGGCGAGCGGCCGAAACACCACAGAGCTACCGTAAATTCTATAAATTACGCGTTGAATTTTTACATCTACAACCCGGTATTTGGTATTATGTAAAGCCCGCGGAGTTAAGTAACATGCGTAACACGACCGGTCAAATTAATAGGGTGTGTATGTGGGGTGGGGGTGGTAATAAAATAACGGGGAGGGGGGATAACGGAATTGAGGGTGTTTTGATTGGGAGCTCTAGGGTTTTGGTGTTGGGGGGGGGGGGGGGGAGAGCTCGTTTAACTTTTAAGGGCATAAAATCCGCGTCGGTTTTACGACTGCCGCTGAACACCCTGAGGTAGGTACAACCAACCCCTAGCCATCCACCCCCCCCCAAAACTGAAGGCAATTTCCCAACTATTTTTACGAGACAGTATGTATAAATACTTAGGACTTAGGAGACCGTAATAGTAACACGGAACCTGTACTTAGGAACCTTTAATAGTTCCGAAACGTCGGAAGGGGGGCGGGGACCGACAAAGGGTCATATTCACGACCGAGATTAGATCGGATAAAAATATCGGTTTTTCTAACTAATTTATTTTGTAAATTTCAATAAAGTCTGTTTTTTCAAAAATTATTTATCTATTTTTACGAATATCTATTTCATCCCCTTCAACGTAAAATACACTTGTGCCACACGACGTTTTTTTTCCAATCCTCGAAACGCTTCGAAAATTCAATTTTTTTGTTATCTCAGTTTTTATCGCCTCAATTTTAGAGCAGCGAGAAAAAGTCACGCGGAAGGGGGGGGTTCAAAAAGTATCGCGAATTTTAAATTTCCGCCAAATAAATATATTCACAATCTACGGGGTTTTTCTGTAGCATAATTTCTGTAGACACGTATCTCAGTTATGAAAAAAATTTTCGGATCTGGGCCCCCCCCCGTGACTTTTTCTCGCTTCGCTAGAATTGTGGAGATAAAAAAAACGGCATCGAAGACGCCTGGAGCTTAACGAGATCGCAGAAAATTAATTTTCGAAACTTTGGATTTGGAAGAAAAAAACGTCGGCAAAGTGCATAATATCTGGTGGGGGAGGGGGGGGGGGATTACTTTTGAAAAAACCCAAAACCTCGTATCGATGTATCGATTGAATTCGATTGAACATAATCGAATTAGTGATGTTCACACTAATCCGAGGGGTTGGACGCTTTTCCGGACGAAATAGTGGGGAAAAATCGGAAGACGGAAAACTGGATGAAAATGTGAATGTTTTTCGGGTTTGTGAGTTGTGGCTGGGGGGGGGGAGCCTCGTGTTTTCAGGCTCCGAGGGGGTTGCGCCCCCCCCCAACGATCCACCCCCCAGCAACCCCCGCACCCTTCGACAAAACTTTGTTCGCCAAAGTTGCTGCCGGTGGCCGCACTTTTCATTGTGATATTATATCCAAGAGAGAGAGAGATTGGGAGGGAGGGAGAAGAGTGATGGAGGTAGACCGGGGGGTGTTGCGGGGGGTGGTTTAAGCAAGATGGCCGACGAAACCTCGACCACTACTACAGGGGGTAGGCCCGCCCCCCTTCCGGGGAAAAACTTTCTTAATGACAATTTTACAAGCGGAGAGAAAGGGAGAGGCCGTCTCTCTCTCTCTCGAAGGGACGAAGGGTCGATAGCGCAAGAAGATCACACACACACAACCTCTGCATTTACAACAAACCTATAAATATTTTTCTTCGATTGTAAATAATTTAAGAAATTGTAAAAAAAACGAATCAGTGTGGCAGCAAAACGCTGATGCCCCCGGACAAAAGATTTCAAAATATTTTTATATCCAATCTCGATTACAATTCATAAAATTATATAACGGGTCGGCAAACTAATTGCGGGGGGGGGGTGGGTTTCGTCGCCCGGACGGAGACGGCGTTATTTCCGTATTTTTTACGCGCGTTTACGCATCTTCAATACCTCCTATTGTATACAGTATTCTGTAATGTTTATTTGCACGCCCCAAAAGTGCGTACCAAAAAATGCACGAAATAAGGGTGAATACGCAAGACCCCCGGAGGTGAAAAGAATCCGCAATTATTTAGTTGCCGACACGATATTTATCGAAATTGATGACGGGAAATTTATTCAACGATACTGTTTTCAAAAAGAAAAAAAATATATATATATATATATATATTACTCGGCGTACGTTCGATTATTACAGGGCGTTTTAATTACTGGATTGGGGTGAATATCGTCGATTTCGTGTATGGGTTTCACCGCCGTCCGCCCGCCGTGTATCTTCAGTAGCGGTGCATTAGAATCACTTTCGGACGTTTTTCGGCCATCCTCCACACTGCACACTGTCACTGTCACTGTCACTGTCACTGTCACTGTCACTGTCACTGTCACTGTTGTCACTGTCACTCGTGAGGACGGCCGTAAAACGTCCAAAGTGATTCTGACGCACCGCTACTGAAGACACGGCGAGAAACCGGCGAGACATGTGACAGAGAAACATCAATGTTCCCTTTTCAGTACTCGCGTCAATCGTTATTGATGCAATAAAATTCAATAAAAATCATCAATATAAAAATTTAACAAGTTCATCTTCCGTACCGTTTCGGGGGGTTGTAACATGGAAGACATTTAATATACCCGTTTTTTTTTAATGTTTTTCGTGCATCCTCACTGCGACAACAGCGCTACTGAAGATGGCGAGCGGCCGAAACCGGTCATATAATTGTTAATTTCGATTATATTAGAGGGGTAAATAAATTTTCTGTTTGCGTTTGAAGATCAGGGGTGTTGTGTGAACACCTTTAAGAGTGCAGGTCGGTTATATAAGGGTAGGGGTGGTGGTGGTGGTGGTCAGTTTGGTTCACGCTCGGCTTAGCACCCCTCTACGGCGGGGAGGGGGCTTTAACAAATTGACTTTAGAGCGTATCTCGCCCCCCACCCACCTCAAGACCTGCCGGACAACCCTTACAAAAGCCGGACGGGAGAAGGGTTGAGGGGGGCCCACCGGACCTTAACTAATCGGAATAATGGATAAGGTATTAATTAAACTAATAATAATGTTTGGTACCCGTTTAATGGCACACAAACCCAAACCGACCCTCTAATCTCGGAAGCCGATTCGAAACCTTTGTGTCGCAACCCCCCCCGGTGTTTTTCGATACCGGGGCGTTTGTTCAGGTGACGAAAGGACAAAAACCAACCCCCGACAGAAACAGAAACGTCACATCCGTCATTTTAAGACCGCCAGGATCGGCTGTATATTTCATACAGGAATATAAGATGTATTTTGATCTTACGGCCAAAATTGAATGTAACATTGAATGTGGAGCCTCCGCACTATGAAAATAAAGGAATTACAAAACGGAAATAAATCTCTGGACGAAATCTCTATTCAATTATACAGTGTGTATTGATTATACACTTGTGGCACTTTAAATGTATTCTGGAGTTCCATTGCATTCGATCCAGTTCGGTTTATTTAAAAAAAAAAAAATTCGTCTTCCAATATATTAGGTGTAGCCGAAAGTAATCAATTTGATAAGGTGTATTTCGGTCTTTGAGGGGAATTCCTCAAGAGGGGGGGGGTGACGGAGAGTTGTCGATGATATCGGTGGATATATATATATATATATATATATATATATATATATAGTAGATTGATAATTAAAGTTTCTTTTTTAGCAGAATAAAACGAATTGCAAAGTCAAAATTTCGATTACTTTAACATATAGAAATTTATCTATTTATTTGTTAGATCGGAAATTAGCGCTACGAAATTGGCGATTAATCGCAAAATCGGTTTTCAGTAAAAAAAAAGTACACTGAAAGTTATTGGATTTGAAAAAGCCTCGACAAGCCCTACGCCCTACGGAAAAACCTTATTACTTTTGGGTTTTTTTTTGGGGGGTGGGGGTGAAAAAACCGAAAGAGTCTGATAACCACCGGCCTAGAGCAAATTCAACGAATAATTTCACGAAAATAACTAACAATTTTATATAGATTATCCTGTACTAGATTTTAGTGATTCGCCCGATCTTAATGGGGGTGTACTATCGAGATATCGGGTACTTGAGAATATTGTGTTCGTTTACTGGAATTGAAGCGGTTTTAGGGGAGGAATAAACTGCGATCTCGACACCGCAATGTACAATTTTTATACGACTGTGTAAAAATTGACCAACGACGGGGTGGAATGGATGCTACAGGGTGTTTTTTCGATACTGCCCCCAGAGAATAGATCCTTGTGGCGGACTTTCGGCTGGCAGAGCCCTTGGGTTTCCGCGAAGTTTTGGAGAAAGGAAGGGTGGCGGGGGCGGGAAAGGGGTGCTGCGGGGTGGAATGGATGCTACGGGGTAGGGGGTGGGGTCAAAACTTTGGTGTATAAGTGAGCCGTGTGATAAGTGTGGTGCGTATGCAGGCGAACAATAATGGAGGACGCCATTGTCCGTTCATCCCTTAAGGGAAAGGGAAGTCTTGGCCCCTCCCGATTATCTTCAGACGCGGACACACCCTTAAAGCTCATCCCCTATAGCTATCGGTGTCGAGGTTTATCAGCAATTAGCAGCCTTTAAAAACACCTGAGATTATCCATCCTCGAATTCACTGTTCTAACACAATAAACTTATTAAAGGGATGAAACTGTTGGAATTCAAATTTTGAAATAACTCCCGTTGAAAGTGCACTGATGTCAAGTTCGGGGGGAGGGGTTAGGAACCCCCGACTGAAACTACTGTAGATCATTTCTACAAATGATAAGGGTAACTGAAGGGCGGGTATAAGGCGCCCCAATCTCCCAATCCACCCTTATACGGAGGGCCCTTGAAGGTCGCCCTCTCGGAAGTCGAGTAGTAAAAATCGGGCACTCTCATTCCGGTCCATCCCCCTTCACCTCCCCCCCATCAACCCCGTTACGATTTTTTTATTATCCCTTTAATAGACTCCATAAAAACCCCCACCCACCCCCACCCCGTCCGGCGGCCAGCAACGAAACAATAATGAAAAACCCGAAGAATTTTTTTTTTCCGCTGAGGGTACAAAGGGGACGTAATTCCGACCGCCGTAAAATCCTACTAAGTGACTGCGGAGTAAGTCAGTAACTCCTTTATAGTAAGGGGAATCCTTTAAGCCGAAACCGACAAGAATAAGTAGGGTAAGTCGGTAAAACTAACCGGACTTTTTATCTAGACCAGTGGAACTAAAAACCTAATCTTTAATCGGCTATAGTTTTCAACCCTGTCGGTTTATCATTTACAACACCAGCTTTCGATAAACCGGTCATCAAAGGACCGGGCGGGCCGTGAATGAAGCCGAGGATTGGGTCGTCGGAGGGGGTGGCCAAGATTTGCATTGGGGGTGTATAAAGAGAGGGGGATGAATAAGGTGGCTGGGGGGGGGGAAGAGGGGTCAATCCCGTCAGTGTAATGGCAGTGTTAACCCCTTGTAACGACTAATTGACCCACGGTCATCCCTGTTAACAGCCCCCGCTCGGATTTTCTCCACTAGAGGAGGGGGCGGCTTCTGTTCCCATTCATTTGGCGGCGGGGGCGGGGAGGTGTTGGCCGGAGGGTCGGTTTTGGCTCCGGAGCGGCCCCGAGAGAAATTTATTGGAGGGGGCGTCGAGACCCCATCCGCCACCCCCCCCGACGGCCGAAACTGTTAGCCGGTCCGGCGGCGGCGTTAATGAAATTTAAGGGCGGCTCCGAAACGCTATTTGGGGGTGGTGGGTGGGTGGGTTCCGGCCCACCCCGCCCCAAGACGGTGCTTAGATCTCCTTAGTGTCGTCCTCTCGACGCCCCGGGGCAAAAATATATATCCCCCGTCCCGATATCCATTAACGGCCCCAATTTCGCTGCCCAGTCTTGTTTTCACCTCCCCTCCCTCCCCCGGACGAGACCGGACATAATTGGTACGCAGCACCGACGTTCAACCATTTATTTATGACCGTATAAACCGATTAGGTTTCTCGCCTTTAGGGTCACATTTGCTAGACCGGTTTCGGCCGGTCTAAAGAAAGACCGGGAAAAAAAGAAGGGTGGAATAGTTAAGTTTAGAATTCTGCAGTGAGGATGATGTCCACAGTGCCGAAAGTGACCAACACCGCTACTGAAGACGGCGAGAGGGGACAGAAACACACGAAATATACGCTAATAATAGTTGTTTTTTCATTGTAGGAACATTTCGTAAAAAAATTAACATCGCTCGTGACATAATGGAAAGCGGTTTTTCTCTCTTTCTGTGCGCGATGAATATGGAATTTTTCCGGGGGGGGGGGGGAGAAACGGGAAGGAAATTAATTTGTTTTTTCCTGGGGTTTTTTTTTTCTATTTCTTTTTTTTTCTCTCTTCAGCGCCGCCCATTAGAATTCAGTTGTCCGAAAGATAGGGGTTGTGCGGTTTCGTGGGGTGGCCATAAAATTGAGACGAATTGATATCTGGCCGACCGAAATGCGTGTGAATTATTAGCCGCCGGGACTGGGGCTGACGTGATGCTTGGCCGAAACCCTCCCTCCCTCCCTCCCACCCTCCCATCCGCCCTCTCTCCCACCTTGAATTATTCATACAGCTCCGGTTCAATAATTCATTCCCGGACAGCAACAAGTTGCAAACGGTTGCAGCAGGACAAACCCCCTCTAGACAACCGGGATAACAGTAATAAATTTTTACTTTTATTACTAATATCCGGTTTCTGTTTTCGTCTAAACGTTTCGCTCGCAATACTCTCGGTGTTATATACTTTCGGAATATAAGGGTTGTTAACAGATCTTCTATAAAGTGTATTTTGCCAAGTGTTAAGTCCCTATCCAGGGCGCCGTATCCTGGGAGGGATGTGCGGCGCTGGGAAAATCTAGAGGGGATGAAATGCGGCGACAGGGTGGGGTAGGGGCGGGCGCCGATAATGTAATTCGGCGGAGGCGTCCGTACTCTGTACTGTCTAGGGGTTGGAAGGTACACAGACTCGGGGGTAGTTAGTCCACTGTTAGGGCGGGGGGGGGGTTGACAAGTTCAATAACCAGTCGTCGCCCGGGATTATATCTCCGACCCGACAACCCCTCAGGAACACCCCCTACTTGAACAGTCTCCGAACGGAACGCGATTCCCCGAAACCGGTCTAGAATTCTAGGCACGGGAGAGCCTGGAATATTTAAAAAAATCCCCGGAGTACTTAATAATATAAGTAAGATCGAAGTAAAATTCAGAAAGGCAGGAGCCAGATTTGGCATCCACCGTTCTTATTAAAATAATTGTCCAGTATTTTGTTGCTTAATAAGTTATTTTAACGTTTTTACGGGTCTAGGAACCCGTAGGGCCCCAATAATTCTTTGTCTGACGACAGAATGCCGTGGCGAGAAGCTGAAACTGGCGCCGAAAGCTTCAAGTTCAGCCGAAATGTGGTTACTCCGAATAACGTCGAAGGGACTTAAGCCCTTAGTGTCGCCGGGGGGGGACGGTTTAACGCCAGCAGATAGCGATATACGGGGGCCTGGGGGGGTGGGTAGTCGAGACAACCCTCGGAAGGCGGGATAATCTCGGATGGGGGCACACAGCCACCCCCGCCCCCAACCTTTACAAGACCCACGGAAACAACCCCGGGCCTATTTATACACCACGTTTTCCGCGTACAGTCAACCCCACCCCCTTCTCCTGGAGTTATATCTCCCCGTCCCGGTGTCACTTTTAAGGCACCTGCGAATTTCCACCCCACCCATCGGGGAATATATACAGGTAGTCGGGGAGTGGGACAATCCCGGATTTAACTCTGTAGAATATACTCTGTAGAAACTAATATTTTCTAATAATCCTAGCTGGAACCATATCAACTTAGTTACATTGGGGGTATACCCAGAAGTAATCGACATTTTGACTTTGGAATAAATTTTTGTTTCGCCAAAAAAGAATCTTTATCGAATTTTCGATTCCCCTCTTGAAGATCTCCTCATGACCGAAATATACCTACGGATATAGAATACTCCGTGTTTAAATTTGGCAACAGTCAGAAGGGAACGTCTCGAGAATATTTCGTACGTTTTCGGCCGCTCGCCGTCTTCAGTAGCACTGTGGGATATTTTTCCCCGGGGCGTCCTCACTCACCGCCCACTCACTGTCACTGTACAGACGGCAGAATTGAAAACAGTGAGTGTAACCGGCGCAGCGCTACTGAAGACGGCGAGCGGCCGAAAACCGGTCTACAAAAAAAAAACCGAAACCGGCGGGAGGAGACTGAAACACCACGAACTTACGTTATTCCAACCGAGATGCTCCTAAGTCAGAATTTTTGAAAATAAAATATTTTTATTATTTCAAATTTGTTGGCAGTAATAATGCCCGTAATTTCCTTATTGTTAATGTAGTAGTTTTTTCGAAAATTATAGAAAAATACTTTTTATCACTTGGGAGCTGGGGGGGGGGGTGGCGCAGGTCGATAAATGGAAATGAATCGGTCACCGAATCGGCCCTCGTGGGAAAAAGGTCGCACCCCCCCGCCCCCTCACGGGGCCCTTCGGAGAATACAGAGACGAATAGACCGCCCTTATTGGCGTCAACCACCACCTTATAAGCCCCCTATCTTCTTCTCCGCAATAGCTTCGATTATTTGACGGTTGTTCCTGGAGTGCTGGACGGCGGGGGTGGGAGGAGGGGGCGCACAGATCCGGTCAGTTGGTAGAAAAGGGGAAAAAAAATTCCTGAGGAAAACCCCGTAAAGGTCCATACGGTGGTTGGGGAGGGGTGTGTGTGGAGAAAAGCTTTTGCTCTATAAATGTTTAAAGAAGATCCGCCCCGTTAACGCCCCCCCGGCATACACACACTGTCATCACTGACCCATCGCCCCCCACCCCACCACCCCAATGGAATTCTTCCCTCAGGAACATCCGGCGACCTGAGACTAAATCTTTGATTGGAAACGTCTCTTGTCTCCGCCGATTGTCCTTTCCACCCCCGTTCCAGAAATCTCCCCCCGGTGATCACACAGGCGCTCCCTCTTTTGCGGTCGCACCGAAATATATAAAACTTATTTTTCCTCCACAATCGAAATTTCGTACACACGATTTTATGCTACGGGCAGATTTCCTTCTTTCTACCCCATTCATGAAAAAGGCAAAAAAAAAAAAAAGGAAATTACATTTTCGCGAGATATACCGTCCTGCCGTTTGTCCAACAAGTGGTGGTTAACGGCCTAATTTCTGTTAAATTACCCGTGGAATCCTCCACGATATTGGTGGGGGTGGAGGTTCATCGGTATAAGGGGTTGAAACATCCCTTCGAGCGTTCGCCAATCAAATGATAAAAACGGTTTCCAATTGCGATTGTTTCAGACCCACCCCCCCAACCCCTCACCCCCACAACCACCCCACACCATCCCCTGATCATCCCAATATTAAACCGCTAATGCGCGAATGATATATATATCTATAAGACCTATAGAGGAATTGATTTGTGACCACTTAACACAATGCAAACAATGGAATTGAGGGGTTGGAGGCGGTGGGGGTTATGGACTTTCAACCCCTTCCCCTCCCCCGAAGTAATAATTATTCAACGCTGTTATTACTCTTGTAATTGTGCGCGATTGAAATAGACCCCCCCCCACACACAGTCAACCCCCGGGCCTTACTTTTACCCCCACCCCCCAACCAACCGGTCGAGAATTCAAGGTTCGCCTTAATTGATTTAAATACGAATTCGAGCGTCATCGAAGTTAGTATAACCCCCACCCATCAACCAAAACCAACCCCGCGGCCCAATTCCAACCGCCCCCACACCGTCAACCCCCGGCACAAAACCAGTTTTCTTCACGGCGAGATTAATTCGTAACGAGATTTCAAAATTGGGTTGTAAATTTTACGACGATCGCCCCACCCCCCACCACACCACCCCCACGACCAGTCGTCGTCAATACGGCCAACCCCGGCTATAATATAAACTTTATATTATTTATTTCTCTCCGTTCAATTTATATCCCTGTCCACTAGTTGAACGTGTTCAGTGTACAGATGGTCGGTTAACCCATGATAATGGGTTAATCAAAAATCAGAAAATTAAAATTAAATGATCCCCATTTTGCAGTACATGTACCGTAGGACCCAAATGGGGATCAGTTAATTTTAAAATTTTTCTGATACTGACATACGTGTTTACGGGAAGTTTTCTTTTTATTACTTTCAGTAATTTCACATTACGAATACTAAATCGTGTTTAAAATACTTGTAATTATCATTCAAAATAAAAGACTATTGGCCTCGTGTGTTGGTTCGACTCTGTAGTGGACTCAATTTGACGAAAAACGAAAATATTTTTGACAAACCGTTTTTTAAAAACGTATTCGCAGGTACCATTCGTATAATAATGCATCGTACTGAGTAAAATTTTATACAAAATTCGGTACTTAAATGGGTTAAAATAGTCAAAGTTTCGTTCCTCCTCGCTTCTTCGGAAGGGGTGCGAAATTTTAAATTTTTTCAGAACTTATGCCGATACAACGGATGTACTCTTTTCTGTCCTGCGTCTAATGATTATTTGTAAATTATAATAAAAAAAAATGGTTTAATATATTCTGCGTTTTTAAAGAAATATAAGGTATTTTTAATTTGAGCCGAACCCCCATAGCCCGACTGAAATGAATATTTTAATTTAAAATTTGGACTCCTAAGGGCTTTTTGAAAAGAGATTCCAGTCAAAAGTACTTCGTACCGTCCTTAATGCTTCATCCCCCAGCCCAAACGGTATGTTTTCCAAGCCAGAACAATCCACCCGGCCTAACATACCCCGACGTGGACCGGTCGCAAAATTTCGGTTCCTGAAGTTCCACATCCAAACATTTGTATGTATGTAACAATAATTGTATGTAAAATAATTTCAGTTCATCGTCTTTCAACGTAAACTGTAAATTTCCAGCCGAAGATGACAAGAAGTTACACCACTTTCCCCCTTCCCGCTTTTATCGACCCTGAGTTATCCGAAACTCCCCTGGGCGTGTGGAAGTTGTGAAAGGGAGATGAATAAAAGAAACCGAGGAGCCGGGGGGCCCGATAATACGTGGACGTCGTTGGGGGACAACACATCATACTGGCGAAGAATTGGAGTGTTTATTTCAGAAAGACAGTTCCACGGCACAATCCACCACCGGTTGGGGTTGGGGTTGGTGGCGGGGGCGGCTGTCAACCCAACAGCCCACTCACAGCTGTCACCCCGTTTTTTATATATATATATATAAAATCACTTTTCTCGCCACCCAAAAAAAAACCAACCCCCTAGGAGAGGACACGACTTACACATACCGCCCCATTAGGCGGGCCAATTGTACGATATAAGGGCTCGTGTGTGACGCTTCCACGAGGGGTAAAAACCGGCCAACCCTATTCCCTATCGCCTGACTACGTTGTAAAATAAACAGAGAATCGGGTGACATTATTAAAGCCCCCTCCCCGAAATAAGTAGAGAGAGAGAGAGAGGGGAGGGATGAATGGGAAGTTCACATACACGTGTATTAGGTGTACCTTGGTGACTTTGGAATTCATTTTATTTTGCTAAAAGATATAAACTTCAATCTACCCAACACTCGGCCGGCACTTTTCCGGCAAATTTTCTCGATTCCCCCACCGCTAGAAGAACTACTGAAGACCGAAATACTTGTTCGTTGGATCGTTTTTCCCCGGCTTATTGACGGCGGTCTTATTGTAATATCTTGATTATTCCGTTTCTGAACTGTCACGTTTTGCCAAGCCGATTCGTCAGGTGGGCGGGGGGCCGAACACAGAAAACAAACCTGTAATTTGTGGTCTGCGGCCTCGTTAAGTCCCGGAATTGTAGGCGGGGGTGGGGTTGTTGTGTCTGTCACGCCAGAGGATTAATGACGGGGTTGTGGCAATGAGGTTGGGGGGAGGGGCGGCCGCACTATTAAGATATTTGTCACGGCCAACCACCCCCACCCACCCCAACCCCCGGTTCGGGAAATGAGTGTGTCGCTGTGATTAAACAGAGTTTTCTACGACTTCAAATGATCCAGCAATCGATACCCGACTGACGGCCAATTAGGCCGTGTGTACGGAATTGTGCCCCGGGGGAGGGGGCCGACTTCGTTAAGCCGAGTTCCGGTCTTGGCGGCGGACCGGTTTTTCACGACTCGAGGGTGGAAAAACTCGTTTTTTTTTTTGCCGTAAAATATAAGAACGCGAGAGCCCCATTAATAAAATTGTAAAACTTTCAATTACGCCCGCGTTACGACCCCATTGGAGATTGAAGCGAGCCCAAACCGCAGAGTGGACAGGGTTCGAATCCCGGTGGCGGACCTGGTACCCAATGTACCCAAAAGTTCACTTTTGAGGAGTTCCTCGAGAGAGAGAAGGAGGGGGAATTTTCTTTTTTAGCAAAATAAAATCAATTCCAAAGTCGAAACGTCCCCCTTAATAATACCCAGTGAGCGAAGCGCATAGACTTTCGTGAAAATAGAACAGAAAAAGTCGAAATTATGCTCGTTATAATAACAATTGTTTTCGATATCGCGCCCAGAAATCTGTTTTCTCGACTGGAAACGTGTTTATAAAAATGTTCGAAAATGTTCTAATTGTGGGAACCCGGAAAACGTAACTAAACGGTTAAAGCCCAAAATGGATATATCTGAAAGTCGGAATTGTCGCGATTCGCAACCTCCGACCGGAATGAAAAATGAGTTCGGGGGCCCTGTAATAATTCCCGCCCCCTCCGCACTTTCCTTTTCGCCCAGAATAAAAGGGAGGAATCGCGACGGAAAGGGCTTAAATAATAGGGGGGGGGTGGGTGGGGTGGAAAGAAAGAAGAAAATAGAAACCGGCGGGACGGGAATAAATAGCCGAAGGAGGGAAGCGGTATGATTGAAGCGGAAGTATTATATAAATTGGGGCGATGAGTTGGGGGGCGCCTCTAGTGGCTTGGCTGGGTTGGGGGAGGGGGCTCCGCATTTCCGAACGATTTGCCGTCGATGACAGGCCTGGAGGGACGCGACATCTGCGACAAAGCGGGCTACACAGCAGACTCCAGTGGGAAGAAAAATATTTTCCTGGGGGCGGGGGGCGGGGCCCCGGCTCCTATTGTCGCCGACTTCTTTTCCCTCCTGCGGTATATTACTCCGGGGTTGGGCGGCGAATGAGGAAAAATTCCGCCGGCGCACCCCGCGCCAAGGATAACTGGAAAAAGTCGCGACAAATATCTGGTCGATTTTTATTTTCACCCCATCTACCCCCTCCCCACCGAGGTCTGAATCCCGTTGAAGAATTTTCGTTGAAGAAAAACGAGTGTGTTGTACACTCACAAACTTTCACAAATTTCACCCAGAAAATGGACTAAAACTTAAGATGAATCTCGGACTTAAGAAAGGGCGTGTGAAGATTTGAATTTGCCACAATTTTTGCGGTAAAGTCGATCAACCCTATTAAAAAAACCCCGTTTGACAGCCGATAGTACAAATGGGGGTTTACACGATAGAAAAACGCGTTTTCATTGTCGGATAATATTTAAAAATAGTTCGATTCGAATCTTGAGTTAATTTTGGCACACCCTTTATTTATAGCCCCGACAAAAAAAAAAAAAAAAAAGAGTGGCCTTATCAAGGGAATACCCTTCGAGGGGCCTCCGTCCCTTAGTCTTAAGCCGGGAACAAGAGGGGGCGGCTTGCTGGTGGGACATCCCTTAAATAAATGAGAGCCCTTTTGGAAGGAAACGCGGGATCGAAGCGGGAGGATTCAGAAAGCCGGATTAGGGGAGGCCCCCCTCAGCCCGAGAAGTGTGTTAAAAGGGAGGGGATGAGGAGGTTTTTACCAACTGATTATTCCGAATTACTTCGCTAATCGAGACGCCTTCAACAACCAAAAACCCCCTTCGACAACCGGCCGCATTTAACCGGAAGTAAACGAAACCGGGATCAACTACCGGGATAAAACTACGACTGGGACAGGGATATCTCCTTGTCTGGAGGAGAATCGTAATTTTGAACGGGATCGAGGCTTTTTTTTTTTTTAAAAAACTATTCTCAAATTATCGCAAATTTATTACAAATTGAAAAACCCAAAGGGTAGGAATCCCGCCATCTTGTGTCCCGCAGTATTGGGTTAGAACCAACACTTTATCAACTAATATTATAATTAAATATAAGCTTTTATTGTATTGTTACGTGAACCCGACGCTCTACTGGTCGTGCATTTCAAGTCGTACAAAGGGTACATTAACCCATTAAGTACCTCAGTCAATTTCACATTTTAAATACCAAGTCTTAAAATACACTCAATTGGTTCAACTCTGTACAGTGCCCTAATCCCGAAACCGGTTTCTAAAAACATATTCGTAGTTACCATTTGATAATAGTGCATCGTAAATAAGTGAATTTTGTGCAAAATTTTCGGGGGGAAAAAAAAAATTTGGTACTTACTCAATGGTTTAATACAGAGATAGGGAAGAGACACTTTGATGGGGTTTGATGGATGATTCGGTTAGTAAAATTTTTTAGATTTTTCTGGGTGTAAGGGTGGAGGGGGGGGGCTAAAAGGCCCACCCCCAGGAAACAGATAAGCAGCGTACTTAGAGACGAAAATATGGTTAATAACTATTGCTGAGTCGGAGCCGCATTAGTTCGTATACGGGCGGGTAGTCTGGCTCTTATGTTAGGGGGATGAAGTAACCTCATAATCATTATGTCCCCCCCCACCCCACCCCCACCTACCCCTAGCACAAACCCCGAACACGGCTGTTCTTGCGAGTATGGCGGGGGGGTGGTAGGCCGCCGCCGCCGCCACCCCCCACCACCACCATCCCCATCATACGTGTTTATGCCCCGCGTAAAATCTTATTGCCCGAATAAACTTCTTCCGAGGCCCGGGTTATATATATATATACCCCTGGATACAATCAATTTCTTACAACGGGGTAGCAGTAATTGTCCTGCCATCGTGTTATATCTCGGATGACCGATTCAATGAAAGCCCCCCCCCTCCCCCCCGGGGGTGGGGGGTGAGGGGGTGGAGGAGGATAAGAAAGGAGGAACGGGAACAATGGGATGAGTGGGAGCCGAAGTCCGCCCACCGCCAGAGTTCCTATACTTAGATTATACTCCCCCACGTTACTCAATAATAAAACGCTAAGAGAAAGAGGACTTCGATATAATTATATCCGGTAAATCGATACAACTAATACACAATACCCTTTCGACCCTTTGGGACGTCAACAGAACGATATAAATTCCAAACGCCCTGAGCCCATTTAAGTGTTCCCTGGACGAAAGTACCCGTCCTTTCGAAGGGATGGAAAAGATTGAAAAAATGTACCCGAAAAAACCTGACCGAACCGAGAATATTGGGGGTTTGGCAACTAAGTGATTGCGTGATTTTTAAGTACGTCCAACATTTTTTCGAGATTCTTCGATACGTTATATCTTTCCGAAATATTCGGTGTCAGAATTTGAAAAAAAAATTTCGCGAAATTCCGATCGGGGGATTTCGCCAACTAACTGGACCTCCGGTGGAGGTCGACGATGACCCCGAATAAAGGGCAATTATTCAACGAGGGACATTGCAGAGAACCTGAATGCACCCTATAACTGCATTCGAAACCATTTTATCTGTGAAAAGATGTACTGAAGTACTTAAAAATATGTACAACGCCACTTGTCGGTGAATTCAAATCAGCGAGAATCTGTACCTTAAAGAAATGACTGTTTCGGTGTTTTTTTTTTTGCTTTCAAAAAAAGGGTATTATACCCTTTTCGTGCCCCGAGGGCCAAACAAGCGAGACGGGAATTGATTTCCCATTTGAAATATCGAACATTTCGACAACGATGTACAAGAGGATATAGTGAGGGGGAGGATTGCGAATTGAGGGTTTCAACTGGGCGGTAAGATGAATCACGACGTCGTAGGGGGTCGAAGGATGTCGTTAAAGGGTTGGTGGGGGGGGAGGGTGGGCTCCCATCCGAGTCTTCTTCTTATACGCGATTTCCATTTAAAACTCCCCCGAGGCATCCCCCTCCCTCCGAGGCCACCATAAGGGGGGAGGGGTGGGTTGGCTTTCCACCTCATTAATACCTGACCCGGACACTAAATTCCCGGGACCTAGACCTTACCCCCCCCCGCCCCCAATGTCGGGAGCAGAACCACCCCCCCCCTCCCGTCCAACCCCATCCCCCAAACAACCCGCCAAGATCTATAGGAGTCTCGCGGAAATTGCTCCCGCCGCGACAGAATTGTCTCAGAAGGGAAGAACGGGGCCACATCCCCCGGGAACCGCAACCCGCCCCCGAACGAAAACGTCGCTGCCAAAACCAAACACCCTTATACCCTGTGCTTAACTAATTTATGTTTAACAGAGACCGGCAGAGAGAATTTACTCGGGGAATCGATCCCTTAAATCTAATAAAATTTAATTATTATACCCCCGGTCAGATAATCGGACTAATTCCAGGGAGCACAGTTCCAATTGTCATACCGCAGTTAACGAAAGTACAATAAAAATGCGGTATAGTAATTTTCAAAAAGGTCTCTTCGTGCTCATTTTGATCTATTCCTAGACCGGTTTCGGCTGTTCACCGTCGTCAGTAGTGAAACGGACAGAAACACGACGGTATTCCAACCCCTCGCGGATCAAAAAAAAAACGGGTACGTTAAACTAAAAATACTCAGTTTTATATTAGGTATTGTTCGGGGGTTTTTCTTCCCATTCCTGCCGCGGAAGTTGGTGAAAATTCGTTGTAAAAATCCACGTATCGAAAATTCACTGGTTCCAAAAGTGAATATCACTTTTATCTTTTCCCACCCACAACTTCGGGGAGCCGCCGCTACGTCTCAGAAATTGATAGGTATATAACAAAGCACCGCCGCCAAGTGCTTAACGGATGCGCGAGGTAAGGTAAGGTAAAGAGCGTCATGATGGGCGGATATGGGGTTGGGGTGGTTGGGGTAAGAGGGGGCCGCATGACTGATGCTTTTCAAACAGCAGCAACTCCTCCGTAATACTCCTCAACATCGCTGTCCCCCAGCCCCCCAATATTCCCTTCATCCATCGGGAAACTCTTCTGAAGACGAACAGCCCCGGTGTTAAGAATAGGCTGGATGGAGGGCGAGACTTGTAACATGAGCTGCGTTTAAAATACCATATTTCAAGGGGGGGGGGGGGGGGGGCCCTCCTCCCCCCCCCCGTCACCCATAACCGGAAATTGGACTTGTTCCCGGGGGCCGAACACGTCCCGCATCCGCTTTGATCTCTCCCCCCCCCATCCACAGTACTACATTAAACGGCGGGACGCTGTTCCCGTTCGCCCGGAACATTCGGCGAATTCCCGAAAGTTCGACGATTTCGGGAGCTTAAGTTGTGTGAGACACACACAGACCTAGAGGCTTAAAACCATCAATAAGCGGGAACAAATATCCAAAAACTCAACCGAACACGACCCCTAACCCTAACGTACCAAGCCACTGTCCCAATTTCCCACCCCAGGAATATAAATTTTGGCCGAAAATACTATCCAGGGACGTCGTCGGTTTTAAAAATTTTTTTTAAAATTTCTCAAATCCGAGAAAGCTGTCAAATATTTCATGATTAGCTGGGGTAATAAAGTTGAGTTGGAGATTTTTCAACAACTCAAATTGGTAATTTTCAATGGGGAGTTTTCTCGATTCCAGAATTGGGACCGAATTTTCATTTTCGAATATTCTTTTTTCCGCCCCCTCCCCTATCAATTTCCACATTTTAGCCCCCGCCAAGGGGTCGGCGGCGGTACCACCTTCGACCCCGTATTCACCTCGCCCTCTTCCCCGTCTGGTAAGACGCCGAGGAGCTCACAACCCCGGCCATGAATTATTCAATATCGTCTACCACATTTACCGCCACCCCAGGGCGCCCTCGCCCCCACCCCCCCCCCCACGTATTTTTAGGGGGGGCGAGGGCGTCTCTATCTTCGCGGGGGCCCGCCCAACCTGGAAGAAGCGTATAAACAACGCCTAATGGATAATAACGTCATATAAATTAAAATAATATTTCGCCGCGTCCCCTCATCCCCCGGCCGAAGATATACGGGACACAGACAGTCGTCTTTCCGAACTTTGTATTCAAATATATAAATGTATTCGGGGCCCGCGACTCCTACCGCCGTGTATTATATATACAGGAATGGGCGTTATATTTCACGGTATAACGTCGCGTTTATACTCGTACTCTGCACGGGCTATTCGCGGAAAACACCCGCTTATGTATATACAGAGATATATATATATATATATGAAGGGCGAACGGGGCAAAATTGATGCCCTACCGAACCCTACACGGGAACACGTAGGAATCCGCAAGCACGAGCTATTATTCACGAATAAGGGCGGACTTTCTAAACTTTTCAACGCCCGTCCAAACTTCGGCAGTGGAGTAGAAACTGAGGATATATAATTTAGTATTTCACAAGTGCTAGGATGTTTTCAAGGGATGAAGGATTTAAAGACACCCCCTATATAGTGTAGTTCTATTATTTCCCTCCAATCAGTTCTAATACTGCCCCCGGCGACTGATTCGTCAAATCTTAAATTCCGTGGTATTTGGCGAAGTTTCGCCCCCAAATTACGAACTGTTTCATCCCCCTAGGCGAGGAAATACCGTTCCCGGCCAACTGGAAATTCGGTTGAATTTCGACTCAGACAAATCTAGATAATCGGTGAGGCGCCAACAGGGGTAACGGGCGGGGCTTTTATTGGGAATCGAATTCGGGAGCGTTTGAAGGGTGGAAGACTTACGGGCGACGGGGGTGGTTTGGGGGGTTTGAGCCCTGGAATTTAGTAGGGAGGACCGTGAAGAATTGGGATGCGGGGGGGGGGGGGGATTCTCCTTTTGCGACCAGAAAGAGGAACCGACTCGATTCCGACAAATGTCCCGGAACGGATGTCGTTTTTCCTAGTTTGGACGTCCGGGGGTAGCCCCAGTATATCTGGGGTGGGGGGGTCGGAACAACCAGGTAATAGTATAAGACTTAGGGGATTAAGGAGGAGACGGGTTGAATGGGGGAGTCTGATTGCCGGCGGAGGAGGTCGTATACAAAAAAAAAAATATCCAGAGGCGCCCGGGAGGCTGACTCGGTTCCCACGGGAACTCCCGAGTACACACACTCCCTCCTCCTCCTCCTCCTCCTCCTCATCCTCAACCTCATCCTTTTCCAGAGCACACACTCGTCTCCCGCCAGGAGGTTTTTCCCCCGGTCGCTGCTGTTGGCGGGGGTGTTGATCTTGGAGCCCTTTTCAACCCCCGTAGGACGCGGGGGAAGGAATTAAAATTAGCGGGGAAGTAGAGGGAGAGAGCTGGGGGCCCCGGGTGCGATTTGCATGAAGTAATGGAGAGATTGCCCCCACCCCACCCCCGACAACACCCTCCCTTACTTTTCGGCGGCGAGCCCCCTCAACCCCTCGCATATTATTATTAGGCCAATATCGCGCAGGAGGACTGGTTCGGACGAGAACCGTTCGCTTCGTTATCCGAAGCCGATAAGGAGAAACGGAGGAAATGAGTTTTCGTGACGCGGGGCGGATGGGGTGAGGATGTGGGGGCGGGGGTGGCGCTCCGTCCAATTAAGACGCGGAAGGAGAACCTTCCCCGAAAGTGTATACGAAACGTCGGTAATGTCGGCTAACTAACGTCCACCGGCCGCCGCCCTCCAAACTTTCGTATACAATATCATCCCCTTCTGAAATGAAGTTAAATACCGTCGCCACAAATGGTACTATAAGACTGAAACGTACGGAAACGAAACGACCGGCTATTTAACTATCGCTATCGAAAAAAATTATTAATAATTCGAAAAATTATCCCACCCTATGTCTCAGCGAAAGAACAATCAGCGATGGCGTAAAAGTCCCGCCCTTTCGAGAATTAAGGGCTTAAATCCTCCAGTTCCGAATTCGACAATCCCTACGAAAATCCCGCGCGTCGCCCAAAGCGGAGACGGGGGCCCTTACGACCCGAGTAAGGGCAGCATCGGGAGGGTGGCTTTTCTTTCAAGAGTTCACTGAGTCAGTGTATATATATATATATATAATGAGAAAAAAATTTTCCGAATTTTCAAACCGATATTCTTCCCACGACATTACGCGATCTTACCGAAAGCCAGAGTTGTACAATTAATTAATATTATTCGAGGAACGCGTAAAGGGTAGTGGGGGAGGGGGGCAGAGAAATAGAAAAGAACACGGCGGTGGGTTTGCGAAAGGCCAAAGCACAGTGTGGGGGTTGAAAGGCGAGGGGTGGGGGGTAATGTCGTTTGCCAGGGGAAAAGGGAAGCTAAATAGCCCTAGGGACTATTTGTGCTCGCCCCCACGCCCCCGGCCCTACCAATATGTCTTGTTAGCATTTCTATACGTCTGAGAGAGAGAGAGAGAGAGAGAAAGACCAGCGGAGCGAAAACCCGGAATGGCTGTCTGCTAAATATTCATCCGTGGAATATTGGAATCAGCTCTATATATAGATATGGTTAGGGGTGGTGCGGGGTGTGGGGGTGGTGGGGCTGGAGGGTGGGAGGGAGTGAGGTCTCCGCTGTGTCTGTTCAATCCTTCAATACGGTTATGGACAAATTATGGTGACCCCCAACCCCCAACAGACACTGCCCGCAGCTCCACCAACCCCCACCAACCCCCACCGTACTCCAGTAAATCCAGATTGCTTTCTGATGGCATTCACACACTGGTCCCGGGGTGGGGAGGTGGCTCCAGCATTTCGGAATAAACAGACTGTAAACGAGGGACTTTCTATATGATGGACTTACCCCTAATGCCGGACGGATGAACCGCGAATGGGGGGAGGGGCGGGGGGCCACGGTTTTGAGCGGCGGCATTAAATTATCCCCCCTCGTTCTAACGTTCCTAACTCGGTTTCGGACTTCGCCGCGTATATTTTTTTTATATCGGAACGATTTTTTTTTTTTTGGTTTTTAAGTAAACTCTAATATCGGGTCGGCCGCTAAGTCATTGCGGAGTATTTTTTTTTTACGCGCGTTTACGCATCTTCAATACCTGTAGACTATTCTGAAACGTTTATTACGCGTGCCAACCAAAAAAAAAAATAATGCACTATATAAGGGTGCACACACCCCAATATTTATTTTGTAGTAGACCCGTTTTGGACTCCTTTTTTTTTAGAGACTGATTTCGGCCCTTCATGAATTAATTGCGGGGGTAGTTTTCAGTCTAGGGAGGGGTGGTGTCGCTGAAGCCCCGGTTAAGAATTCGGTCTCGGACAACAGCGTACGAAAACCGGTACTGAACTTTCGGTAATCTGAATATTCGACCCTCCCCGGGGTCGTCGGGGGCGGGGAGGGCTGGTTAGATGTACGTACGCGAAATTGCACGAAGACCCCCACCCCCTGGCCGGAGGGAGGTAACCGCCCGCCCGGGCGGTACACTCAACCAACTTTATAATTGGAAGAGAAGGCGTCAGCACATTACTGTTGCCGCCCCTAGGATAGAGGCCCGCCGACCTCCTCGGGGTGGGGGGTGAATCTAAATCGCGGGGCGGCAGCAATAGGGCGGATCGGGGGTTGGGGGTGGAACACAATATTGACTCTCGGAAAATTTACCGAAGGCGTTTCTCTTCTAACAAAACCGCTTGTTGGCGGCATCCTGTAGGATATGTGGGGGGTGGGGGTGGGGGTGGGCCCTCTTAATCTCACGGCCGGTAACCCTTTCCTCCTGAGGGTTTTACCAATTAAAAGGGAAATCCCTTCTGCGGCCTACCAAGGCGCTACCAATTTAGATCGAGGGAAACGCCGGGTAGGCTACGTTATATATATACATAACTTCGGCATCAATTATCCGTCCGTTGATAGAAACATTTTATTTAGTGTACAATTGTTATTTACAGTTTTAGGCTATAAGATTCTGACCAAGATTCATGGGGAGAACCGTAAAAAACGATTTTTACGCCAGCGAGCAACGTTCTCGCCAGAAAAATGTGTTTTCCATTAGAAACCATATAGAAACCAACCCCATTTCTTTTATACTTCACGAAATCCGCGATTTAACTCGTTTCATTTGTGGGGGTGTCCCCCCAGATTTCAACATATAAGATATAATACGTCATAGGTGTTGATAATGACTAAATAATCCGTTAAGAGAATGGGGCGGGTTATATTTTAAAGTCCAATTCGTGACTGTACGTAGAGGTATTTTTAGTGTGTGCGGTGGGGGGAGGGAGGAATATCTGCGGTGAACACTTTCCGACCCACCTCCCACCCTCCGTCATACCAACAACCCCTAGCGCAGTTTCACCCTCGACACGGCGAAATTAATGACTGTTCCGTCTCCGCCGTGGGCCAACGGTATGGCGGGGGGCGCGAAACTTTGTACGGGAGTTGGCGGCCCCCCGCTCAGAGTAGGCTTAAAAGCTAGCAGTGACGTCACTCCCAGAGAGGCCCGGGGGGAGGGGCGAGCTTACTTCGGCTGACCCCCGCCCCGCCCCCCCCATCACTCTCTCTCACTAATTACCGCTAGGCCCACTGTCATCGCTTTAAACATCACCGTCACCCGCATACCGCCCTCACTCAACACTTGACTAATGGTATAAACTTCGGTAAAAAACCGAAAAAGCGCGTTTAAAGACACACGAACCTCTTTTATTCCATTCCATTCTCGGTGCACAATTTCAACAGCCTGAAATGTTCATTTCCTATAACTATTTCGTTGACCCAACTGTAAAAATACAATAACGGAGTAAACAGCACGAGCGCGACACAACGCACGATTGATATGATGTAAGGGAAAATTGCTCCAAGTATCGTTAGTTACACTTTCCCCTTAGACGTTTCTAAGGCCCAAAAATTAGATATTTGGCACAAAATCGGTCAAAAAATGAGGTGTTTAGGCCCGAAAATGATTTTTTAGGCGAAAAATCGGCCTAAGAATGCGGTTTTTAGGCACAAAATCCGGTCAAAAATGCGGTTCCTGGGTCAAAAATCGGTCCAAAAATGGGGTTTTTAGGCGCAAAATCGGACCAAAAATGTTGTTTTTAGGCCCAAAAATGAGGTTTTTAGGAAGAAAATTTTCCCAAAAATGCGATTTTTAGGCCCAAAATCTGTCAAAAATGCGGTTTCTAGGTCCAAAATCGGCCCGCAAATGGGGTTTTTAGGCAGAAAATGCTGTTTATAGGCGCAAAATCGGACCAAAGATGCGGTTTTAAGTCACAAATCGGCCCAAAAATGGGGTTTTTAGGCAGAAAATGGTGTTTATAGGCGCAAAATCGGACCAAAAATGCGGTTTTTAGGCCTAAAAATGAGGTTTTTAGGAAGAAAATTGACCCAAAAATGAGGTTTTTAGGCCAAAAGCTGCGGTTCTTAGGCGCAAAATCGGACCAAAAATGCGATTTTTAGGCCCAAAATCTGTCAAAAATGCGGTTTCTAGGTCAAAAATCGGCCCGCAAATGGGGTTTTTAGGCAGAAAATGCTGTTTTTAGGCGCAAAATCGGACCAAAAATGCGGTTTTTAGATCCGAAAATGAGGTTTTTAGGCGCAAAATCGGCCCAAATACACTGTTTTTGGGCACACAAACACACACAAAAAAAACGGTTATTAGGTTCAAAAATGCTGTTTTACGTTAAAAATGGGCCCAAAAATGCTGTTTAAATTTTTCAAAAACTTCCTCAGATCGATCCCATATTCCACCCACAAGTGTAACCCAAAGTGGAGTAACACTTGGTCCTGAAACGGCGGGTTGAAAATCGAAATATTTAGGTTTTTCGAAAATTTTCCCAGATCTATTCCATATTCCACCCAAAAGTGTACCAAAGTGAGTTACACTTGGCCCTGAAAATCGAAAATTTAGGTCCACCCTATGAACGTGTTCGGTCCGAGAGGAATTGCCGTGTCCGCCGAGCGCATTGTGTCGGCAATAACAAAGGGGGCATTAATTGCAGCACTGTCGCATGTTAATGAGCCCATTAGTGGGAGGGGCCGGCCCGTGATTAGACAATCGGGGGGCGGTGTAAAAAAAGGGGTGTAAGGGGTGGGTTGGACCCGGTCTTAGCTTCTGTGAGGAGGACGCCTTCCCCCCCCGTAACCCTTGCGGCTTTGGCCCCCGCCCAACTAATTCCAAGAGGAAGGACTACCACCCCCACCCCACCTCACTCAAGGGAGGACTCCCTCTCTCTCTCTTTGAAAGTAACAAGTCTGGCGTTAACCGGGCACAAGTTATTCCTGGGCACCTTCTGTGCCCGCGCCCGGGAATAGGATTTGATTAAATATCGGGTCCAAGACGACCCCCGGCCCCCGCCCCCCCCACCGCGTTCCGCCCCCTTTGATCCCCCTAATGTAATAACTTGTCCCCGCGCCAAATGAAATCAGGTCCACGAGACTGCCGGCCAACCCCTTTCTCGGCGTAAGGCGGTCCCCTTATAATTATAATCCCAACCCCCAACCCCAACCCACAGCACGCGAGGTAAAAACCTCAGCGTTAATCCGCATCCCTCAGAGAACCCCTTATGAATAGTGCATAGAGTGGGGCACTTTCCCCCGTCTCGAGAGCCCACGAAGGGACCGTATTAAAAAATTAGATTTTACACAAATTTTAATTGACTTCCTCCCGGCGATTTTCCCTCCCCACAGAGTTCGGTTGGCCGGAGTAAATTTTCATTCTGCACCCCAAAATCTGGGGATTATTAGCGAACTTACAGCGCCATTGACACTCGGCGCATTTACAGTCTCATCGGGCTTTCTGTTGTAAACGCTTTGACGGTTTTAAAGAAGACTGTAAATGTATTAGAAGATTGAGGGAATTGTTAGGGGTTGACTGAAAATATAACAAATCTTTTTTTGAAGAATTAGACGCGCCGTGGAAACGATTTTCATGCAGATAAAAGTCCAACTTATTGTCCGAGTCGTCCCCACCAACCCCGTCTTTGTAAAAAAGACGGTTCGGTCTTTTGCCAGACCGGGGTTTCTCGGCCGTTCGCCGTCTTCAGTAGCGCTGCGTGTCACTGTCACTGTTTGCGGCACTTTGGATGCGAATTTTCGGGCCTCCTCACACCGCACTGTCACTGACACGACAGACAGTGCCAACAGAGTGACTGACAACAACACGGCGCTACTGAAGATGGCGAGCGGCCGAAACACCGGTCTAGCAAAAAATACCAGAGGAGACAGAAACAGGAAGAACACACGTATGAATATCGACGGCAAGTGGTCGAATAAGCGTCACCCCCAAAATGAGGGTGACGCGGCCCGATCAGATTTTAACCGTCACCCGAATACGGGTGACGCGGCCCGATCAGATTTTGAAACCGTCACCCGAATACGGGTGACGCGGCAGCCAACGTGTTGAAGGGCGCGTACGGTCAAGCGAAATTCGACCACGAGGGGGTGAAAAGCGGTATATTCAAACGGTCGGGAATATTTCCCGTCTTAAACGTCCGATTCCCGAAATTCCTGTTCGAACACGATTTTACCGGGCGCGTAATAAAGGGTGTCCCCAAAATTAGGGCGAGATTTGAATTTGCCACAATTCTTGCAGTAAAGTCTGAAACCCAATTAAAAAAAAAAAAACCCAATTTGACAGCCGATAGATTGAGGGTTGAAACGAATGGAGCACGTTACGCGATAGAATAACGCGTTTTCGAGCCATAACTCGATTCAAATCTTGCGTTAATTTTGGGGACACCCTATAAATATTATCGAATTTCGTACACGGCGAACGCGTGAAAATCGGTTAAATTTATGGTGCACAACGTGTGTGTGTGTGTCATGGACACCTGTTACGCCCGGCCGACCGTTATTCAGTCAGAAGGGGGCGGGGGGAGAAAAAAAAAACATTATCGTAATTTCCGGACTTTTTAACATCGGAAAGCTGTTAGTGGCGCCCCAATTCAGGGGGTGCCGGCGCCGTTTCCTTATCCGTAATAACACACGGTCTAGAACCGAAGAAGAACCGGCATGATGTAGTGCCTTTAATAATAAAGACGGAAAGCTCGCTTCTGTACTAGGGGTGGGGGTACCAACCCCGCCGTTTTCTTAGTGTGTGAGCGTATTTAAAGGCAATCTGTTGGGCTTCGGGGGGGTGGGGGGGCGGGGGATGATATCGGTACTGGGCTAAGGAGTAGAACTCAGCCCCCCTGAACCAACCCCCCCGCTTTCAGCGGGTTTCCGCATACATTTTAATTTAAACGACGGGTTTTGCATACTAATAAGTGCGGCATATGGGTTGTAAATCACATCTCTCTCTCCTCTCTACCTCTACTCCCTAAAACACCCGCCAACCCCCGGTCGAAAATATATATATATATCTATATACAGGGAAGAGAGCGGAAGGGCCGAAGGGTAGCCGGCTGGTAAGGGAGTCGGCGGCTTTAAGATACACGGTAATTATTCCCAACGGTGGAGTGATTTATTATTTTATATCTCGGGACCGGTGGAGGCCTCCACCCCCACCCCCGGTCTAACCCCTCGGTGAGCAAAAAACCTGAGGGGGGGGGCCCGAGAGTTTTTGTCAAGGCGGACGGTCGGGGGGTTGGGGCGGCGTCTTGCGGGCTTAATGAAGCCCGAGAATAAATCATGCGGCCCGCCATCTAATACATTGTAGATGAGCGCCTCTCTCTCTCCCGCCCAACCCCCCCAAAAACAACCCCTCCGCCAAGGAGTAATTCCACCTGAGAAGTTCTTCTGTTTCTCGTAAGCATTTCATTACCGGGACCCGACGGGGGAAGTTTCCCCCGAATTCCCCCTTCACGGCGGAAAGAAGCACTAATTTCTTTCGGTTTTATTCTCCAGGAAAAACCACCCCCAACCGCCTCCAGAGCGTATTACTTGTTTTATACAATCGGGTTTTAAAGGAGGAGAAGGAAAAGAGACGTTACAACCCCACCACGTATTGTAGCGAACGCGCTATAACTGAACAAACAATAGACACAAAACGCGTTGTACGGGGAAAGGGCTTTTCTTCAACAATTTCAACCCTTAACGCTCAATTTTTTTGAAAAAACCTGTCAAATTTTTTTTCCGTAAATAACACTCTTCTTGGCAAAGAGATACAAAATTATTGGAAATATTTATTTTAATTTTGGATTTTGTCGCAAGTGTCCAATGTTTTGCACGTACATAGACTATTTTTTAAATTTTATTTACACGTTTATAATAATAATGACACTAGTATTTATTTTTAAAAAATTATTCGAAATTTTCTTCTGGCCCGGTCCAAAAAAATGTATCCACCCTTCAACAGTCCATAACTTGCCAACTAATTGACCGAGTTGTCTCTCATTTTTGGGTGAAAGTGAAGCTTAAAGTCCAACTTAAAGATGGAAATCATTAGGAGAATATTAGGTGTAACCGAAATTAATCGTTCAGTTTTCGATAAGATGTATTTTGGTGTTGAGGAGTTCTCTTCAAGAGGGGGGGGGGGGGTGGGAATCGAAAATTTGCCGGAAAAGTGGCAGAGAATATAGTGGATTAATAATTTAAGTTTTTTAGAGAAATAAAATGAATTCCAGAGTCGAAATGTCGATTACTTTCGGGGTACCTCCCCCCCCTTTCGGGCCCCCGAACCACCGAAACGTCTCTAACGAGTAAATATTCGTTCAATTCGAGTAAAAACCGCTTTCCAAACGATTTATAGGGGGGCCGATCTTGAACCCTTAAATAAATTTTAACCGGGTGTTATTTGAAAATTGATATATCTACATGAAATGATAATTGAACGGAATTTCATTCCGGCTTCGGTATAATTCATAATGACTCGGGCCCCCCCCGAGGGGTGGGGTGCGTTATTTATGGAACGGAAAGGGGTTCGTGACCGACCACTCAAAGCACAACTTCCGTTTAACTCGGTTCAGTCACGAACGCGAATTAGCGCAGACGATTGGGGCGGTTGGGAAAGCCCCGGGGAGCCGGAAAAGCCCGGGAAAAGTCCTTTGGGGGTGGTTGGGGGTGGTTGGGGGAGGGAAAAGCGGACAGTTCCCGAGTGAAATCCATCAAGTCCGACGGCCGTTCAAAAGTTCATGATTTCGGCGTAGACCATTTCAAAACTTTCAAATTACAATTTGTAATTTCATGTGTTTACAGGGTGAAAATTCCACCGGGATTCGAACCCGGGTCAAAACTCTTTTTTCCCCCCTAAAAAATTGTACACATAAATATGTCTCAATTCTTGAATCGTTTTTGCCCAAATTTAAAAAAAAATTTTTGTAATAAATTTGGCTCGAAAAGAGGACGTAAAGATTAGCTTCTAAATACAGTGCAATTACATTCAACGAGGAAATCATATATTAATTATTAATCTACTCATATATTCAACGATATTACACAACTCTCCGGCCACTTTTCCAATTTTTCGGCAAATTTTCGATTCCCCCCCCCTCCCTTGAAAAACTGCTCAAGACCAAAATACAACTTATCAAATTGATGATTACACTTTTGAGTACACCTAATATATTTTCCAATCTCTTACTTAGATGTTTTTCAATCGGATATAAAATATATTCTTTGTCTATTCCAATTGAAATAATCTCGAGTCTGTCCTTTCCATTAATTTCCTCGTCCCTTAATTATGAAAGTGGCGCCTAAGTCAATTCAAACTTTAAATAAAAACATTTTCATACGAAATTCACACAAAATTTCATATCCACAGTAAACTTCAATTAATCGAGACTGATAAAATTGTAAATTGAAATGTCGCGTAATATAAAAATATTTGTTAATTTATTCGAAAGCGATTCGTTAAAATGTCTCGAAACCAGAAATTTGCGACTTATACCATATAAACTTATATATTAAAACTCTATTAACTTCCTTTACATGAATATTCACTCTGTGTCCTATACGACAATTATTATTGATTTTCCTACACATCAATATATTAGGGGTGCACACAAAAGTAATCGATATTTTGAATTTTGTAATTCATTTTATTTTGCTAAAAATGAAACTTTAATTATTAATCTACTATATATTAGTGAGAACTGCTCAAGACCGAAATACATCTTATCGAATTGTTGATTACTTTTGGGTGCAACTAATATTTATTGAATTATCTTTTAGTGCAATTCTTCGGCGAAATCCCGTTTTTCGAAATCAAACCTTAGGGTTCTCTGTCGTATTTTCCCAACAAATGATAAAGTGAAACTCTTTTTTTTTTTGGCTCCGGGGTGAACCGATGAATTAGTAAATAACCCCCCACCCCCACCCACCGTCATCCCTTCACTCAATAATTATTACTTTCTGTGTTACTCCGTGTTCCGATCACGATGTCCAACCCTCCACCCCCCAACCCCCGCGGGCCACTCAAAGGATTATTCATAATTCATACCCGAGGTTGATGCGGGAGGATTGAGGTGAACGGCGGGAGGGGAGGGGGTTGAAGGCGGTTACCTACCCTCTGAAAAATGAACGTACCCCCCACGAATAATATTCGCCGTGTAAATATATCGAGCGCCGTCCCTCCATCAACCCCCACCCCTGCAAACAGGTAACAGTTCTCCACCCCCATCCCCCTGTAATTGTCCCCGATGTTGTAATCCTCCCCCAATAAGCGAAACGTTACGGCCTCAAGATTACAGAGTTTTACTTTTTATAAATTCACGCCGAATACAATTTATACTACTGTCCGAACTTCCTTCCAGACTGGAGTAGAAAATAAGTCCGATAGGAATTCCTCCTAAAGAATTATAGAAATACGAAAATTAACGGCCGATGGATGTTTCGAACGATTGCGAAACTCCCGATTCATTATATCCATCGCCCCATCAAATATTACTCAATTGATTTCTATTTCTCTACGCAGAATAAGATCAATTTTTCGGTCTCGAGGAATTCCTCAAATCGGAAAATTTGCCGGAAAAATGACCGGAGAATTGTATCGATAATATCGGTGAAAGTGGATTAATTTTTAGCGAAATAAAACGAATTCCAAAATCAAAATGTTGATTACTTTAGGTGGAAATTTTTTGTTACTACCCCCTTTTATTTTGTTACGACTACGAATTTTAAACAATATTCAATGACGGGCGCGATTCAATAACACAAAATCTTTTAGGGATAATCCCGCCGCTACCCTTATCGGATATCAACCCTTAATGGAAGGAGGATTTCCTCCTGAAGACGATGTATCGGGGAGAGGTTGAATTTGCAGATACTAAATTAAAGTAGAAATTTACGGATCGAAAAAAAAAATATTATAATAATGGAAATTAAAAATTTGTATCGGGAAATATTACTGTACGAATTTTTTTCCAGTCTGATACGGCCGAACTATGCTTTTTTCTCTTTTCTCTCCCTCTTTCTTGTTTTCCGAAAAGGGATAGGACAATAAAAGAATTCCCGACGAAAAGGAGTTTTCGAAGGGCCAAAAAAAGGACGATATATCCATAGGCGACCCCCCCGCCACCCCCAAATCATCAACCCAAACCCGGTTTTATTGTTATACGACCCCCAGGGCCCCAGTTTAGGGCCGCCCCCAAAAAAAAAAAAAAAAAGAAAAGTATTTCGTATTTTAATTCGCCGATATCATCATATACACTGTGTGTGTGTGTGTTTCTAGACGAAAAGTCGCGAAAACTGGATAACTCGGAATATATTACTGCCCTTCTGAGGGCGGTTTCCGCTCCATTTCACCACCGACTATAACGACCGACAACCCCAAAAATCTTACGGGATGGTACGAGCTCTCCCCTAGAAAATGGCTTCAATAGACGGGCAGTATCGAATCCAGAGTGAATACTGATTCTACAACAGAATGTAATAATAAACTACAGTTTTCAATGTACAAACGAGAGATTCTGATCGCTGGTTTAGAATAAGAAAACAAGAAAGTGTATCGTGAGAACAATTTCATGAAGTTATCGCATGTAGGACGGTCGAATAAGGGTTGTGGAAAGAAGGATTTTTCCTTGTGTTCGGACTGGAAGGGTTTTTCCCCTTTGGAGAACGGAGCTCAAGTAAAAAACTGACAATTTAATCCACTCTCTCACCCATCCATTTTCGCCCCCAACCACCCCCCCCCCACCATCCACTTGTCGGCTTAAACTAGAGATATTCTCAGCCCTTAGACTAGAATTGTTCTGAAAACTGCCATCTTTGGGCGGTTACTTTTATCACGAAATATACGTGTGAAAAAAGAAAAATTCCTCTGAGAAAATTGCGAAACCTCGGTAGCCGGTAACGCCCGAGAGGGGGCCGAAGAGTACAATTCGATTTCTACGAAAATTTTTCTACGATTTTCTTTATCTATCCGCTCGTTTAATATTATTTACCCCGGTTCCCGGGTCCCGATTTTTTTTCAGGACAGAACGCGCCGAAAATAAAACTCTGCAATAACTGTCCTAATAATAACACCGGGGAGCCCGAAAATTAATCATTTCTAATTGCGAAAAGTGAAAAAAAAAAAAAAACCTGGAGGTAAAACGCTACCGTCTGAAATATTGGTTGTTTTCGGCGTAAAGGGGTGGCCCCGACGGTGACTGCAGGGTGGGGTGGGACCCTGCTAAGGGCGGCACCATCTCATTTTTCTAATTTTTTTTTTTTAATTAATAGATCGCAGAGTGTCGACAGTGGGGGTGGTTCCAATTTGGCAGGGGACCAAACTCCGGGGGTTGCGCGGCCGATACCGCCAAAACAAGGGCCGGCACTTTATAGGCCTGGTGGGGAGGGGGTGGAGGTGGTGGCCCTATCGCCCCATTAGTGCTTTTTTTCATTTATTTCTCGCCCCTACGCGTTATATATATATATATAGAAATTTTTTTTCGTCCGATTTTAAGACGCGTCAACCCCGCGGCAGCGTTGTTATACACAGGGTGTTGTCCCCCCCGAAATTAGCGCAAGATTTGCCACAGCATTCTTCGGGACAACCCCTATTGAAAAAAAAAACCATTCGGCAGCCGATAGTTTAGCGGAATTGAGCGCGTTACACGGATAGAACAAAGTGTTTTAATTGTCGAAAAATATTTAAAAAATAATGAAAGTTCGGCGGCCGCAGTTCAATTCAAATCTGGCGTTAAACGGGGGGTCAGAGGTTAATCAATTTGCGGGTCACGTCGGCGCCGTTACACGGCCGGTTGAACAGTTACAGGCGACTTAAAGCGCCACAATTTGTCTCTCAATCCGTTTTGCCGCGGCGCTACCGAAGGTGGCGAGAAGCCGAAACCGATCTGGGGCGGTTTCATGACTCATAAGAGGAGATCCAGACATGAGACCAAGAGTACGGTCTACCCCCTGCTTTTTGTACCCGCGTTACAAAATTTCAATTACCCCTTTGCTGTCCCAAGTAAAGATAAGGAAGGTGGACAATTGTGGGCCATCCTTTAAATTTCAATTTTTCGACTAAATACTTGGTGATTTCGCCAGTTCGGTCCTAAGCTGACTGGAGCGATTGGAATCGGGGTTGAGAAGCGAGCCGGTCCCTGGGCGTATTGTAGGGTGGATCGGGGTTAGTTAGTGTGATTAGCGTTAATTAGAGGGACCGGATGGACGGGAGGGCGGAGGGGTTGCCAGCCGAGGGGGCGGGGGCGGTTCTAGCTGGTGCAAGGAACTGTGCTGGGAGTTAAACATAGCATGACCCCCTCCATAGTGATGGGGGCACCGCGGCGACGTCAGCCCCCATCCACCCCCACGGTGCACCCCGCAACGGAAAATGGGCTTCCAGCTACTTAAATTACTTCCAGCTAATCGCCGGGAATTTCCCCGACCGGCGCACGCCCCTAATCAAATATCCAAACGCCGACAGAGCACAAAATAGGAAAGGGGGCCGCTATCTCAGACACAGTTTCACACAACAAACGGCCCAACTAAATTTTCAATCAAGATTTTTTTTTATTCCATCAATTTCGACGAATATTATTAACGGGATATTCAGGACCGAGCGATCAATCGACCTATCGACCCCCAGGGGTGACCACCTGGGACCGGGGGGAGAACGCCCCCCACCAACCCCACGGTTGGGGGTTGAAGAACACACCATCATTTGGCGCTGAATATTTTACAAGGATCAACCCCCTGGGGGAGTGGGGGGCGGGCAGACCACGCCACATTCTATTATTGAAAGCCGAGACCACCCCCACCACCTCCCCGCCCTTCTTCCAAACAACAACTTATTTGCCTTCCTCTAATTCTTGGCCAGTCGGAAATCGAGGGCGATCGATAGCCGGAAGGCGGCCCCGATTCTCTTCTTCCAGGAGGGGTGGAATTAAGGAGTTTTCCTGCGACCCCGCCGCGTCGGGGTAAAATAACCATAACGGCGGAAATTGTTAGGTGTGGGGGGGGAATCTGGAAAACAGAATAACGTTAAGACCCGCCTCCAGGTATATGGAGGAAGGGGAGGGGTTGATCCGACTCCGGTAGGACCCCGATGATGGACACGGCAAGAGTTCGACTTGAGAACGCGAGGGGGCGGCAAAAATTAAGGGCGAAAAAGGGGAAAAAAAATCCCCGAATGACAACATAATTTCCTGACTGGAGTTCCGGCTTTCGTCCATTTAACGGAGTTCAGAAATATATACACAGGCAGTTCAGTTTTTCGAAAGTTTCCAGTTTCCAGTCCGAGGTTGCTCCGTTGCCGCCGCCGCCGCCGCCGGTAGACACCGAGGGACAATGCTAAATTTGCTGTTCACTTGGAATTAACGGGAAGTAAGTCCCAGTTTGCGAATAGCCGCATAGGAAATAATAAGTAACTAACTCCCGGCGTCACAATGAACTCCGCTTTTCCCCCCCATTGTGCTATCCGTCTCCGCCGGCTAATGGCCGGCCTCAAGTGGGACGAGGAGTTCATTTCCTTCCATGAAATCCTGAACGGGGAGGGGAGGGTGCGCTCCGTCTCTCTCTCCATTTATCATTTAAGATTTCAGTTAAGTGGCCCTACAGGACGGTGCCCCCACAACCACCCCGGCTATTTGTCACCGCGGAGGGCAGGGGGGGTGGGCGGATGTGGGACAGAATTGACCAATTAGTCGGGGGCAGATGTGGGGGTGGCGGGTGCGACAGCCCCTCCCTTCCTATAGGGGATGAAATATCGGCGGTCCTCGGGCCCGGTGAGTCACGAGAAACCCGTATTAATACTCCCGTGTTAAGGGAAAAGGGGGTCGGGTTAGGAGTTGGGAGGGAGGGAAGGGGGGCTTCCTCCAACAACAACATTCGCCCCCACACCCCTTAACAACGCCATCCAGAATTTCTCCTCGATTAGTTAAGATAAGCTCGACCGGGCGCCCATCTCATATGTACACGTCGGCATTGTAATTCTTATTAGTTGGGAGTCGGGGCAATTAGCATGCGAAACGTGGAAGGCGGGGGGTGAAGGGGTTGGGGTTGAGGGGGTAAGGTCTTGTTTGCCCACGAGGTGTGTTTTCTCTGCGGGGTAGAACAGGCGAACTCCTAATTAGAAGCGGGGGTGTTGGGGTTGGGGTTGGGGGTTGACCATTAGCACACACACACACACACCCCGTACCCAACGCTACCGTATCCATAATGATATCCTTCCTGGACGAATCTTCAACCCCCGGAACACCGCAAACTGTGTGTATTTTCCACAGGTGTCCGAAATCAGAAAAGATTTTCATTATATTTTGAGGGGGATGGGGGAGGGGGGGCAATAATCTCAGATGATCGAAATGATCTCGTAACATCTTCAAACAGGGTTGAAAAGTCCAGGCCCCGCCTAAAATTTATAATATTTTAAAACCGTATTTTGACGACCTAAGCCCGAAGTCCACCCCTCCCCCCCCAAAATTCGTCTAATGAAAATTTGAGTTTCCAACAGAATATAATTCCGTTTACAAACATATATCCCTTATAGGGCACGAACAAAAATACCGGTATCGACGACTGCGTCGTAAAAACTCGTAAAAATTCCGCCGTTTTACTGCTGAAATTTTTACATCACACCAACTTTGAAAACCGGCATTAAAACTAGAATCGAATAAAACCAAGTTATATCCGCCGGTATTTTACTTCTGTTTCCGCTTAAATATAACTCCGGTGGAGAATGGATTTTATCCGGTTCAAAAAAAAAAACTCATATAACAATAATAGAATTCTATGGGTTACTACTATCGACAAAATTAACCCGAAAAACACAATAACAATACACATATATATATATATATATACAGGACACACAGACAACCGCCACAGTACAAGACGCCCAAAAACTACTGAAGACGGCGAGCGGCAGAAACCGGTCTAGCAAAAGACCGAACCGGCGAGAGTAGACAGAAACACGCGAAATCTACGGTATTTCAACCCCTGGCAGACCAAAAACAGGTATTCCAAACCAGTTATAGTCCTGTAGTTATAATTGATCGATAGAAACTTTCGTCCGAAACCACCCCAGTTGATTTTGCATTTA
This sequence comes from Lethocerus indicus, assembly GCA_019843655.1. Lineage (NCBI taxonomy): Eukaryota > Metazoa > Arthropoda > Insecta > Hemiptera > Belostomatidae > Lethocerus > Lethocerus indicus. The sequence continues at coordinate 35,590,694 of JACDQD010000003.1, read as the reverse complement.
ATTGAAAACGGTTAAATTCCGGTGGAAGTTTTAATCATTTTTATATAGTTTCGAGACAAGAAAGAGATAATGGGAAAAAGCTCATTGTGTCGGAGAATGGGGTACTGCGAAAGACGTAGGAAATATTGTGAACATGGGGGGATGGAGAAGGAGACATAATAGATATAATAAGCGAAATAATTATTTTATAGCTGATCCTTGAATCACAATTACCGATATAGTTTAACAATAAATGTTTTGTGGTCTGTGAGGGGTCGGAATGGGGTTCTAAGACGCAAAATTGGCCCAAAAATGCGTATGTCCAAAAAGGGGGTGTTAGGCCCAAAATGGGTTGTTAGACGCAAATTTGGTCCCAGAAATGGTTTTATCCAAAAGGGGGGTTAGGCCCAAAATGGGTTTTTAGACGCAAAATTGGCCCAGAAATGCGGTTTTATGTCCAAAAAGAGGGGGTTTAGGCCAAAAATGGGTTTTAGACGCAAAATTGGCCCAGAAATGCGGTTTTATGTCCAAAAAAGGGGGGTTTAGGCCAAAAATGGGGTTTTAGACGCAAAATTGGCCCAGAAACGCGGTTTTATGTCCAAGAAAAAAAAGGGGGGGTTTAGGCCCAAAAATGGGGTTTTAGACGCAAAATTGTCCCAGAAATGCGGTATTATGTCCAAAAAAGGGGGGTTTAGGGCCAAAATGGGGTTTTAGACGCAAAATTGGCCCAGAAATGCGGTATTATGTCCAAAAAGAATGGGGTGGTTTTAGGCCGAAAATGGGGTTTTAGACGCAAAATTGGCCCAAAAACTCTGTATTATGTCCACATATTCGTAGATAGATATTCGTAGACCACAAAACAGGTATTCTGAACTAAAGTGTAGAAGTATCAGACTGACTGGAGAATGTACTGAAGAACTTTACGAAGTACGACATTAGCCAGATATATATATATATTTATATGTTTCACAGCATCATATATGTATTTGTGTATCGTAAACCTGTTTTATGTTGAAAAATCAATTTAATCAATTGAAGACCGAATAATCAGCGCCGGGATAACCGATTCGTTTCCGGCCGGAGAAACGGAAACGAATGAAAATTTTAAGTTTTCCACAACAAACAAAGAGTGGCCGACGGACTTAAAATGGCACCGAGGAAGGAACCGAATTTGTATTAAATATTGAGTCGAGTTTCGGAGTTCCAGAATGATTTCGTTCCCGGGCAATTGTGACCGAATTGGTGCGGCGGGAAAACAGAGAAAATGATATCCACGAAATTGTTGAGCAAACACCTCAACCCTAGGGGGTGAAGGTGGGGGTGGAATGGCGGAGGGAGGAGCCGACACCATCCCCTAAACTGCCCTACCGGAACCCACCCACCCCCCATAATCGGGGTCGAGTGTTTTCCCGGATTTCTTTATTCAACGAATCAATGTCTCCCAACCCCCAACCTACCCCCTAACATCAGTTTTCCATGACGTGTATACGACGTAAATAATTCATTGTGGAGAGGGGGACGAGACGGAAAAGTTACAAATATTTATTGTACAATCAACTAGCTCGGAATACCAATTTTTCCTCAATGATAAGAAGGGATGGATTCACGAAAACCCGAAAATAATCGACGATTTGATAAGATTTTGGTCTTGAGGAATTCCTCAAGAGAGGAGAATCCGGGAAAATTTGTCGAAAATATCGGTCGAATATACAGTATCGATTAATAACTAGATCAGTTTCTTTTTAGCGAAATAAAATGAAAATTTCAAAGGTCACCCCTAATAGAAGAAGGTAGGGGGTGGAGCCCACGATATTCCCGGATTTAGCCCGGAAAAAACATTTTTTAACAGAAAATAACGTCCGGGGGATGGATATTGGGGGGTCAGGAAAATTAAATGTCGGAATTTCTTCGCGATTTCAGCCCCCCTTCCTCCTCCGCGGTTTTATCGCCCACCGGATATCAACCCCCACCCCCACCCACCCCCACCGGTTTATTTTGATAACGTCGAGCGGTCGGCGAAGCGGCCATGTTGTTATGTTGATTATTTCTTTTCGGCCCGTATTAAGTTTACCCTCACCGAAAGTATCCCTAAGTAAGGGATATATTCTCCCCAAAGGGAGACGGCTTAAATCCAGAAGTTTTTAAGTACCTCGTAATTCTTGAGGCTACAGAGTCGTCGGAGGCGGCGGCGGCGCCGCCTCATAAAACGGCTCTCGGCTCAAACAGCCTTTTTCATATTTTCCACCCTCCCTCCCTCCCTCCCACCCCTTCTTATTTTCCTTTTATTTTTGGAGAAAAACATTTTCCCCGCCACACAATTAAATTTAATGAACCGAACCTCTTCGGGATTTAAATCGCTTTCGAAACGAACCCTTATTTTAACGCTGCGTTTAACACCCAGAATTTTATGCTAAGAACAGCCCTAAAAACTGGCAATTTTTTGAACACATTGCGGCTTTTTTAAACGACCCTAATTCGAAGTCTTTTATTGTTAAAAAATTTAGAATACAACCGGCGACTTTGACGTTGAAGTAGCAAGTAGTAAGAAATGATTATAATGGAGAAGATCCTCCTTAAGTGGCTTATCCAGATTCGTTATTTTCCGATATCGTATCCGTTTTTAATTTATACTGGGCCGGCGCGTCTCCAGAGAATTATCCAGAAGTTATAAGGCCGGCTCGTTTAAATGCCTTACGGGCTATACTTCGTTGGCGGTAGAATAACCGCCGTTAAATTCTCGGCCGGGATATTAGGACCCGGTTGTATTGTGCTGGGGGAGGTTGAAGTGTGGCGGGGGCGTTAATAAAACTGCCTGCGGATCGTTCAAAACTCCGGCACCGAAACCCCACCCCGTTTGCCGCGAACCCCGAGGAATATTTTCTAATAAGTGACTTTACGCGTAAAACTCACAATGTTGCCCGCGAGTAGGGTTGGAGGGGGGGTGGGTGCCCTATACCACCCCCCCCACCCTCCTGCCCTATATGAACCGCGGCCTTTTTACGACCCCCAGGGTTAGTGGTGGGGGGGGGGGCGGTTCTTGCATCTTATATAGAGCAATGGGGACTTTTTAACAGTCCTTGCACTTGCCGCAAGTCGCGGTCGTCAAACCGGGGCTTTATTTTCAGACTAAGGGTTGGGGGGCGAGATTTTAACGGGGGGTTGGAGAGGGGGAATCAACCGAGAAATATTACCGCCCCCATCATCCCTCCGTCAACTCGGAGACGTTTGTTGCAACATTATTACGCACGGTAAGGGTAACTTTTAACAGCCAACCGAGGGGGGTTTAAATCGACTCATTCCGCGATTTAGACGGTAAAAGATTTTTATATTTTAATTTAAAGTAGTTTCCTATAAAGCATAAATAGCTGCACAATTCGAGCTCGGCCGACAACAATTCTCGAACGTTTTAACATTTGCGGTTGAGAATCTCGTGGAGGGGTAGGTGAAAAGGGGGTGGGGGCGATAGGGTGCGTTTAACCGATACCGCCGCCGTATGACTTTCGCCGAGGGGTGGAGTACCACTCGACTGGAAATTAGGCAAATATCAGTTAGGAGATCAGAGGGTTGGGGGTGGGGGGGGGTGGAAGCGCGCTTCTGCGGAGAACCAACCCCACGAATCTACCCACAGCATCCGCAGAGCTGATGGAGCCATTTTCGCCCCGCCCTCACCCCACCACACCCCACGAAGATGATTCGGGGCTATAATTACGCGGCCGCAAAGGGAAACGTAAGAAATACGCATAAGGTGGTGCGGAAACATCGGTACAATACAAAGGTACACAATAACGAACCATTAATAAGTGGACGGAGTTCCAAGGCCCGGATTTTTGGAAAAATTCCCCCCTCCTCCAAGTTTACGACCCTCTCCAACCCCTCTCTCTCTCTCACGATCGAACAGTTTTAAGGCTTATTAAAGTCGAAGCACAAATCTTCGACAACCCCACCGCCCCGCGTCCTACCCCTACAAATAACACAAAGGAACCGACGAGAGCCACCCCTAAAAAATTGTGGCGAACAGTGTAAATCGAAAATGAATGAAAATGTTTCAAAAATTAGAGAAACAACTTTGATTCAAGATCATTTTTTTTTTGCTGCCGGCCTGAAAAGGTCCGACGAAGGGTAAAAATCCCCTAATCTGATTCCCCCCCCCCCGCCCCCAACACCAAATGCCAGTACAGCAACCGAGGTAAATTAAACAGATATTTAATTGTATAAATTTTATTCAACGGAAAATCAAAAATTTGTACCCCGTTTCCGAGGGTGATTAATTGTATTTACAGGTTTAACATACGCGTTTTGTTGTCTGCGAGGGGTTGGCGTATATATATATATATATATATATATATATATACGTTGTATGTCCGTCGCAATAACAAGTGCAGTGTGGATGGCCCCAGGAAAAAAACATCCCCAAAGTGCCGCAACAGTGACCGACAGAGCGCTACTGAAGATGCGGCCGAAACCGGTCTAGAAAAAGACCGAAAGCGGCGAGAGGAGACAGAAACACAACACAACAAACCTACTGTCTATTTACAGGCGTTACGACCAATTCATGAGTCGTAAACCAATCGAGTTCGTAAACCGCAGTATATTTCCTATATTTATGCGATTATTTAGTCTAACTCTATTTTGGTCTAATGGAGGGAAATGCGGCAAGAATTCCTACAAGAAAATATTGTCTAGGGGGCGGGGGGTTAAGGGAGGGGGCGGCGGCCCTTCGGTTACGTCATACACGTCAACCCCTGCCGCCGCCGCCGCCGCCACCCCCTCGCCGCCTTCTCGCCTTCGGACGTTTAATCGCTGCTAAGGTTAATGAGGGTAACTCGGGGTTGGTGGGGAGCGAGGGGCGTACCACGGCGTAACCCGTACCGTTCCGGATGAAAGGGGGTGGGGTGGTGGTGGCTGGGGTTTGTTATAGTTTGTGGGGGAGGGGGCACAGAATGTTCAGGGGGTCACCCCTGCACGCACGGGGTTCAATAAGCCCCCGCCGGCAACCTCCCCTTAGAAAACTATTCCTTCCACCCCCGGGGTCGTGTTGAATTCATCTAGATTCCAATTATCGGGAATTACGAACGTAAAAACGCGTCCCGAAAACCACCCCCCACCCCCTCCACCCCAAACAGAACGGAAATGGGACAATCGGAAAAATATCAGCCGGGAATAGACCGATCGATAGACCGAAACATTTTTTCCCCTATACCGGGTTTCCGCCGTCGTCGGTAGATAAACGCGAACACCCACAAGTGTCACTTGTACTGCGGTGTTTGTCTATATGTATATATATATACGTATAGCTATATGTACGTATATATATACACTTGAGCGGATTAACAAAATACCACCCCCAACCCCCATCCCCCCCCATCAACTCGAATAAGACAAACATAATTCCCCCAATAACAAGATATATATACGCGACAAACACCACAGTACAGGTGACACAGTGACTGTGGCGAACAGCCGAAACCGGTCTAGAAAAAAAGACCAGACCGGCGAGAGGACTTACCTACACGGTAAAGTAAGTATATTTCACTGCTTTTCCGATCCAAAATACTAATAATTACAGACAGTTTAACACATTTCGAATCGAGTTTTACACTATCGGGCTTAAATTCTAATTGAAAGTGTCGATTAGGAACCTACGATTAAGTGTACGTCCAATATCTTAAAAGTGTCCAATAGCGCTAAGAGCCAGTGGGGGGTTGAAAGGGGCTCATTCTCTCTGTGTGGTGTAAATCTCCTTTTGTTGTTTCGACCGGGGCTTTCTTTTGTCTAAGGGTTTAGGGCTTTGACACCGCTTCGCCTTTTGATACCCCCTATTTTCGTAATTAACGCAAGGGTGCAACAACCCCCAGAGCGCAATAGACCCCTCCTATGTGACAGAGTGAAGGGAACGGTATAACGTACTTTGTTTTAAATCTAATTTACTCAAGAAATGATAACTGTCTACGCCCTTTGTGTTCTAAGTTCATCAGAATAAGTATGTCGAGAGTAGAGAGATCCCGTTGAGCCCGATCAATTTATCTAATTTATTATAATTTCGATAATAAGCTCAATTGGAACATGTTGTTGGGAACATGAATCTCTCTGGATGCGAGCGATATCGGTCCTTAGATAACGTCAAAAACATACTAAATACCTCATTATATTGTTGTCGACTTAAGGGCGGGGGTAAGTACCTCCTGAAAAGTACCACCGGGGCCGGTTTTATATAATTGTAATTTTAATAAACATTTCGACGAAAGCTAAGTTATAATCCGGCGGTAATTTGCGATTTACATTTGCACTCCTTTAGGGGCGGGGGGCGTTTTGTAAATTACTGAGAATTACAGACCGCCATTGAGTAACCCCCAACCCCGTAACCCATCTAGATATTTACATTCATTTACCGGTCGTGCCTTTGATGTGTCGGTGAGAAGGGATGTTCCACACCCCCCGACGGCCGAGACCGGGTTAATCGCCGCCCCTTTCCCTTCGCCGTTTCATCCCCCCACCCCAACCAACCACCCCAAATGTACCAAGTACGACACGCAAATTCGCGGCTTCATCCCTTCCCAACGGTGGGTTTGAATCGGTTACATCTGCATTTATAACCCGGGGGCCTCAAGGAGGAATTGCCGCCGCCGCCCCCCACCGAGATTTAATTGAGGGGTTGAATTTTTAATAATCTTATCTCAACATTACGGTTGCATCGTTTACCCCTTTGAAGTTCAAGATCGTTTTCACACTTTTTTTTCCAACAGTTTTATTGTCACAACCCCCTCTGTTCTCCTGTAGGATAATTTAGGGGCAGTACATATGCCTTGTTGGGTCAATATATGAAATTCTCCTGTAGGTTAATGTAGGGGTAGTACATATGCCTTGTTGGGTCAATATATGAAATTCTCCTGTAGGTTAATGTAGGGGTAGTACATACGCCTTGTTGGGTCAATATATGAAATTCTCCTGTAGGTTAATGTAGGGGTAGTACATATGCCTTGTTGGGTCAATATATGAAATTCTCCTGTAGGTTAATGTAGGGGTAGTACATATGCCTTGTTGGGTCAATATATGAAATTCTCCTGTAGGTTAATGTAGGGGTAGTACATATGCCTTGTTGGGTCAATATATGAAATTCTCCTGTAGGTTAATGTAGGGGTAGTACATATGCCTTGTTGGGTCGATATATGAAATTCTCCTGTAGGATAATCTAGGGGCAGTAGATATGCCTTAGACTATAAAGACTATAATAGACTATAAAGTGTGGAACAAAATTGGGAGCACGTACTCCAGAGTACGTTCCGGGGGCGGACGCTGGAGACACAGAGGGCGGAAACTTTAGATCAGTCATTATTAATATTGTTTTCAGCATTAAAAAAATTTTTTTTTTATAAAACGGCGGAACAACGGCCGTATGAGCCGGGACTCATGAAGGATTCAGAAGGGGTGGAGGAGGAGGAGGAAGTCCAACACCAACCTCCTTCACCCCAACCATCACAGGAGAATTAATTTGCTCGACCGGAGCGAAAAAAAAAAAATAACAATAAAAACAATAACGGGGCGGTCGCGCCCCTTTAAATTGTTAAACGCCCCGAGGGCCGTTCATTCGGCGCTATATTACAGGTAAACGCCGGTAATAAAATAATATTCACGTTAAACGACTCTGCGCTGACCGTTTTAAAACGGCCTTGAAACGGTACGAAAATCACTCCAAGATGAGGTATGAAATATATTAAAAAAGTATCCAAAAGTAATCGACAATTTGATGCAGTTGTCGATAATATCGTTGAATATACAGAGGGGTCGAAAAAAAATGTATCCACTGTTCAACAGGTCCATAAATTGCAAACTAATTGACGGAGTTGTCTCATTTTTGGTAGTTTTTATAGTTTTTTTTTTTTTTTGGTAATCACGAATCACCCACAGTCCTAATCCAACGGTACCTGGGAAAAAAGGGCTCGGCAGCGAATGGGAAAAAGATATATTTTTCCACAATTATCGGTCCCCGCTCGAACATCGATATAGCTCTTCTCGTAATTAAAAGTTTACAATAAAAAAAAGAGAAAAAGGGTTGGTAATTAGGGTCGGAGGACGTCGTTCGTGCGCCCCACGAATTAATTCGGTCTCACGAACCTCAAATATCCCTCAAGGTTCGGACGACAGGTGCCCTTTTGCCGGGTCAATCTCAAAGGGATAAGTCGGCAACTGCCCCCCCAACCCCCCACCAACAACCCCTAAAGGCGGCAATCCCACTATAGGATCTGACTCGTCCTCCGCCCGGGTCCTCATGAATGATAAATATCAAGGGTTGGGGGGGTGGCGGGCTCAAGTGGTCCAGGTTCCCACAGGAATATTAACGGTGGGCGACAAAAGGGTCGCGGGGAAAATTACACACCGTCAAGGGCCTAATGCTCACCGTGGCCAGCCATTGTGCTAACGTCTCTAGCGTGACGCCGAAACCTTTCAATTATTGAATAAAGGGCGCGGGCGGCCGCGGTACGGGAATATACCGCGGGAACGACCGGTCGGTGATCGGGGTCGGGGTCGGGGGTGAATTATTGAGGCGGCCGACCGAATAACCGCCCCCAATTAACCCCTAACCCCCAACCTCCCTCCCACCCCACTGTTGACCCCCGCCTATTATCAGGCCCGCGGGGTCGAAGCATTTAATCCCCGAAAGAAACCGGGACGCGGCTTCAATCAATCCCGCCCCATTCCCATTTCTCCCTATTTGACTGGGGGATGAAAATATATATCGATGTTGAATATTGGCTTCATGATTTACAGTTGTCAGAAAATAACATACACCGTTTTGTTTATATATATATATATATATATCGGATATATATTTGAATATATTCTGAAGTTACTTTTTCAGTCATATCGAAGGACCAGTTTTTGAAATGAAAAATAATTTTCCGTAACCTGTTTATTAAATTATATTATTACGGAACACAACAGCCCTTGTGACTCATTGCATATATAATAAAATAACCAATTTAATTGGCATTAAATCGCATATTATTTATAAATAATCACTTATAGTTTTAAAGGTCCTATTAGATTTTTAAAATGCGCTAAACGGCGTTTCCTGGGGTACAGTTATCGAGCCGAATTTTACTGATTAAATTAGAGGTAAAAAACGAGGATTCTACGGGAATTTTAAGCTGCATTAAGTAATATACTAAGTATTGGACGTGCAGAGCAGAATTTGGTGTAATCACTGGGTGGACAACACAGGGTGGAACTGGTTAAATTCACGAAATAGCTGGATGTTAACTCTCCTGCTAAACGAGGTTTTCCTACACCATGATATATATTTAGTCCTGTATAAATTCTAGTATTTTATTAGATTTTGGACAAAAAAATCCCCCTCCCCCTCCTCCCCCACCCCCGTAAAGGCCGCCCCCGTTCCTTCCACCCTGTGTATATACAGTCGAAAAATGTGTCCCCGTACACCACATACAGGAAGGGGTGGTGGTATAGTCTCTTGAGGCGGCGACGTAGGGAGAAGGGGGAGGGTCCTCCCTTAAAGTTGATATCGATCAGGGCGAACTCCCGCCCTCCCCAACTCCCTCGCCCTAAACTCCTGGACTCTCGGTCTCTGATATAAATCCAATAGCAAACAGTTAGCGGGGCGCGGGATGGGGGCCGGGGAGGGGGTTGCGCCTCCACCACCGCCCCCTCATCCTAAACTTCGGTGCCCAACTTTCTTAACCCCCAAACCCCCTACAACCTCGCCAGCCCCCTCATGAGCCGCCATTACAATCTACCGCCCCCGAGACTGCCAACTTAGCGCTGTTGGGGGTTGGTGCCAGGGGGCGGGGGCGGGGGGGGCTTCGGCCTCTCCACGTGCCCGCGTCACACGCACACACACCAAACTGGGTATAACACAACATATTTAACCGATCCTACGGTACGTAACGTTCGAAACGACTACTGCTACTGGGGGCTGCCACGAAATAAGTAACCCCGGAAGACCGCAGTAACAATCCGGGACAGGATTTTTGAAATTTCGATATTCCAATCGAGTTAATATTCTCGTTTAATGTTTCGTTTAACGCAGGCCGATAACACACAGGGGGTGATAAAGCGGCTAGGACGGGGAAGCTGGGTGGACGAGATAAGGGCGGGCGGCGGCGCCCCGTAGGGGTTGATTAGCCTCGGGGACTGCGCGGCGGGGTGGCGAGAGGGTGGAAAACGGAGACGGAACGGGTGGGGGGATGGTTATAACTAAATAATTGTAGACGGATAAATCGGTCGTAACAATCTTATTCCAACTTCTGGAAGTCTAGAAATAGAATTCAAACAAAAATTACTGTGTTTTAAAAAATATTATAAGCAAGGATTGATTTTATTTAATCAAATGAATTAGGAATTTCTTAGTTTAGTATTACCCGAGCCTACGATGTTTTCGCCTACTTAGTCAAAAGTAGTTAAAACGCATTTCCTAAAGGGAGCTTAATCTTCAGATCTTCGGCCTAACCCTTCTTCCCTTTATTAAAACTTCTTCAGGCCCGAAGTACAAAACATTTTACGTGTTTACAAAGCGACTGAAGTCGACTGAAACGGCTGGCGATAAAACATAGACAGGATTTAACGGTGAATAACGTTCACCGTCTGTAATTAGTTCTAGGGGTTGAATGGGGATGGGGGGCGGTGTAATAAAGAGTGGAGGGCGGCTAAAACATCCAGTAATCTTAATTATCGGAAGGGTGAACTAGTCCCGGGGGTTAGGTTAAAACATTCTAACGTTGGGGGCTGGGATTTAAAACGACTGTGTTTTAAGTCGGCCGGGGCGCCTCGCTCTTCGGTGATGAACTGAAGGGCCGATAGTTAACGGTAGGAGGGGTAGTTTGTCACGTGACTGAGGAGAAAACAAGAGGGGTGTGTGTGAGGAACGGGCAAAACCCTTGGGGGTTTGTTAGTTGGGGGCGGGGGGGCGGTCAGGATCGAGCCACCCCACCCCCGTCACCCCTTTCTGTAAACAATTAGCCTAGCAACCCCCAACCCCTCTCTCTCTCTCTCGCTCAGTGCGGGGCTAATTCAATAATTGGAGAAACAATTGGAAGGGGTTTTCCGGGGGGGGCGGGGGGGGGGTTGCGATTGAAAACCTCGCCGGTACGAATTTAAATGAAATTGGCGGGCACTGAAAGGGAAGTCGGAAAAGGTGGGGAGTGCAGGGGCGGGGTGGGGGGTAACGGCACTTTTTCAACTAATAACACACACTTGATTAGGCCGGTTAATTGGTACGAAATTACAAAAGGCCGACCGAGCGTGTAAAGGGCGCCCCCACCACCACCCCCAACGGAAGGGCCGACATCGACGTTAAAAGGGTAATCGATAAACGGCAGAGCGATACGCGCGACCGGCTTTGATCGGATAAAGTCCTCGCGGTTTATAAACACTCGATAAAAGTCCGGTCCATGAAACGTCCCCTAATGAACGACTGTTTTTTTTTTTGGGGGTGGGTTTCAGTTTTATAGCGAAAAAACGATTCGCTCGTCGATGCTTTACGGCAACAACTTGTTATATACCCGAGGGCCTACTTTGGCCCCGGTCGTAGTAAAACTTTATGTTGTGAAGTACATTTTCGCAGAAAACCGTCACGAAAACAATAACGGTTCGATTTCACTTACACCTGAGAAAGGGGTGTAGGCCCAAAATGGGGATCGGTTAATTTTTTAAATTTTTACAGCAAGTTTTGTTCCTATCTACTGGTAGTAAGTATGACAGGATTTTAACTTTCAACCCCTGGAGCATTGGATAAGGAGATATTGAGAGGCGCGAGTTTCAAAAAGTCTCAGATAGGGTAGTTTTTCCCATTTTTCCACAGTTCCTTTTGCGTATACCTTCGCAGCCGTCGAAAGAAATCTTTTATTTTATTTTTTTTTGGCACACTTTTTGGTATTTTTTTTGGTGATCCCCCATTCGGGTGATTAAGAGGCGTGTCGGTCCAACCCTGCAGCGCCCTGATCCCCGAATGGGGCTCGATTTAAAAAAAAAAAACAATATTCGACGAACCGGTTTTTAAAAAACATATTCGGGGTACTTTATGAAGAATTTTGGGGAAAAATAATTTCGGTATTTAGCGTAGGGTTAAGCGTCGAAACGCCCTAATCGTATATATACACCAGGTACAAAATCTGCATCGTTCCTAAGTACGTAAAATAATTGTTTTCTAAAGAGGTACCGAATATTATATTTCCCCAAAAACACAAAATTCAGTTGAATACAATCGGAAAAACAAATTGTTGTAATAATGCGAGCGGACAATCGGGGTCACTGGGGCCGTCAACAAGTACAAACCACCCCCGCCACCCCTTGAGTATAAACGACGGCGAGGGGGTAGTTTCTTAAGGAAAAAAGCTGTGTCGGGAAACCGCCCCACCCCCGGACAGTATAATTGTGATGACTGTAAAGCATCAAAAGAGGGCTGCCCTAGGTTCCTCCTCTTTCAACCCCTCTTCGGCAGGGAACAATCTGCTAAATACACTTTACGAAGGGCGGGGGGCGGCGCGAATTCTTTCCGGTTTACGGAGGCGGATTTGAGAAAAAAAAAAAAAAAGAAAAGTAAGGGAAGAACAAAGAGAAATACGATGCCGGAAAAAAAAAATCTCCGTAGGAGGAGCATGAATAAAGGATCAGGCGATTATACCACTCGAAATCAGGAAGTTAAAATTCCTAGGGACGGCGGTTTTAAAACGCGGGGTGAGGTTGGGAAGGGGGTGGCGGCGGCGGCTAGGGGTTGATTACCGTCGAGGGTGGTGGAGGGGGTGGTGGTGGCCCCATTACCATGGGAATGGGGACGGGGTGGGCCCACCCCCCACCCCTCATCCTCATCCTCATCCGCCTCCTCCTTCCTCCTCATCCTTGCACAGATGTCACCGCTGGATTACAATCAGTGCGTCTCGCACAGTTACAACGCAGAGATAAACGCGTATCGATTATTTCCCAACCCCTATCCTCGTCCCTCGTCCACTTTCTCGTCTTCGTCCTCTTTCCTCCCCACCACCCAACCCCGAACCCTTCTACTCGTCCATCTTTCCGAAAATCCGCTATAACGTCGTCAATATCCCGGGGGGGTTCGTCCGCCAAACTTTCATTATTTTTAAATATTTTCCAAACGAGAAAACGCCCCCCCCAATTTACAGTACTGAAACCCCTAAACTATCGGCTTTCAAATTTTTTTTTTTTTTTAAATAGGGTTGAACCGACTTTACTACAAAGAATGTTTTGGGGGGGGGGCAAATTGAAATCTCGCGTTAATTTCGGTACACCCCATATACGCATTAAATACGTATATACGCAGCTTTTTGCACTTAGCACAAGAGTCGACAACGAATTTCACACACGCACAATACAAATATACAAACTGAATATATTATTTTTTTTTTTTCAAATTGAAGCACCTCAAATTTGGTTGAACCGAGATTTGGGCCACCTTCGAATTTGTCCGTTTAATAATTGCCACTATTTTATTACTAGAACTATAAATTTAACACCCAATTTGTATCCTGCAAGTATATTTTTAAATTCATTGAAAGGCGAACACTCGAATATCTCGATTTCAAGTATAAATTATGGACTTTGGCCACTTTCAAAATAAACGGCACAGTATATATATATTTTTTTTCACTTTTTCACTGATCTTATTTCAATAAAGTCCGGAGCTTAGAGGGCATAAACCCGATTGTAAACACTTAAAATCAGTTTCAATAATCAGATTCGTCGAATACTCAAAACGCGCACTTACAGGAAATAATCATAAACACAAAAATTATGAAATTCTCGGGGGGGGCGAGATTTTAAAAATTGATGAAAATTACAATTTCACTTTGTTATAGAATTTTTCTTCAATTACAAATATTGAACTGTTGGACAAACGGAACATGGGAAAATAAAAAAAAAAAAAAATTGTAAATTTTCACAGATTTTAACTGTTTATGTTGGATAGCATTATCAGATTAAATACCCGCACAATGCAAGATATTGTATAGAGGGTTTTTTTTCCCCTTAAAATCCTCCTTCGTATCTGCTGGAGTAGGACTGGAGAATAGGGTGGTTTTCAGCTTCCAGTCGATCTATTCGATACCGTCATTTCGCGCGCTGTTAGGGCTCTGAAGGGTCGAAAAAAAATTGCGACAAGAACTACCCTTCTACCTGTCGTTGAACTGGAATTAACGGCGTAAAAAACGTTTCCTCGCAGCCTTCAACACAGTAATAATAATAAATATCGAAGGGTCGTAATTCGTCGGATACTCAATTCGAAAAAACGACTATTATATCTACCCAATTTTCGACACAACTGTTATTAAATTCACCCCCTTTGGTATAGCGTTCTTTGAAACGCTAATTCCTCTGGGAGGTTCACAAACATACATTTTCAAACTGGCGCAACCCTCAGAAAAAAAACAGTCAAAAATTCTAGCCCCATTTAACTTGTCTCTTATATATTAGGGGTAATCCAGAAAGTAATCGAAATTTTGAATTTGAAGATCAAAAATTGAAGATTGAAGACGGAAAATTTGACGCCTTACAAGAGGCTATGATTTAGGGGGGGGGAGGAGGGGGGTTGTTTGCGACTGACTGACAAATTCATTTCGGGGGGATGATTCTCGCCGGAGAAAACCAACCCCCGCACAAGGGCTAACAAGGCCCTTATTCTCGTTAGCGCGGCGGAGAGACAATTCGGACTGATAAAGGCTAATTTTCATCAGAAAATAACCCCCCCCCACCAACCGAAACCACCCCTCGAACAATGAGAACTGCCCTGAACAACCCCCCCAACCATCAACAAGGCCGAGAGGTACAAAACACACAACACCGGGCGGGGGTACGAGAGGGATGTTTTCATGATATAATTGCAGTTTCGGGGCGAGAAATATACACCCCGAAACTAACTAAAAAAAAATTTTTTGAAATAACTCCAGCGCACAGCAGAAACCGTAAAAAAAAACAATTTAGAAAATACAAAATTTAGTATACAAAATACTGTAAGTTACCGAAAAATAACGAGCATATTTTAGGGCAAATTTTCGTAATAATATTATCTGTAATTTGCAATAGAAGTGTCTTTCTTCATAATAACTTTCGTCCGAAAACCTCCCCCGCTTCCAAGATATTGGTTGTTATTATTAGGGGTAGCCAAAAATAATCGACATTTTGACTTTGGAATTAATTTTATTTTTCTAAAAAAGAAACTTCAATTATTAATCTACTATATATTCAATATTATCAACAACCCTCAAGCCACTTTTGGGGAAAATTTTCAATTCCTCTCTTGAGGAAATCCTCGAGACCAAAATACATCTTATCAAATTGTCGATTACTTTTGGTTACGCCTAATATAATATCAGAAATTGTAAGTAGAAATATTCGTTTCTAAGAGATTTGGGTAAAAATTAAGGTAATTAAAGTAATAACCCGAAAGAATTTATCTTCATTTTACAACAAATCGCAGTATTTCTAACATAATTATTCGATATTACGGGATCGAATAAAGCGAGTACGGAAATCTACCGAATGTAACGAAATTAAATAGGCAATATATTGTATATTCTTCGGCCGAGAAACGGAATAATATATTTGTTGTATCGGCTTATTTATTCGAAAAAATATTCTCTCAATTTGAAAACTCGAAGTCAAACGGAAACTGTTCAAAAACCAGTTATTTAATATAAGATCTAAAATCAACCGGGGTTTCGTCTACACTGAAATATGCAAGGGTTGTTTTTCATAAGTTACGATAAAAAGAAAATTATATTACAAAGAAATATAACAAATGGGGAAAATGAATTCGCAAAGCTCAACAAACGAAATCCGTCCGAAAATGTAATTTTTTCCCTTAAAATCCTGTCAAATAACTGTTGGCACGATAGATTTATACTTTAACTAATAAATTAACGAAACGAAATATATTAAAACACTTTAATACTGCAAACCAGTTTTATCACTTTAAACTCAAGTCACAATCGCACTAATTTTCGTCTAGTGCGGCCGACAAACTTTCATTATTTTTTGTGAATATTGTCTCAAAAAAAAAAGAGGAAAACACGTCGTTCTATCGTGTAACAACCCCTATTTGTACTGACCCCTAAAACTGGCTGTCGAATGGTTTTTTTTTTAAAAAATAGGGTTGCCGAATTTACTGCAAGAATTGTGGCAAATTCGAATTTTCAGGGACACCACCCCCCCCAGCACCTGTAAACAACCCCCGAATTCACGAAAATATTCCGTTATTCACGAATTCACTGTTCACTTTTTAAGTACACTGAATGTTGGGAATTTCTACTTACAGGCTCCAGAAGTCCAACGTCGCCGTGATGATATCGCGATAATATCTCGCTTTATTTTCGGTTAATTTGCCCCTTAACTGTAGATATATTAGGGGGTGGAAACATAGAGCCTCTTCAGCGTAAGTCTTCCGTAGAAATTAACACATTTTTATAATAGCTTATTAACTTTATATAAAGTATATACTTTTCTGAATATCAATAACAAATTTCCCGGTTAAATCCCGGCAAGAGCGAACTTGAGATTCGGGAATTTTCTAAAATATTAAATCGCGCTATTACATAAAAATTGTCTATATTACAAATCTGAATTGGTGAATTTGTCTTATACAAAAGAATAAGACCGTAGGGTAGCGCTATAATGGTGAAATGGAGGAAAAAAAACGTTATTGGATGCTCATCCAAAGGGAAAATCCAATGGATTTGTCGGGCCGATCTGGGGATTTTGTACAGACCGGTATATATAATTCAGGATAATAAAAGTACCCTTATTAATAGAGAAGCGAAATTATGGACAAAATAGACCGATTACGAACTACCCTTACAACGCGTATTCCAACTCCGAAAGTGTCAGGAATTTTTGGGTTTTTTTCAAAAATTTTTATATTCATTTACGAATATCTATTTCGCCCCCTTCGAAGTATAATCCCTTGTGCCACTTTACGTAAAAATAATTCATTTTTTTTGATCCCGTTTTGAGCCCCGGCGTCCTTCGATGACGCGTTTTCATCTACTCGATTTTCGGCCGAAAATTTCGATTCTTCCGCCAAAAAAAAAAAAAAAATTTCAAAATCGACACGTTCAAGTCGTCATCGACTTGCGGTATCAGTAATACCAATTTTATTAACTTTATCAGTATTTTTTCAGTCCGTTTTTGACGCGCCTGTGTGTGGGTGTCCGTCCGGCACGCCCTTCTTCGCCCTTAACGCCATTTCGCCCCTTTTAAAAACATTCCGTACAGCCGATAAACGTCGCTTACAAAGGTACAAAGGTAGTGGGGAGACGGTCAACGTTCGAATTTAATTTTGATTTTAACGCGCAAAATTCGACACATATTCTCGGAACCATTTTTCGTGACGGACCGAGAAAACGTGCTGGGGAAAAAGGGCGGTTTTAAAAGATCAACCGAAATTGTGGTCATAACGTGTCAACAAAAAACACGAGGCTACAGAAAAACCGTAGATTGAATATATTTATTTCGTGGAAATTTAAAATTCGCGATACTTTAAAGTAGGAAGGGGAGGACAGAATTTTTTTTGTTTTCCCCCTTAATCCGAATCCGAAAATATTTCCCCTAATAGACGTAACAGAATAGATAGACCGTTTATCCTCGTTTTTATTCGATCGACAATAAAAATATTATATTATTATTGAGTGTAAAATTCTGTCGTATAGGGGTGTACCGAAATTAACGCGAATTCGAATTTGATACCATTTTTGCAGTAAAATTGTAAAAACTATTTGACAGCCGCCAGTTCAGTAAAATGGGGGTTGTTACACGATAGAGCAACGTTTTTCAAGAAAATATTTCAAAAATAATGTTAAGTTGCGTTGTAATTTTGGTACACCCTATACTTTAAATTACTTCGTCGAATTTGTATATTCGAGCGCAATATATATATATATATTATATATTTTGGGGGGGGCAAAATCCGACACAGTGTACTATAATTCGAAATGACTGAATGAGACTTTTAAGCCACCCCGTCAATAACAGTTTGTTGACAAAACTTTATGTCAACGGAACGTGGATATTTTTTTTTTCTATACCGCCTTATCGACAAAAATAGGTCAAAAACCGGTCAATGAAATAAAAAAAAACGTTTATTTCTGTGCACCGGGGACGGAACAATATTCCGGGGGTTGTTCTGAACCAAAATATTTCGTAGGGGGGGTTGTTCGGCGGGTGCCGTGCGGGTTTAGTATCGGGACGCTTCAAGGGGCCGGAGAAACGTTAAAAGACCGTCGTATATTTTTAAAATGTACCGATTTAATACATTAAATTATGTATTGACGATTACGAATTGACTTAATTTTACGGACATTTGAAGTTGAATAAGAAGCGATGAAAATAAAAAGCTACGGTAATTTACAATTTTCGTCTATTTTCGGCTTCCACCGATCGACTCTACCGTTCAACGATACATCGGATTAATAGATAAATACGAATATATAATTGAAAATAGACAGCGTAACTAGGAAATATTTCGTCAATTGCTGCGCAAAACTTTGAAAAAGGGCAAAGCTAACACGTTTTTGCCCTAAGTTAGGATGAAATTTTAAAACGGTCTTAAAGCCGCCGCTTTACGCGTACAACACTGGACAGGGTGGTTTTTTATTCCCAGTATATTTTCAGTATTTTTCCCCGCTTCGATTATTCGTGTATTTTCTACGAGGGAAGCGGGAGATTTTAACCCTGTCCCGGGGACACAGAAGGTCCTGAAGATTTATACTTAAAAAAAATGTTTTTTTTAAACCAATAATACGAATAGAATCGAGGTTAAAATTGGGGATATTCGGACTTTACCAGAAAACGAGACCGGTACTTGTTGAATGTTTTTTTTATACGTTCCAAGAACGCATAACTGTTCAAAAATTGTATTTTTTTTTTTTGGTATCTTACTCGTCTTTCTGACTCTTCTGGGGGGTGAGCGCGGAAACGCAGTAAAAATAAAGTATATACCGGAAAAATCGCTGAAATTAAGAATTTTTGGTCGGAAAAATCCCGTTTAAAGAATTTAAGGGATGAATTTAATGTGCCGCTTTCCTAATCATCCCCCCCCCCTTGGCCCTAAAATTCCGAACTTCCAGAAAAAAAAGTAACTCAATTTGCGGAACGCGAATTTGAAATTGTTAGAAAATTTCCCCCCCCCCAAGCGGTTCGATTACGAAGTAAAATTAGTAATATTAGTTACACGGCCCCCTCTGTTATTCTCGTCTATTCTGGTAGAAACTATTCCGATTTCGGGATTTTTCGGGAGAAAATTTTACACGGCCAAAAGAGAAAACTGTAATCGACGTAGTAATAAATCAATTTTTTTTGTGGGGTTGTAAGACACGGGGAAAATAAAGTCGGGGATGGATTTTTTTCACGAAACTGAATATTTCCAGGTTTCTCGTTTTAATTTTGTCCGATTTTTCGGGGATGACGGGGCGGGGCGGGGGGAATCGCCCTTCGCCAGTTTTTGCGGGGGCGGGGGCGGCGGGGATGTCTGCCGAGGACGTGCCCGGTCCGTTTTCACGGCGGGGCGGCATGTATCGGGTGTATCGGGGGCGGCGGTAGGGGTAGGGGGGGGCGGTCGGGGTCTGGCGGGGTTGAGTGGGTGGTACGGGGGGCGGTGGGCGGTGCCGGAGGCGGAGCCCCGTCCGGCCAATAGCCGCCGCCCCCGGCACCAAAAATACATCAATACATTACCTGGCCGCCTCCGGCCCATCCCCACCCGGCCGGCGGGGGCGGGCGGAGAAAAATTCTCGCCGCCCCCACCCTGAAAATATATCGAAGCACATAACCCCCCCAACCAACCCACCTTCATCCCCCAACCCGGCTATGTATATAACCCTACGTATATAACTCCCCGTTTTATACAAATTCACAGTCTTATAAACGCGTTATTTATCGAATATATAAAACAAATTTCAAAATAAAATATTTCACGATTCCTTCCAGTAATGGTCCCAAAGTCCAAAATATAACCCGATATTGTAGTTTGTAACGTTGTTTACAACAGAAGTCCACAAAAACGGTACAGCGGAGCAGAGTAATATAAGTAGTAGATGTACTCAACTTTCATTTCATGAGTAAACTTTCATTTCACTTCCCCAACTAATTTAATCCACTTACGGGGGAAGAAAACGCGAATGGTCCACCAGCATCGATTTCAAAGTACATAAAAAATATCCGACGGTTTATTTATTTTGGACGCGAACGGAACTGTACTTCCGAATTAAACGCTCGAGACACTTTGAGTACTTGAATAAGTAGTTTTGAGGAAATTTCAAGTTGTAGGAATGTTTTTTTTTTGTGTTTTTTCTCCGTAATCGAAAAAACCTATCGGGATTGAGAATAAAAAATATCAACGGTATGTACATATTTACTGGATTGAGCCGGAGCCTGAAGGGGAGGCGTAAGAAAGGGGCGCCGACAGAGGAGGGTGGCCCCAATCTGGGTCAGGAGGGCGCGTTAGGCCCCGACGGAGATTTGAACGCCGGCATTACACCGAACCCGGCCTCACTCCCACCAACCCCGACGGTACCGCTTCAACCCCCCACGGTCCCGTTTCAACCCCCACGGTCGACTTCGGATACCGGTACTGGACCGCGCGGCCCGAATCGGAGGCGGACGGACGACAAAGACGACGACGACGACGACGCGTTTTGAAGGAAGAACACCGACTCACTGGAGCCGCGAATTAAGAAGACACCCCTTTCCACCCCCTCGCCGAGGGAGGGGGGGCTATGAATAGCCCCGACTTAAACTCCAAAAGTGTAGGCTGAGGGGGGGGAGGAGGAGATATAAAGAGTTTTAAGTTTGCCCCCTCGCCAACCCCCACCCACCCGCAGGACCCCGAGGAGGGGGTGGAGCGAAAAAGTTTTTCTGAACTGTCATAAACTTAAGTAAAGTCCGCGGGCGGCCCGAGGGGGGGGGGGGCACGAGGGCGCTAAGTTTTCAAAACCGAAGTCAAACAAAGTAAGTAATGAAAGTTTGTTATTGTCGAAAGAGAGGGGGGGTGGGCGCGCGCCCCGCACTTACCTGCGCGTGTGCGTGTGCGTCCGTTAAGTGCTGCGGTGGTTATTTGGGCGGTGCGAAAATGTGTGTGTGGTACGCCTGGCGAGCTACTAGTTACTGGGGGCAGGCCGGAGGCAGACTCGGAGGCGGCGTGGGGGCGGCGGCGGCGGCGGAGATGCTCGAGCCGGCCCGAACGCACCCCCACCCGGCGGCCGGTATCGATCGGCGCGGGGCCGCCCTCGATTACGGGGAGGAGGCGGGTTGTAGTTTTTTGTGGGGGAGCGGAGGGGCCCCGTGGGCGGGACACCTACCCCGGGAGAAAGGGTTGCGCACAACCGACTCCGCCCCCGACCGCCCACCCCAAACTAATAGTTCCACTATTAGCGACGCCCCACCAACCGCTATAGACTCGCGTCCCGGGCCTCCTTCTATTCTATAACTTGCCGGACGTCTTTTCCGAACCAAAACAATCCCTCCACCCCCTCCCCTTCACCGACGCGAAACTCCCGAGGGGGGGGGCAAACTTTCCCTCAACTTTGTTCGGCGGGACAACAAAAAAAAATTGGGGCCCGAGCCGTTTTTCGTCAACACCGACACTCTTATTGGGGCATACCGTAGAGGTAGGAGGTATGCGGGGTGGAGAATTTAAAAAAAAACTTTTGAAAAAAAATAAACCTCCTTAAACGGACGAAATTCGAACCTCTGTGTTAAACCGAAAAATGGAGGGCGGGGTTATATATTCGGGGTGTATTATAGTAGACAACCCCCACCCCTACCGCTGTTGGACGATACCAATAATTCGCGGTGTGGTCACACCCCCCCCCCACCTTTATTCGTGCCGTATCGATCCGAATATATACGAAGATGTAAACTTCATAAACCGTAAGAAATAAGTTTCTCCAGGATTCGGCGGGCGTAAATAGTAGAAACGTCAGTGTGTAATCGTCGATTAAAATTAAAAACCTGATAAAATAAGCCCTGAAGATCTTGTCTCTTATTCATCAATCGCTGGCGTACGATAAGCGGAATGATTTCTAACGGCGCCCTAGATACTAAACCGCGACAGTTCGAGTGTACTGCGGGTTAGTATCTAATGGCGCCGTGTAAAGGTGTCGGACGAAAGCCCCAGTTATTACGTAGATCCCGCGATCAACAGGGCTTCAGAAACTCCGTTTAATCATTAAATAGTTTAATAAAAGCGGCCAGTTTAATTATAATTATATTCTGGACTACGATTTCGAGACGTAAAAATTCGCATATAACACCCCCCCCCGTTTCAATCGACGCGCATCGGAGAATCGAGGTTGACGAGGGTGGCGGAGGGGAGGCGGTTTAACGGGGCTTAAAAATGGCGCAGAAACTGGACCAAGTTTCAATGTCAGTTGTTTAAGTTGTTTAAGCAGAAGAAAGTCCGCTTCGACCCAGTTATAAAGCACTTAACCGGTTTTAGTGGCCCAAGTTGGACCCCCCCCCCCAGCTACTCCGACAACTCCTCGTCCGCCCGATTTTCGTGGTACTCCTCGGCGGGCGCACTTCCTCAAGACCCCGGGGGGGGGGGGGGGGGGGGGAGGGGGGCTTCTGTTTACAAACCTGCGATCGAAAGAGACGAAATTTTTTTTTTTTTTTTTCGATTCCTCAACTCAACGACTAGACTAATCGGTTATGGCAGTTTCGGGAATAAACTAGTACTTTTATGGAGTTTCCTCGACAAGACAACAAACTGCAGAATGAATTAGTCGAAAGGGAAAATTAAATCCTACGATCCGCATCAGTATTTTTACGAGCGATATTTTAAAGGGAAAATGGGGGTAATAAATTGAATTTTCTCTCCGATCGAGAAGATATCGGAATAAATTACGCATTTGAGTTTTACCCCGGGGATTGAGAAAATGAAGGAAAATTTAATTTGAGCGTACGATTTGAAAATACTGGATAGAAATTTTTGAATTTCGAAATTTTTCCCCGCGACTTTTCAAAATGGCAAAAAATATCGGAAGAAATTATGCTTTCCTCCGACGTAAGAGAACCATTTTTAAGGGAACATATTGTATATGGGGGCGTAACGCGTGATTTGAATACCGCCACAGCATTCTTGCAGTAAAGTTGGTTCAACCCTTAGTAAAAAAAAAAATAAAAAACACCATTCGACAGCCGATAGTTTAGGGTTTCAGTACAAAACTTGGGGGGTGGGGGTGGGGGGGGGCGCGTTACACGATAGAACAACGAGTTTTCATTGTCGGAAAATATTTCAAAAATAATATGAAAGTTTGACAGCCACAGTTCGATTCAAATTATGGGACACCCCCATATACAATATGTTCCCTTAAAAATGGTTCTTGGATACATAATACATATAATGAGTATGTATTTATTACATTCTGAGAATCGATCGGTCCCTCCTCCTCCTCCTCCTCCTCATCGTTGGAGGTGCCAAATTTGAAATTAACAATAATTATACTTTTCGAAAATGTATCGAAAAATCGCGAACCCCCACCCCATCCCCCCACCACCCCCCGACTGTTCGGTTAAATAATCTACGAACTATAATACAAATCCGTGTCCCGATATTCGCCTACCTGTTGAAGAAGGGAAGATTGAATTGGGGTCGTCGCTGGGGGGGGGGAGCGGGGGGAGGGGGCGAAGTTAAGTATAATGGTATTTAAACTTTCGTCGATTCATCGCGTCCCGTTGACCCATTTTGACAATGGGGGTGTGCGGGGGGGGGGCGGAATGAATCGGAGGAGTTTCGCAATAAATATTGCCGAAGAATGCAACGAAAACTTCATAAACCACCCCCAAAAGGTCTATATTCCCGATGTGAATAACTTGAGCGGCAGTTTTCATTCAACTTTCAGAGGAAAAACAGTTTCGAATTCCCAACTTCGGCTCTCACTGTGTTCAAATACTTTCAAAGTACAATTAGAACAAAGTATTTCCGCTTCCACTTCAGATCAACAAAGGATAATTGTTATAAGTAAATTTCGGGAATTTTCATTTTATACCACTTTAAGGGGGGGGGGGACTCGATAGTCCAAATTTACGGTTAAACCCACCCCCCCGCCCCCACCCCCGGGGAAAGAATTTTAAGTGACGTAAATTTGTCTCGTTTCTGTCGAAACACAGACTTAAGTTGAATCTTAGACTTGATAAGTATGCGCCGAGGACGAAATCATGTAAGAATTAAAGGTCAGTTTTATGTCAGTCTAAGTCGGCCAAATGGTTTTTATTCCCAAGTCCATATTTTTGATTTGCCACACCAATTGTTGCAGTAAAGTTCGCAACCCTTAAAAAAAAAAAAATTCATTTGACAGCCGATACAGTTTAGGGTCAGTATAAATGGGGGGGGTTAAACGATAGAACAACGTGTTTTCGTTGTCGAAACAATATTTCAAAAATAATGAAAGGGCCGCAGGGTTCGATTCAAATCTTGGGGGTTAATTTTGGGACACCCCCTATATTTTTAATGAACGACAGATTGTTGTAATTGAATAGATAATTTTTTTTTTTTTTTTTTTTAGTAATGACGGGCTAACAACTTCCCGCAGTAATGTCTTCCCCTGCCTCGGACTTAGTTAAGCACGGTGCTTCCTCAGTTAAGAACGTCTCCGCCTCCTCTAAATCTGGCTGCGGGAAGGTTTCGACTGATATAGAAGGCAACTGATTAGGAGCTAATACCGGCTATACCTCTTGGGCCCAAATGGATCCAGTGTTGACCCAAGTAAGGGATGGGGGTGGTATTAAAGGGCGGGCGCGGAGGTTCTAATCCCTTAAGTCCTGTTCATTACTACACATCAGTATTCCACCTCCGTCAGTTAACCGGGGGAGGGGGCTGACCACTCATTCCCCCCCATCCCTTCCCTTCCCTTCCCTTAGGGCCCATCACATTCCCCGCCAATAACCCCCGGTAAGTCACACGCACTCGCCAAGTCTAATGCAATCCTCACCCGAAAGCACACACAGACACAGACACACGCACAACCCTTACCTAAGCTTCGATTTAATATTACCACCGCCCTCCGACAACCCTTCTCTCCGCCGAGAGAAGTATTACCGGAAAGGTTTTCGAACCCCCAACCCCAACCCCTCTCCCGGAAAAAAAACGCGACAGAGGGCTAACACCGAACACCAATTTAAAAGACGCTAAAGTGCACAGAAGACCCCAAAAGAAATCGCTCTGTTAGTTGCTGAAAGAGTTAACTTATATAGGGTTGAATTTGCCGCCATTCTTGCACTAATTCTGTCGACCCTAATAGAAGAAAAAAAAATTCATTCGACAGCCGATAGCTTAGGGTGAGTACACGATGTTTTCATTGTTGTGACAATATTTGAAAGAATAATGAAAGTTTGGCAGCCCAAAGTTCGGTTCAAAGCGTTAATTTCGGGACACCCCTATATATATATATATATATATATAGACAATTTTCTATCCATTCGACTGTAGACCAAAAATACCTTTTTTGTTGATAACATTATAGATGCTATAATAAGTAAGAAATGAAATCTTTCGGATTGATTTAATGAAAGGAAATAAACTACCCCCCCCCCCCCGAGAGAACAAACGTTGGGAGGAGTCGGCATTCTTCTGTTCCTTAATCCGCGGATGAGGGCGACCTGGCTCTGTTTCCTTTCCGTTTTTTTTTTTAAGTCTAATAAGGAAACTCATTAGTTCCGCGCCCCTATTCGTCAGAAATGGGTCGGCGAGTCGGTCTCAGGAACTTTTCCTTTTCACCAAGAGCCGACGCCGAAAGGCTAATTCCGTTAGAGGGAGGGAGCAACCCCCAGCGCCTACCCCTTTAAACCGGGCCTTAAACCCGACAAATGAACCCGGTGCAGAAGCCCGGGTTCTGAAAGGGCGGTTTAAGAGAAAGGGGTGTGCCACCCTTGGACGTCGGGGCGTCGGTGTGGGGGTGTGGGGGTGGGGTCAGACCGGCCTTCTGAAAGGTTGTACTTGTCCTGAGGTATAAGCGGATTAGGGCCACCCCCCCCCCCTGGGGTGGACAGACCAACCCCCGCCCCCCACCAACGCCGCCTTTATGCCTCTTAACCCACCCCGCATCGCTACATGTAATTAATTCAACACAATTCGGCGGTCCCTCCCCTCCCCTCACGTCCATTCTAAGTCGTGACTACTGCCTTGTCACGGAACGCCAATCTACCTTACCCCCGCCCCCCCGCAGAGCACGGACCCCGTCATCCCTTATATTGGAAACACGTATATTGAACTTTCCAACTTTGTGCTTGGACAAGCTCTCCTCCTCAATCGGGCCACTACTGCCCTACGTCCCATTAACCCTCCTCTCGCTCCGTTCCCTTCACCCCGCCCCCCAACCACCCCCAACTCAGAAATCCACGCCGCCAGATTAAGCCAACTAATGAAATGGTCGGCCAACGAGGGGGTGAGGAAGGAGGGCTCGAAAGCCAGAAACGGTCGTGAATTTATTAACGCCGGAGGTAGGACGGATTTTCCATCCCCGAATATTAAAAACTAATTATCAGTCGATATTAACAAAAAATTCTACATAGTAACTTCATTCGAGTTATCGAATCGAAATAGAAAGAAAAAATATTTCGCGATTCTAACGCTCGAGTAATATATTCCGGGATCACATCTAATGGAAGGATAACTCTGGAGGTGGTCTCAGTGGCGGATGCCCGCCCCCGCCCCCAACCCCCCACGGTGCCACCCCCTCGGGTCCGACAGAGTTTTTTTATATACCCCTCGGCCCAGAAACTTTTTTGTTTGCTCGTCAATAGTGGAAAGGGCGAGAGGGTTGGTGGGCGGTAGGGAAGGGGGTAGACGCGGTGGAGCTTGGAAAAATAAGGGTGGAATTGGGAAAGGGACAGGGGCGGGGAGGGAGGTCGATCGCTCATTTGAATTGATTACTATTGGGAAACTGTGAGCAACTCTCTTTCCCACCAACTCACCCCCTCAACCCTCAACAACTGACTTTTTCTCCTCTGCCGTCATTCCCTCCAATCCACCACCCCCCCCGCCAACCCCCTATTTCTCCAACTCGTCCATTCACTCGCTCTTCATCCCCCCCACCCCCGCCCGCCCTTCTCCGCGTCCCATTCCTGTCCCACCTTATCCTTTATACGACGTTTCGCCGTGTGCCCTAACCACCCCAGCCAACCCCAAAACCATTTCTCTTCCGTAATATAGTCTATTCCCATCTCTCCTGCCGGACCGAAACAGTTGACTCTGGAACCCTCCCCTACCCCTAAATTCGGGAAGCTGAAAATGTGTATATTTCGGACGACTTAAGAAATGCCACCGAAGGGCCGACTACATTTCCAAATAGTTGATTAATTCCGAGCTTCTAAGGCTGACCCTCCCTACAACGATTCCTCGACTCCTTCCCCCCCCTACTACTTCTTGCCGGTGGCCACTTTCAATTATCATACTCCTCCCCCAGACGTTTCCCTTTCATTCGCCTAAATAACTCTCTTCTGGGGGGGGGGGGCGGGTGAGACCCGGGTTTCTTAATTGGATTCCGAAGTTATTTTCCCTTCACGGCCGTAATCAAATTCATTTAATCGCGCTTTTTCTACCCCCTCAGACACGTCAAACGACCCCCGGAGTTCGAGGGCCGATCGGGCCATCCATCCTTCCCCCCCATTCGAGAAACGCGTAAATACCCTCTCGGATTAAATCCCCAGATAATTCGGGTTTTTTTTTTTAAGTATCCTATTCCCCGTAGCGAGCCCGGTTTGGAACTCTCCGGACGCGGAATGGAGGCGGCCACTAGAGCTGGGGGGCGCTGAGTTAATAAACCGTCGGTATTTATGTTCTGTGCAGACCGGGAGGCCGCGGCCCCACTAGGTAGGTTTTCAGCAGACTTTGTGTATACAGCCGCGAACTTTGCCATTTAAATAGAAACAACACCGGCCGGAGAAATGGAACTTGCGGCTGTTATGGTTTGTAGGAGGACCTTGGGGGGAGGGGGGGCACTAACAGGGGCGCAGTTTATTTTTCAAAGTTTCGAAGTTGGGGGGGGGGCCGCCGCGAAGTTGGGCTTCCGATTCGGCCTAGCCCCCAACCCCGCCAAAATTATTAATGAGGCACCCCCCCATAACCACCATAACCCAACTGGAATATCATCCCTTAGAAAAGTATTACGTAGGGACAAGCGGTAAAACTGCGCCGACACGCTTAATAAAAAAAAAAAATCCTGTTAACGAGGACTCGAAGTTAAATGACTCTGTCGGGACGGGCGAAGCATCCTGTATGCACTGCATTATTTTTTTCTGCGCACTAAAGAACTACGGTCGCATAGAAATACCCTTCCCTATTCGGGACGTTCATAACATACCAGTGTGGTCCAAAAAAATGTATCCACCGTTCAACAGTCAATAACTGGCAAACCGATTGACTGAGTTGTCCCAATTTTGGTTGAAAGTGTAGCTTAAAGTCCAACTTAAAGATATATCACACTGTAGGTGTTCGAAATGATTATTACCGTAACTACCAAAATGAGACAAAACTCCGTCAATTAGTTTGCAAGTTATGGACTTGCAAAACGGTGGATACATTTTTTTTTGGACCCCTCTGTATATATATATATATATATATATATATATATATATATATATATATATATATGTACCACTGTTCCCTCGGTTAAGACAAATAGTCGAGTATGTTGGGCGGAAGGGTTGACCGAAGTATGTTTGCTTTTCCTGACGTTTCCCGTCAGGTACATTGGGGCTCGGTCATCACTCGTATAAGCGTTAATAAAAGTTATATACCACCCCCGCCGTGAAATAGGGGAGGGAAACTGCCGTTCAACCCCCACCCCCCCCGAGGAGGAGACGTAGCTCGTCCGAGGGAAATATCGTATAATATTAACAGTAATTACTGGGGAGTTCTTCTTCGTTTCAAAGAGTGATAAGCCGCAGAGGGCGGGACTGATTAGAGGGGGCGGGGCGGGGGGCTCGGGATAATTAGAGATTACAGAAGAGGGGGATGTCGATAATTTCCCTCAATCCCGTCTTCAATTAAGGACAACGCAGAATTCACAACCCGACACCGCCTGTCCACTGTCCAACGTTAACGGTTCAAAGGTTTTCCAGTGTTTCACAATCGAGCTTAAGACGACTCTCTAACTCTCCCCAATTTCCGACTATCACAACAATATTGTAATAAAATTAATGTTGAATGTATTGTAATATTTAAGATAATAAATGTAGTAAGGCCAATAGGCCGGAATACATGCAGTAATCACAATTTGTTTATACCGTTGTATCGTTATAATATCTGTATTTACAGAAATAAAAATTATTTGTATTTGTCTCCCTCAGTTTCCTGTAAAGGTATACGCAAATCAATCCTCTCTTATAATATATTTCAAATTAAAATTCGAAAGAGTTGAGATACTTGAATACATTGTATATTATATTGGGCTGACGGCGAAATACATATTAGTTTATTAGGTATCCATTTATTATATTTCCGTACGCGAAATGTTCAAATTTAGCGGTACAATAGAGAGAGTGGTCCAAAAAAATGTATCCACCGTTTAACAGTCAATAGCTTGGAGACTAATTGACGTAGTTGTAGCCAATTTTCGGCGAAAGTGTAGCTTAAAGTCCAACTTGAAGATATCACACTGTTCGCCCATTGCCGTTGAACGTTTTCCTACTTAAAATATTACTTCAAAACTGGACTTCATTTCGTCCAATTCTCTCTAAGCCTTGCGCCAGCCACACGTTCAATCGAGTACAACAAGGTACAACACAACTGACAACACAGAACAAAGCAATACAACCGACGTTATTTTGACTGCTACTGACGTTCCATGGAGTAAAAACGCGTAAAAAAAAAAAAATTTACACGCCGCAATGACTTACTTGCCAACCCAACAGTTAGGTGTATCCGGTGTTAACGACAAAACGAAAGCATTACTGTTTAAAGACCCTTAACCAGACTTAACTTTCAATGGCGATATAACAAAATTTGTTAGAACAAAGTTTGAAAATAATGAAATTATCGCTCTTCTCAATTTCGACTCGTTGAGTACGATGTGCGGCTTAAAATCAACTTATAGTAGTCGTCGGCGCGAAAGCTTTCAAACCTTTTTTTTTTTTTTCGAGGGTAATTAAAAGGAAAATTGGCCTAAATGAATCAATATCTATATTTGTTGCCGAACAAATGTTTTGCCGATAAATCGCGGGTTTTAGTTCGGAGAAGAATTTAAGAAGAAGAAGAAACGAGTGGGCCTCGAAACTTTCGGAGTTTCGCGGTGGTCCGCGAATCGAAAGTTCGATAATAAAATTCGAACCTTACACAGGAGGAAGGAAATGTGTTGTAACGCACCATTTTATTACGGCGAGATTGCTATAAAAAAAAAAAAATCTTACGGCCGAGTGATCAGAACGAGGTAAACGCGGTGTGAACACAAAATTGATTAAAAGAAGCCCGGGGGGGGTGGTTGGGGTGGGGGTGGTTGCGCTCATTAATTCCTCTAATGCTCGTTAATTTGTCTTCGGTTTTTTTTTTTTGGCTTTGTACACGGCCGAAAAGTGAACAGGGCCGAATAAGTAATAAGGGCCGTAGGGAGGGAAGGAAGGGCGCGAGAAGACATTAGCCCAAATTTGGGCCCAACAATTTTCTCACTCTCTTTGTGTCCCAGTTGTCACCGGAGCGGGTAATTGTCTAAAAGGGTGTGTGGGGGTGGGGGTTTGGGGGCGGCCCTTATATACAGGGCGTATACAGGCTCTAGCTACCGACAACACAACGGTTGAATTATGCTAAACAGGAGGGCGCCGTTTCCCGACCCCCCCCGGTGTTTCTCGCCCCGAAACGGAGAAATTCGCGATGAAATGGCAGAGGCAAAGGGGAGAGATTCAAATTCATTTAATTCTGTCTTCAAACCGACAAATAACTTGTGTTGTAAGCCCAATTGAGGAAAGTGTTTTTTCGTTCGTCTCTATAGATGGGGCCAACCCCCCAGGAGAGGCTACGAGAAACGCCGTAGTTCTAGGGGTTAAATCTCCACCCTCCCCCCCCTCCAACAGTATCCTGGAAACGTCCCCAACGTAAAAATTCCAGACGAGTATCAACGTCATTAATTTAAGTACTAGCCATTGGGCAGTATTAATGAACTTAGTGACTATAATATTGCGGGGGGGGGTAGTTAACGATGTTCTGTAGAGAAAACCCCGGCTCTAAATTATAATGCTTAATTGGCGTCTCCTGCTTCTGTTCCGGGACGCGTTCGAGGAGGAGAAAAAAAAAGAACACGAGGACTTAATTGAATTACATTAATTACAACCGGAGTGGATAAAGAGAGGGCGTACAAGGGGAAAAAACCGGATCTTGAGCCCAGATTCGACGGTTATAAGATATGGGGTACGGGGAAGGTTTAGACGACGCCGAGAGGTATTATAAGAGACGGGGGTGGGAGGGGGTGGATTGGAGAAATATTAGAGAGGTTGTGGCGGTCGGAAGGGTTGTGCTCTCCCTGGGGTGTGGGGGGGAGTGAGTGAGGATGGGAGGGTGGGCATATTAAACCAAGCGGCGATTCAGATAACGCCCCCTATACCCACCCCACCCCGCCAAAACACCCCCGAACTAATCGGGGTCGCCAAATTGGTCAGCGACCCCCAACGCGCGTACCACCCATTTAATAATAATAATAATAATACAACCGACTACTTGCTGCTACTGATTTATAGAGAAATGGTTCGCGTTAAAACGTGTTTTCCCGTTGAACGAATGTTTCATTTTCACGAAAATTATTTCGCCCCCAAGTCGAGGTCTCGGGCCGAAGTCTCGAAATCGCCGTTTTAAATTTATTAATTATCCCTAGAAATTCGTGTTATAGCCGAAAATTAAGTCTACCGAAGACGTCGCTAAGACGGAAATCAAAATTAACTTCGGCTAAAAGGGTTTAACAACTTGGAGAGCTGAATAGAAACCGTGCTTTGGGCGTATGTGCCGAGGGGGGGAGGGCGCGAGGCGTTATGAAAATGAATGAATTTCGGTAATTCTTCCGCTCCGGTTCCACCCACCCCCACCACCCCGTAAAGCCCGCGGGCGCCCTTAAGGAAAGGGACCCTCCTCCACCACACCCCTCATAAAGGAAGACGGCGCGGACCTACGGGTTATAATTCCGAGAGGAATGTCTGGCCCGGGGGCGAGTTACTTTAGTTAAAAGTATAATCATGTGAGAGGAGAGAGAGAGACAGAGAGGGTGAAAGTGGCGGGTGGGGGGGTTGGATGTGGAAGGGCTGTCTTGAGGGTGCAATGCTTAGTGATTAGGGCCGGGGACTCTGAGATGCCGGCAGCACAACCCCTTGCATAATTCACCCCGTGGTCATACCACACCCCTCCACACCCCACCCCCAAACAGCCCCGCACAACTCCGCCATCAACCCTGCGGCATAATCAAGAGACGCACACGCAGAGAAAGAGATAGGCGGAGGGGGTTGAGAAGGAAGGAGGGAGGGAGCAAGTTGAAGGGCTCCGGGTACTGCCCTGATTGCATTTCGCTGTCCTGGTTCCCCCCCACCACCCCCACATCCCCCTTCATCCCTTATAACTTTAACCCCTTTTATTCTATATTTACCACTTCCTTCCACCTCCTCCTCCTCCACCACACTCTTATATAGTCGTCCCCCCCCCCCCACCCCCTTTTTTATTCCCCCACAATTAATCTTTCATTCCGCTTTCCGCACCATTTTGCCCTCTTATCCAGTTATCCTTTCCCTCGACGGCGGGGGACGTAAAGACATTTATTACCTCGGACTTTCGTATTATTTTTAAACCACTGTAAGTACCGAAATTTTTTACTACCGAAAATTTTGCATAAAATTCACTTATTATCGAATTGTACCTCCGAATATGTTTATAAAAATCGGTTTGTCAAATATTTTAAAATCGAGTCCCATTCGTGGGGATTATCCCTAAACGTGAGACCGATCATCTTTCATTTCGAATAATAATCGAAAACATTAATAAAATGTAAAATTACTGTAAACGCATATGTCATATCAGAAAAAAATTAAAAAATTATCTGATCCCCATTCGGGGCAAGTTAATGGCTTAATATTTCGTTTATTAGTCGAAATAAAGTTGAAAATAAATTTATTCTTTCGATCGGAATGACGTGCTGTCGATAGTACCCCGTATATTTCGAGATACAAACAATTTTTATTTCTTTAAATACAAATGATACATCGATAAAACTATATAACCGGCCTATTGGCCCTACATTGATCGTGAATATTCAACAATATATGTTGTGATAATCGGGGAAATATGCAATAAAAACCCACCCCAGCCCCGGTAAATTTCCCGTATATTTCAATGCGGTTTTAGTCGAATCGTCTACTGGGTATTCCAAGTCACGACTGAGCCCGATGTGGAGTACGATCCGGAAAAGAAAATCGGACGGGGGCGGAATGAATATTTTCGCCTTAGTTTCAACCCTCAACCCCCACCCCCGAAATCATCCCACCCCTTTAATGAATAGCCGCCCGTTTATCCCTTTTGAGGCTTATCGATCGGGAAGAGTTGTGTCCGCCACCCCCCCCCCCTTCCCTTTCCGAAGGAAGACCGTTAAAATCTTAATTACAAGAGCTCCGGGCCTTTATTGCCATTTTTCCGCTCGGTCGAGGCCGGGATTTCGAGGGGTGCGGGGGTGAAGACAAAAAAATAATTAAAAAATAGAGGGTGTGTCTCTGCTACATGAAATACTCGGCAGGTGAAGGAGGCAACAGATTTTTAATTTGGGGACGCTTCTTGGCCTGAAGCTGGGGGGGGAAGGGGTGCTTGTCGTCCCGGGGGGCGGTGTTTATTATATGAAGGGTTATTGGGGGCCGTAGTAGGGGCGGATTTGCATCGGGTAACTAGAGGACATCTCCCTCCCCTGCCCCACGACGCCCACGCCCCCCACGAGAATTTATCCAATATCGTGACGTCGGGGTGGATGGGAGGGGGTAGGGCCCCTGTCCACCGGGGCAATCATGACATCGGGGACCTCGGACCTCAGGCACAATACAATACACACACACACACACAGCCGCACAAACAACCCCTTTAACTAACCCATTTTCACCTGTTTTGGGAATACCGCCCCCCGATCTACGTTCCTCCATATCCCCCCAACGGTATCCCTCGGCTCCTATGTATGTATGGGTTTTATGATTCCTCGATCCACCCCGAGGAGAACAACCCTCCTCCCTCACATCCCGCACCCCAGCGACCCCTTTCAACAGCCACCCCCAACCCGTATAATACCTGCGTTCCATTACAATTCAATGTGTTTTTTTTAGCGGTTTATAAAACGACACCTCCTTTATTATTTAATAGCCTTATCGATCCGAGAACTGACACTTGTTAAACACTTCCGGCGTTAATTATAACCGAGGAGATACAAATCCAATAATAACTGATATACTCCAATCCTTATACGCGAATTCGAAACAGTCTTCACCACGAAAGGGCTTATCTGTGCAAAGTGTTGACGTACTCTAAACACAATAGAATAAAGTCACCGATAATATTCGACCGTTGTTGGTTTAAGCCGGTAAATTCCGAGACAGAAACTCCGTTAAATTGGCGGAGAAGACATGATTATGGCCATGAGTGAGGGATGAGGGTGGGAGGAGGGAGGAGGGGGGGGCTCCTCCCTCCCTCATCCGGCCGACAGGTGAAACGTCAGAAGGGACGAACGCCTAATTGGTTTAACCCTCCGAGGGGGCGGGTGGTGGGGTGAGCCGTCGCGCTTAAAGGTCAAAGTAAATAGGAAGGGGTGATGAGTGACGGGGGGTGTGGACACAACGAGCTATGATAGCACTAGTAACCCGTGTAATTGTGTTAGAATCGGACCTTAACCCTTACAATGGGGGTTGGGGGTGGGGGTGGTCAGAGCCCTCTCAGCAGGTCCCCGTGTGTACACTGGTGAGTGGGCGCCCCCACTTCATCTAATGGACAGAGAAAAGGTCCACACCCCTCACCCCCATCTACAACCCCTACTACATTACCCCGGCTCTATTAATTTAACACTTTTACATTATTCTATTACCGCTGACCTGCTCCGGCCATTTGGTCCGCCCCCGCCCACCGCCCCCATTGTACTTAACAAGTACCGTTTTCGTTAGATGAAACTTCACTGTCCGAACGGGTAAAAGATTCTTTATAACTTTCGTTTTTGTTGATAACCTTGGGACGTTTGTCTGCCGTTTAATAGAGACGTTGAGTGTTTCCATTTTTCAAGATTTTCTATTGGGGGCCCAAGTCTCGTGACGTAAGGGCATAAAATGCAGTTCGGGAGAACCTATTTATTTTAATACGCCCACCCTCCTCCCCCACGATCACTATTAGACTATCCGGTGGGTGGTTACTTGAAGGGTGGGGAGAGCACCACTATCTCGGGGTGGGTGGGGTGGTGGTGTAGCCCCTCGGCTTTCCCACCGATAAATTATAAAGTTGGGCCCTCCCCCCACCTCCTCAACTACCCTCTGTCGCTTCCACTGCCGCCTCACACGACCCCTGGAAGTCGTAGCCTTCCTCCACTCCCACCCCTCAAGGATAAACGGCTAAAAACTCTGAATGTTAATAATATTAGTAGAATTATTTCTATCCACGCAGAATATGGGGTACGATGCGTTGTCACCGAATATTATTTGCAATTCGGTTGAGGATTACCAACTCGCCCTGTTCCAAATTTCTGCCTATGGTTTTTTTTTCCGTTAACCGAATTTCGGCGCCAAAACAGAATCCATCAAATCTGACCGACTGCCGCCGTTTTTTTCATCCCCGTTCGATAAGTGGATTTCAGAAATTTGAGGGGAAAAAACCCAATCGATGGGCCGAATCGGATTCGATTTTCAGACAATAAATCGTAGTCGATATTTCGGCAATTCGATTTTCCCCCCATTGGCAGGTTTTTCGGTAGAGATGATTGTAAAAGTTGGCCGGCCGTGTTAAATTGTCTTTCGAGGCGTTTATTCGTCAATGAAATTCGTTGGAAATTCGTTAATATAGACGGGAGCTCGGGGGGGGGGGCTTTTCCCGAAAGGAATTTTAAGGAATTAATGCGCCAATTCGTGGCGTATACTTTATCAAAAACTGGGTCACGTAGTCGGACGGGATCATGATTTATGAGTGATGGTTTAAGGGCGGTTTCGACTATTCGGGTCCGGTGTAATATACGAGGTGGCCGGGCAATATATGACGGTTTCTGGGGGAGGCGGAGGCGGGGGCGGGGCGGGGGTGGTAGTTGGCGGGACAGGGGGTAGTTTTAGCGAGGGGATGATGGATGGCGGTGGTGGTCCGGCGGCGGTGGTGGTAGTAGGTGGGCCGGCTAAACCGTGTTTAGTCGGGGACACGGCTCTCTGTTTGAGCCCCATTAATCACCCCCCGGGGTCCGGGTCAATTACATACGTGCCCTATCGTCGGCGGAGGCGGGACACCCTCTTAGACACAAACTGACACACACCCCCCACCAAAAATACACCCCGGGGTGGTCAGCCGCCGCCACCTCTCCCGGTAAATGATTAATCTCCCTAATTAGTGAAACGCAACCCCTTCCCCCCCCCCCCCACAACCCCGAACGGAATATATTCCAACTTTGCGCCGACGGAGCATTTTTACCAGAACGACTTTATTTCAACCCCCCACCCAACTCCAGAACAAGCTATACAAAACCCGAAACTGAAACCCGAATATTGATTCTTATCAGGCTAAGATACTAAATACCACCCTGGCGATTCATTCTTTAACCTTTATTGGGGTTGGCAACTGAGTAATTGCTGAATTGACCGATAACAAGTGGCGTTGTACACATTTTTAAGTACGTCAGTACATCTTTGTAGGGATAACATTCTTCGACACGTTATTATTTGTACCGAACATTCGGTATCAAAATCGTCTACGTCAAATTTCGCTTTTTTATTTTCCCAAATAAAAAAATTCGGGGTGATTTTTTTTCGTCCAAAGGACGTCCGGTGGAGGTCGATGACGACCGAATAAAGGCCGTTATTGAAGGGACATTGCAGAGAAGCTTAATGCAATATCTTGTACCTGCATTCGAGACCATCTACGGCTTATCCGTGCACAGGGGATGTTGACGCGCTTAAAAATATGTACAACGCGCCACTTTTTATCGGTGAATTCGGCAATTACTTAGTTGCCGACCCCAATAAAGTCGCTCTTCATAGCGATTCGTTCGAACAGATTTCGGGGTTTATTTTTTAGGCCTCGTTTTCCGTTGAAAAATAATTCAAAAGCCCAGTAAGAAATTTGGGGGGTGAATAATTGAGGGAGAGTCACCGCTATTGTCGTGCCCCCACCCCCAGAGAGGCCTTCCGGGGGTTGTCCGGCGGCCTAGGGGATGCGGCGTCCAATCTGTTAACGGACAGGATACGGGGGGGTTGGGTTGGGGGGGGGGGGGGTTGTATAATATTAAAGCCCCTTGCAGATAGGCGGTGGCAACAAAGGTGAGAGGGGGTGGCGGGAAGTGCGCGGAAACGGAGCCATTGTCACGTTGAAACGCCGCTGGAAAGGCTACTACCCCTTTCGAGCATTGTCACTAAGTTTAAGACACACCCCGGCGGCGTCAAGACGACCACCGATACAAATATATCGGGGTCCCACCGCCCCCAAAGGCGGAGGGTGGTGCTGTTCTACGGCCCCGACAGCTTTGTCAGAAAGCTCACGCTCCGATGGACAACCCCCCACCCCTCTCACCCCCAACAACCACCTATGAAACCGGTCGATATTTAATAATCCAACAGAGTGAAGAGTTAACTAACAACTCGACGTAAGCCCTGTAAAGCGGAGGCGCCGAGGGTGGAACTGACACACAGCCCCATGACCTGTGCGGGGAAATATCGGGTTGTTATGGCGTTATTTGTATTTTCACGAATTATTTCTACATCTTCAAACCTATTCAAGAGTATTACGAAATGTTTATTACAACATGCCAACTATATACGTCGTGCGTAGCACAAAATAAATAGGGGCTGCACGACACCCCCGAAGACGAGAAGAATCGGCACAATCATTTATTTGACGACCAGACAATAAATAAAATGCCGTTTACATCCCTTATAGTATATGTCATTGAAGCTTTACCCAACCTTCTGTACAAACTTTCAGCCTAAGATAGTGTAAATATTTTTGCTGTAATAGTTTAAAATTCGAGGTTCAAATTCAGGGCGTTTATAAAAATGTGCGTAAAAGTCCGCCCGCCCATATTTCGACCTAAAGTTCAAAATCCTGCGGTTATTATATATATATATATATATATATATATATATATATATATATATATATGTGCGTGCGCAGTGGGCAAGAAATACGGGATGTACTACGAGAAGGGTTGAAGCGGGGCACAATTTTCTTTAATCGAATTCTGGGATAATAGCCAATATTCTTAATATCCGGGATGAGGATAAGGGTTGGCTCCTTGTGTAGGGCTAGGGCCGCCCGCCCACCGCCACCAGTTAACCCCTTAGTGGAAATCCCCCCTCCCTCGGGGAGGGCTCGCCCTGTAACCCTTATTCATACTTCCTCGCCCTTTCACCCTCCCCCCACCAAGAGACCGAGAAGGGGAGAAAAGGGCAGACAGTTAGTTACTTACTCCTTTGCTTTGATGCCCCGTCGACCCTTTTATCAGCCCTGAGAGCCCTATCTCCTCGCATTGTCCCGCTTCTATGTCATGCGCGCGGTTTCAACCCTCTTGGACGGAGACAATGAAGGGCGTTTGACATTTACGGCACTTGCGGCCGGTGTTTTGTTTACGGCTCAAAAATACTTTTTTTTTTTCACCCGCCGCCCTTAACCACCCACACCCCACCACCACCCCTCGCGGTGTAATTAAGCGGATATTATCACTAATTTTCGGTATGATCGCGTAATATCGCCGGAATAAATATATATCTTATATTTTATGTCGTGCTGTTTTTTTTGGTAGGCACAAAGAATAGTTGGGGCGCGTAATAAATATTTCAGAAAATACTCTTATTATTAGGTTTGAAAATGCGTAAAAATACAAATAACGCCATCTCGGTCTGGCGACGAAACCCCCCCGCAATGACTTAGTTGCCGACCCAATATATAAATATATATATATATATATATATATATACGTGGAGGAATTCCGGAACAGAGTGGGAGATCAACCCCTTACACTACGCGATCTCAGCGTTTTTCTTCCGTTCTATTGAAATGGGGTCAAAATGAAACAACTTTCCGGATTGTTCTTTCCCGAATCGGGGGCCGCGTTTTCGTTTCGTAGGGGTGCCCACCCTACCCCACAACCCTTCTTCCCTCCTCCTCCTCCTCCTCCTCCTCACCACCACCCCCTATCTCATCCCCCGGGCCAAAGTTGAAGACGCCGATCAGTTGCAGTCGCAGGGGGTTGAGGGGGCGGCGTCGGCTCCGCTAATAGGGAAAACGCCTCCGAGGGGGGTTGGCGGGGGCGAAAGGGGGTTTTGGTGAAGGGTTAAATTACTTCGTGGGATTCGACAGGAGGCCGAAGAGAGAGAGAGAGAGTCTTCCCGCCGGCCGAAACAGCCCCTACAACCCTCCTCATCCACCTTCGCGTTTTAGACATGCGTAATTTACGCATAGTTAAACTATTCCACGCAAAATATACGAAAGGGGTCTACAACTGTCTACGGGAGACGATTCCGGCCAAGACCTGTAGTCTAGTACCAGCAGGGCTGACGGGATGCTCACAAACGGGAAGATTATTATTACAGTACAATAAATACACAATCAATACTGTATTGTCATACATTCTGTATTATAATAGAATTTATTTTCTCTCCGAATAATGGGCTGAAGACTAAAGTTTCTGTTGAACGATCGATTCGACACAGAAGTAAGTTTTGACTCGAGGCACTAATCGAAAACCTTAATTGCCCCCCCTCCCACCCCGGCACCTAAACTACTTTCCGTTACTTTGCAGGTAAAGGAGTACTTTTACCGGCGATTAGAAACGATAGTGGAGCTTTTTTTCCCCCCTAATTCCAAACGAAGCTTTCGAACTAGCTGAGGAACTAATCGGCCGAACGCGGTACAACAGTTTTAATTGAAACGCCCCCGAACTACCCCCGCCCCCCGGCAGGCCGCGAATTGGAATTTCCTCCAACTATACTTCTGGGAATATCTTCGGATCATGCGATATCTCGCCTCGAGAACCAGCGGTTGTAAGGGATGATAATCGGAACGGCTGGAACGGAATTTAGATTAAGTTACTTTCAAAAACGTCGATACGCTCTGTAAACTCGAAGGTGCCCAAAAAAAAAAGGTTTTCTGGTACGAAGTACCTTCCTGAACGGATAAGAAACGTAGCTGTTCGGAAAAGGCTAAATTCTGTTTGGGAAAACTCTGATAAGACGTGAAGAAAAATCATCGCTTCTTCAGTACCTACGATTCTCTGTTCGGAGTCCATCGGGGGTGGTGGGGGAGGGAAAAACAAACAACTTCGGGGTAATCTCGACCCCATTGAAATAATTATGAGGGAGTCACTGAAGCGGACACACTGTGGCCGGGTGGGGCGATCAAATAAAAAAGGTTCAATAAAAAAAACAACCCCCGAATTAAAAGGAGACAGGGATAGGGGAGGGTGTTCTCGTCGGTATGCATACCGGCAAAAGAATCAACCGACAATTATCCAGACCCGTTCAAACACTGATTGCCCCCATCAATACGATGTGGATGTGGCGGGGTATTGGGGAGGAGGCCAGGTAGAATAAAACAAACCGCCCCAAAAAAAAAAAAATTAAAAAAAAAAAACGGAAACAAAAGGATCCAACCAACCCCTCCCGCCCCACACCAATCACCCTCAAACAACAACAAACCGCTCTCTTTATAAGCAGCGGAAAATTTCCTGTAGAAAGTGGTGGGGGGTGGGGCGGGGCCGACGACCTAACCTAATAGCCGGGCTTTAATTAAAGGTCCGTGACTTGGAAAACAATTATCGCTCCCAACAGGGAAGTTTTCCAGTCGACCCGTGGGTTCTGGAAGACGAAGGTGGGGGAGTGGGGGGGGCTTCGCAAAACACCAATGGAGGGAAAGGGTGTTTGGAGATTTTAATTGGAAAACTAAAGATTCCGCGAAGGGAGGCCGAAAGCGGGGGTGTTAGGGGTTGAGGGGGGGCGCCTCGCTCACCGGCAGGAATAGAGATAGCACCTTGAAGAGAGAGGGTGTTACCCTTGTGGGGCCTGGGAGGGGGCGCTTTCACCACCTCGATGCCCGGAATTTGCATCGTAAATTGAGTAAATATGGTCCTCCCCACCCCTGCCCCCACAGGCCGCAGTAGCACGGCTCAACGACGGCTTTCCATTATTACGCGGACGTTAAAGGGGACCGATGTTGGTGGGGGTGAAAATGGGGGGGGGAGGCGGCCCACCCCTTTTTGTCAGTTTTTTTTCAGAACACCCAAAACAATGTCTCTTCCCATAAAAGTCACAAAAGGGGAAATACTGAACGGGTGGTGGGCCGGGCGGGCGGGTGGGGGTTGCAAAAATCGAGGTATAAATCGTGACCGGAATGAGGAGGAATGGAGAGAAAACCCCCCCCCCCACCACACCGCAACTCTGCGATGGATTTGAATGGGGCGATTCTGGATAAGGGGGTTGAGAGGCGCCCTTCAACTAGAGGATATTTCATATTCCCCGTTAAATGAAATAGGAC
The DNA here is from genome assembly GCA_019843655.1 of Lethocerus indicus. Taxonomy (NCBI): domain Eukaryota; kingdom Metazoa; phylum Arthropoda; class Insecta; order Hemiptera; family Belostomatidae; genus Lethocerus; species Lethocerus indicus. The sequence continues at coordinate 35,549,062 of JACDQD010000003.1, read as the reverse complement.
TTGTGGGCGCTAACAGACGCTGACCTAATAAGAGGACAACGGATATCCCCCGAAGAATTCTGGGGATTTTCAACCCCTGCATTTTCTGGAATCGCGGGCGGTCTCCAACTGAAGGGTTCCTGTCCTTCGCCCCCCGGGGGTTCAAAAACCAGTAACAGTTGCGAAAGGACAACGGAAACGGCCCCGGAAAGGAAAGGGGCAGAAAGCGTTGCGGTCTTCTGCTAGACCGGTTTCGGCCGCTCGCCGCCCGTCTTCAGTAGCGGTTTGGATGTTTTCCCTGGGGTCTCACTGGGGGTCTCAATGGGATGCCCCCACAGGAAAAAAATGCCAAAGTGCCGACAGCGACTACTGACACAGCGCTACTGAAGATGGCGAGCGGCCGAAACCCCGGTCTAGCAGCAAAGACCGAACCGGCGAGGTAGGTGACAGAAACACCACAAACCTACGTTATTCCGACCCCTTTCGCGGACCACAAAACAGATAACGTTAAACTAAAATAAAATAACGTAACAAAGCTGCATATTCCCCGTGTGCGTGTTTTCGAAAGATTTTTTTTAATTTTAATCCCCGGATAACATCGAGAAATTTTCCACCTGTTCAGGGCTGACGATTTTCACACGACGTTTATTTTGAATTTATCTTCAATTCGAGATATTTAAGGGTTGGCGTTTGAACGAATTCAAAAAATATACGTATAGGATACTAATGTGTCATACGCGCTTAAGTGTGTATCTGAGGGTGTTAAATTTATTAGTTCCTATTAAAATAACGGGCAATTATTAGGCGAATAATATTAGTTTTCTTGTCAAGAGTTGGAGTTGGGCCCCACTTTAAAAAAACTGCACTTTTCTCTCCGAAAATATAAGTGTCAAGAATTATCGTATTCGCTCGGATTGTAAGCGAATAAACGGCTCAATATTTACAGCCTACTGTACGTAATAACAGAGTTACCCGTTGAGTTTTGAATGTTCCGCGACCGCAACAGAATTACACAACCCCACCCCCACCCCCAACCCCGAGAATTGCGACGGAACAAGAGCAAGTAACAAAGGAATAAAATACGGCAAATACAACACAGCGTTTCCTTAATAAACTCCGAGCCGCGTATCGAGTACAACCCTCCCTCCCATCCCCGAAAGGCCGGGGTCGAAGGAAGCGAGGGTCGGGACGGGGGACCGAACGAGGATGCAATGGAAGGAGTATAAATATGATTTGTTGTACTAAGTTAATTGTAGGAAAGAGCGAGTGTCTGGCGGGGAAGAAGTAGGAGGGCGGACACGCACGGGGGTTAAAGGGGTGACTTTGGTTGAGGGGTTGAGAGAGAGGAGATTGGCTGCTTTTGGGGTGGAGGGAACGAAGAAGAATTCCGACGTGGAGGAGTCACACAACGGCTAACGAGCCATCCGTACGGACATATTTTCAACCCCTTTCGAGGGTCGTATATCACATGACCCAGGGAGGGTGGGGGGGGGGATGTACATCGTCAACGCTCAAAAACCAATTTTCAAATAATCTATACCAACCGAATAAGTCGGTATACTTGCCAATATGAATATGTATTTGAAGTTTCTGAGAGCATTCAAAATCAAATTTACGCTATTCAATTAATTAAAAACAGTTGTTAAAATTGTTACGTAACGCATCTATGTAATTGTTATTACATTTAATATTTTTTAACGGAAACATATCCCTCGACAAAGTGACGAATTTTCGCAAAACGAAATTAAATTTCGTATCGATAAATTGTATTTATATTTCTTCTAATTTAATGCGTCACATATTTGTGTCAAATTTAAAAGAATACTTGTATTTTACTTTTTTTGGACTGTTCTAAATACACATAAACGTAAAATCTATTCCAATTCATACAATGAGGAAAAAAATTTTGGTCTACGCTGGATGTTTTCTCCAGAAGACTCCGGATAGCGAATTGGTCAATTTAATACTGTATTTGTGTATCTTTTTTTTAAGCCGGTCTCTGAATGTTTCAAATCAAATATTGGTTCAACCCCCTATTTGAAAACTGAAGTGTATTTCAATATATACACAGAGTGGTCCAAAAAAATGTATCCACTGTTTTGCAAGTCTCATTTTCGGTAGTGTCTCATGTTCGGTAGTGTCGATGTTAACGGTGACCATTTCGAACACCTACAGCTATATATATCTTTAAGTTGGACTTTAAGCTACACTTTCACCGAAAATGAGACACAACTACGTCAATTAGTTTGCAAGTTATTGACTGTCAAACGGTGGATACATTTTTTTGGACCACTCTTGTACGTTTGAAATCAAATATTGGCCATACGATATATCGACCTCCGGCTACTGGGGTGTGAATTCAACCCCTTGCTGGGTCATCTATCTCTGTCGTTATCTTTTAATTAAATACTGCGGAAGAAACAAGGAATTCGTGTCGAAATACTGGGGGGTCACGACCTGGGATTATCCCCGCACTAGGGGAGGGATTTACAGAGAAGAAGAGGAAACGTAAAAGGAGTTGTCCCTTTCTGGCCCGTTGGGGTTGAAATATGAAAGGAGTGCAGGGATGGGTGGGGGATGGCATCAGCATGCAAGACGGGACGGCGCGCGGGACGGTGGAGGGGGCCGCTCTGAGGATTTCAAGTTTTGAGGTTTGCCAACGTGCAGCGCGTTAAGCATACCTAATTATCAACAAATAAAGTCCAAGGGGGCCCGGTTGCTTACAAGTTAAATGTGGATTATGCGGTCTACACCTGGTCACGTTCGCTACCCCGAACGGGAATTAGCGCCGAGAGGGCGGGTTGGGGGAACTTGGGACGGGTCGAAAGTTGAGCTTTGACTTAACCCCGGGGTAAAAACCCCGAAAGCCCCCCCCACCGGGACCTCTCTCTGGAAACTCTCAACTGTGAACAACTCTCGCTTTCTTCAGTTAGGCGATCCTTCATTTCTTCAGCGCCCCCGCCACCCCCAGTCAACCTTCAGAAATAACTGAATTCAGTGAAATCTAGCTGAAGACTGTATTTTAATTCGGCCATAAATCAATTCTATTTACTCAACACGACCGGAACACTGTTCCGAAGGAAACGGGAAAAATCCTGGATGAGCTTGAGGGGGCGGGTCCGACGGATATTCTTCCCCAACACAGGACGATTATACCGAAAGTTTATAAGCTATATACAGGGGGTGTATTAGCCGATGTCTTTCTACAATGAATTATTTATAATAGATCAAATTTTTAGAACTTTACAACAACTAATACCGCGCAACAACTCTCAATTAAAGCTTGATTCTTTAGGCCGAAGTGGGATTCACAATTTTTTAACACCGAGGTATACAAAGTTCAAAGCGCGAGAGATCAGTTTATATTTAATAAAAATTATTTTATATTAAGTTATTACAATAAACGTACTAACAGAGAGTCTAACTGGCGACGAGAGTACTGGATTTTAATTCTACTCTAAGGGAGTTTGGCAATTTCGAGTTTGGCAATACGACCATTTATCGTTCCAAATTCGAGGGGGAAAAAATTCCTTTCGCCAACATAATTTTTTTTATATTGATCAGGATCCACTGTCTGAGATCTCTGCCGGGTACAGTATCGAAGACTTATCCCTCTTCCTTTGCTAACCGATATCCACCCCTCCCTCCCTTCCCACCCGTCACGACGCATCCCTCTTCGCAAAAGAGATTTTCCAGAACCACCCCCAACAGCCCCCATCCACAAACTCAGGATACAACGCCGGGCGATATCCTGTTTATCCGACCCTCGAAGCAGTCTCAGTTTCCGGTCCACGGAGCGGGAGGTTCGGGAGGGGACGGGGGGGGGGTTTCTAGGTAATTAAATATAAATTAAAACGGCGGTGGGACGGGGGTTGGAAAATTTTCGGTGTTCCTATAATACGGCCCGAGAAGACGAAAGGGTGGAAGGGCGGGGGGAGGGGTTGGAGTGGGTTCCTCGCGAGAAATTGGATAATAAACTGGAGACCGAAACGCACCCCCATCCCCCGCCAAAACCCTTAGGGTACGGCCCTACGAAGAAGGGTTACTTACACAGTACACTTCACTAGGCCTCTCACTCTCACGCTCCTCTTTTAAAGGGGGTTGCCCCTACCGCGCCACCCTCCAGACCTGTTTTAACTTGAAATATTACTATCACAAAGTTAGCCCCTACCGAAGCATCCTTAAACCGCTTCCTATATCTCGCCGTTCTCAATTATTCAACCCCCGCGGACCATCCACCGCCGGATACTCTTCCATCCCCCAAACCGCCCCTCCCCCCCCCCCACAAGGGTTATTAAAATCCGAGATTGATACGGTCCCGAAAATCTTTCCCCCGTGCTGGGGGTTGGACCGGAGTGAAATTTAGACGAAAAACGTGGCACGTTACTGTGCCTACCCGCGTTATTGGTGACGCTACTGGTTAATATCGATGTAATTTAAAAAACGTTACAGCCAACACGTCACACGTGATGCCAGGAACAGTGATCTGGAGGCTGAAGGATTCTTCTTCAATTCCGAACGCATATTACCCCCGGAGGGGGTAATAGAAAACGGGACGGTGGGGGTGGTGGGGGCTTTTCTAAAACTGCAAGCTCTGAAACTCCGTCCAAAGTTCCGCACCAAAGTTTCCGCTACTTCCTCTCCTTCGAGACTTCGACGAGTCGCCGTTTTGTGTGCGGCTTCCTCTCTATTTCAATTTCCCAACCCCCAACCCCAACCCCCGGTAGACCTCCCCGTGCAATCGGATACTCGAAACGATGACTCTCTTCCGAGATTGACGACGCTGAGGTAGAACTCTCAGTATACTGTAGAGAGATTTAAATTATTAGTTATTAAATTCGAAATTCCCCTGGAATGTTTCTAACCGTACAATCCACCTCGATATACCGCGACAGTCGACAAAGTCCCGGAAAAATCCCGGTTCCCGAAGTCCCCACTCCCGACTTTTCTCACTCATTCGAATCGTGAAAAAATTACCGTAATTGGACGGACGGTTTCTATTTATTGTCGGGGTCAAAACGGATTTTCTTTTCACGAAAACCCGTCGAAAATTGCTACGGACGACGGTTTCGGGCCCCTGATTTACCAAACGGGTTTCGGCTGCACGAATTACAATTTATTTGTAGAAACGCCGTTCGGAGAATTCTTGAGGTCCGGCGGCGGAGGAGGAGTTCGAGCGGGCATTCGGGGTGGGGGTTGGGGGGGGGGCTACCTGCACGTGACAGCTGAATTTAACGCGCAACTTAACCGACAAACCTTCCCCTCCGCCACCCCCGCCCGTAGCAACAAACCGCCCTCTATCTAACCGCCCTCACACCCTCTAAAACCACCCTCTCTCTCTCTCTCTCTCCATCCATCCCTCCCTCCCTCTCTCTCTCTCGGCCAACAACAAATTGATTCAGGTTTTGAATCCACTGCTAAAACGTTTAAAACCCTCGACCGGTTGATCCAAAACTCAATCCGACCTAGTCCCCATTTGAAAAACTGAAGATTACAGCCCTAAATGGGGATACTAATACGTCACAATAATCTACCTATATGTGTGGACATATTTCTTCAGATATGCCCTACAGTCCCGGTACATTGATTGAAAAACGTTTTGAACCACGTCGGGTACCCAAAAATGTTCGATATATGCGGTGATGGGGAAAAATCCGCAATTATTTAGTTGCCGAAGTGAAAAAAAAAACTAAAAAAACGGCTTTCATACTGCCTTCAGTAGCATGACACTTCCGTATTCTTAGTTGCGGTCACAAATATATATATACAGCTTTATTTTCGGCCATTAGGACGGACGACCAACAAATAGTGTTAGAGGGCAAAGTGTTTACGCTCTTCTTGAGGGTGTGACCATAAATTCACCCCCTTCCTCCCCCCCGTTTGCAGTAAACAAGAATACTAATTACAGTGTCGCTTAAGTACGGCCCAGGAGTGACCTAACGTTCGACAATTGGCTAAATAATATTGGGGGCGGTTTTGGACTGTTGGCCAGGGGTGGGGTGGGGGGATGGGAAGGAAGGTAATTAAGTTAAGAGTGGAGAGGGCGTTAGAAGAAAGCCGTCATAAATCTGAAGGTGGCGGGGTGGGGGGCGGTGCGGCGGCTCCGGGGTCGTGATTTGTGCCGCCCCGCGAGCACCGGGAGGGCGTCACAAGAGGGATTTTCAATAAACTATCGGGCGGAGCCGCCCCATTTATCATCCTCCCCCGCCACTGGGATCAAAACAAATACGGGGAGTCCACTTCAACCCCCCCGCCACCCCCACAACCCCACAAGGCTTAGCCGTCCGATCTATTTCTGAGAAGAACGCGTCGCAGCTCTTTCTCCCTTTTGTCAAACCGCCCTTTGACTTTATATATGTATCTCTGGGGAAATAAACGTAGCGTTTAAAAATATACGGCTTTATATATATATATATATATATATATATATATATATATATATATATATATGAGATTTGATAACGCAGAATTGTGGGCGATTTCCTCATCATAACCATGTCAGGACAACACTTTAAATCCTTTACACATATAAAATGGATATGGATAATAGCAGAGGGTCCAAAAAAATGTATCCACCGTTTAAAAGTCCATAACTCGCAAACTAATTGACGGAATTGTCTCATTTTTGGTAGTGTTATAGTGTTGTAGTTATAGTAGCGTCTTGTCGGATAGTCAGTGTTCTGTTGTGTCAGTTGTGTACCTTGTTGTACTCGAGTAAACGTGGCTGGCGCAGGGCTTAGAATTGGATGAAAGGAAGTCCAGTTTTGAAGTGGTATTTTAAGTAGGAAAACATTAAAATGAGGTTCAACGGTAATGGCGAAATTAGTATCGAACAGAGCCAATATACGACTGGACACGTCGCACTGTGGATGTTAATAATGGTGACCATTTCTAACATCTACAGCTATATATATCTTCAAGTTGGACTTTAAGCTACACTTTCACCGAAAATCGGAGACAACTCCGTCAATTAGTTTGCGAGTTATGGACTTTTAAATAGTGGATACATTTTTTTGGACCACACTGTTACTCCCAATTGTAAATACTGACAATTAGTTTAGAATAAAAGGAAGTTTTTATAGAAGTGATATCCATAGACTGGGGGATTTGGGGGTAAGATTCCGATATGCCGAAAGTCACCTCCGACCGTTAAAAGTGCTGGGGGGGAGAATACCCCAAGAATAAAACCTCCCCTCGGACTCAAAAATCTCCCATCCACGAAAGGGTGGTTAGGGGTTGGGGGGTGGGGGGAGGGTTGGCTTTCGATAAATCACTCCCGGTTACCAATCTCTCTCCCGGTTATCTCTGGGCAATACTAGTAGTATAGTAGTAGTAGGCCGAGTGGGATAATGCCGGGAGGAAGTATAAGGGCGGGGGGGGGAGGGTTGGAGGGGGGTTTGGGGCAAGAAAAGGGCCGAGGAATAGATAAAAATGAATGAAGAAAGCTCCGCAGACAGTGACCGCAGATGGAGACCTCTTGATAAGCCCGGCAAAACACAACTACCCCCACCACCCCCCCCCGACACACCCCCAAAAACCACAATCCTGCTAATTTAAGACCTGTCCTGTCTCTATCTCTCCCTCTCTCTCTCTCTCTCCCCAACAATCCAGAGGTCCGGGGGTGCAGAGAATCCGGGAGTGTTCGGGCGAGAAATATACCAAAGTATTTGAGGAGGGGAGTAAAAAAGATAGACAGAAAAAGACTTGGAGGGAGAGACGTGGTTGAATCGAATTACCATAAATTTGAAAAATGCAGCAAGTCCACCCCCCCCAACCCCCGGGGGACTTGTTCTTGTTCTCTTTATGCCGCCGATATCTGGCCGGCCGTCCTTACTCACCCTCCCCTCCCTTATTTCCCACTTAATTTTCACTTTGGTCGCCTCCTTCGGATTCCTCCACCCCGTCGCCCCATATGTCGCCCCCCCCACCACCCGGGGGGGCGTGTCGGAAATTCAGATCCCGTCGGGCTCACCACCCCCCTCCGACACTTTTTTCCTATTTTCAATCGTCCGCAAAAAAATCTTCGAACATTCACGAAACGTTATTGAAAAATACCGACCCCTAAACGTAATAGGGGGGAAACGACGAAAAGTAACGAAGATATTCGATTCCCTAATGTCCGGAAACTAATAATTTCAGAGCTTCAGAGTCGAGATACAGATAACCGCTCGTTGGTTAAGTCTTTTGCTAGACCGGTTTCGGCCGCTCGCCGTCTTCAATAGCAGCGACAGTGATAGAAACACACGAAATCTACGGTATTCCAACCCCTCGCAGATCACAAAACAGGTATTTCGAACAAATAACTTTATTTTTTAACTCGAACAAATATCGGTTGATACACGCATTCCGTACATTTATGTACTCGATTATTATTGAGAAATAGACAACTGGGATTTTGTACAATTTCGACCTGTAATCCTGAGTAATTTCAGTAGCAATTTGTAACGTCGTTTCTGTACTCAGTTTTGTATTCAATAGAAAGTTGATAAACGGATAACATATGCATTTTTTTTTTGGTAATTGAATTTAATCCTACAAAATATTGGGGGTACACAAAAGTAATCGACATTTTGACATTGGAATTCAGTTTATTATATGCTAAAAAAGAAGCTTTAATCTACTATATATTCACCGATATTATCGACACCAATTTTCTGGCAAATTTTCGATTCCCCTCCTCAGGAATTCCTCAATATCGAAATACGTCTTATCAAATTGTTGATCACTTTTGGGTAGACCGCTTTCGGCCGCTCGCCGTCTTCAGTAGCGGCGTGACAAGTCACTTCGGAGTAATTTTTCGGCCCTTCTGAGTCTCGCACTGCTTCAACAACAGTACCGAAGTGGCGGTGACGCAGCGCTACTGAAGACGGGCGAACCGGGTGAAACCGGTCTAGCGCAAGAGACCTAACCGATAGGAGAGACGGGAAAAACGCACACGAAATCTACGGTATAACAAATACACGTATATAATGTCTTGAGGTCCTTCCTCCCTTATTCTCCACCGTATTTCTACCGTAAATTTTGAAAAAAACTGAAAAAAAAATTCGAAATGACAAAGGAGGCGAGAGAAACCGTTTTTTCCTCCACAATTCCAGTTCTAAGACAGGCGGAAAGACCGTTCCTGTTGAATTTTATAGACCTCCGAGAACAAACACGATATCCTGGCCTTCAAATCTACAGAAGGTAAAAAAGCCCAATCGGATTAGATCCGGTTCGAATTTAAAATACAACGGAAATTATTCTAGAGGAAGTCACAATACAAAAAAACGGTTGGGGGGTGGGTTTCCTGTGGGAGAAGGGAGATTAAGGAACAGCCGGGTAGTATGTGAAAGGGCGTGCCGTGAAAGTCGGACAACCCTTACGGCGGATACGGGTGCTGAGAGGATTAATGAGAAAGTAGGGTGGTGAGGGACAAAGTGCTGGGGCGGGGGTGGTGGAGGGGGTGAAAAAAGGAGACCGGTAGGAATGCTTTGCCACCGGATAGTGGTATAAGTAGGGACGACCCCCCCCCGAACCCCGTGCGGGACTATGCAATCTTACTTAAAGGGCGGAGGGAGGCGACTCAGGAATGGAGCCGACTACAAAGGGATGGAAAAATAATTGCAGGGCGTCCCGTGTCCACGGGGGGGAGGGAGGGGGAGAGGGAGGGATACTTCTCATTTCAGGAGTGCCTCGTCCGTCTCCACAATTCGATCTTTGGCAGAGTCCCGGATCCAGAAACGGGGACGCCGAGTTAGGGGTAGTAAGAGACGAGGGCCGGCAATTCGAGACGACAACTACCGGGAGTTTCTCGACGGCAATTGGTCAAGACGAGAGAGTTTCGGGTTGCTGGAAATATAACCGTGACTTGGGACGACGAATACCCCCGGAAAAAAAAAAACATCCCCACTACAGTCGACCTAATCACTCGGAGATCTACCCTGTCTAGAAACGTTTACTACTAAAATTTTCACATTACTACATTTTCAGGACAATTGTTGTCCTGAACACGTAATTGTTGTAGGTTTGTTGTGTTTCAGTCTCATCTCGCCGGTCCGGTCTTTCGCCAGACCCGGGGTTTCGGCCGCTCGCCATCTTCAGTAGCGGCGGTGTGTTACTGTCACTGTCGGTGCGCGCTTGTACTGCGGTTTTTTGTCAGTTTTTATTGTAGGTATCTTGTGGCACATCCAAAGATTTTCGAAGTGACTGACACAGCGCTACTGAAGATGGCGAGCGGCCGACAGACCGCGGTCTAAGCAAAAAGACCGAACAGGCGAGAGGAGACAGAAACACCACAAACCTAGGTAATAATTATACTGATACGGATTGTGAACTGTAGTTTTCTCTTTTGAATATTAGAGGAATTATATCCAAATTAATGATTTGAAATCCACCCCCGCCCCCACTCCCGTGACTATCACTAGCGAAAACCGGTCTAGTTGAATGATGATCAAGTTTCCATTATTGTCCATTATCTCTACACGAGACGACAATTCTTATTCGGTGGTGAGGGGGGGGGGTGGACTGAAAGGGGGTTGCAACCCCTCCAGCGCCCATACCAAACACGGTCACGCACCTCACCCGTCCAATATTTCCACATTTATCACCCGGAAATTGTCTCCCGTTCGGCCGTTATACATCCAAACGGTCCGATTACGCTGTACGGATTGGTATACGCCTTTCAAATTCCCGAGGCGGTCATAACCGCTAAGTCCGCGTCATCGTTCCGATGATAAATTGATAGAAATTGGACCCGGTTTCAATCTCAAGACGCCAATCTCGTAACAAAAACGGGGTGCGGCGGTACAGAAGCGGGAATTTTGCGGGAGGAGGACAGAGGTTCCGGCCGTTCGCCACCTTCAGTAGCGGCACACGGGAGGCAGAAGATGGCGAACAATTTTTCGCAAAATTATTACAAAAACTAAAAAAAAATTCATACCTGCACGGCTAGTCCCTGGAAACGCCCCACGCGGAAAACCTGAAACAAATAGGGGTAAGATTTTATTAATAGATTGGAAATAAATTTTTGTCTACTGAACAAAACTACAATTACGTTTCATAGTTTAAAATACCTGTTTTGTGGTCGGCGAGGGGTTGGAATACCGTAGATTTCGCCGGTTCGGTTGCTCTAGACCGGTTTTGGGGCCGCCGCTCGCCGCATCTTCAGTAGCGCTGTGTTAGTCACTTTGGAATTTTTTTTTGGGGGCGGCATCCAGACAACCGATCCACAATTACAAGTGATACAGTGAGGAGGCCCCCGGAAAAACATACAAAGTGCCAACAGTGCTACTGAAGACGGCGAACGGCCCCAAAACCGGTCTAGCAAACGAACCCCACGTTTATTTCTCGTCACGTTTCACGTTATAAATAATAGTTACGTACATTGTGCGTCAATTGAAGGTATCAGTAAGGTGATGCGCAATTACTGATATTATATTAGGCGTAACCAAAAGTAGTCAACAAATTGATCGAGACGTTTTTTTCGGTCTCGAGGAATTCCTCGACAAGAGGGGAATAGAAAATTTGCCGGAAAACTGGCGGCGGAATTCATAATTTTGGATACCCCTAATATTTGGCGAAATAATTTCACGTATATTTTTTCAAGAATTCTTCAAGAATCTGCTGCTGTTTAGGGAAGTACTGATTAGGGCATTGGGCAAGAAGCGGGAACTGAACTGCGTTTCTGACAGTAATCACTATTAAAATCCTCCCTTTATGACTTATATACATGAGTATAAAGTGGCGACCGATGTCTTATATACAAACGATATTTTTTTAGGCACATCCCCGTCTATATTTCACTTTTCTCCGTACCGCCCCTGTCAGCCCTTCGGTGGGAATCGGCCGCGGACGCCGCCGGGGCGGGGGAACAATCAATTAGAAATCGGAAATAGGCCCTCGTAAAACCGTATGGGCCGTGAACAGTAAAAACTGCTCTGAACTCCACCCCCCCATCCCTCAGTCCCACCCTTAACACTTGCCCTTCGCCCTTGCCCCATAACTTTTCCGCATGACCCCGTCTCCGTCGTCCCTTTGTCCGCGGAGGCGGTGGACGAACTCCGGTCCGGGAGTTCGTACCGCCCCACCCCCCCCCCGAGACGTCCGGAAATTCAGAACCGGTTGACGAATTTATAGTTTATATTCCCGTCTAGAAAACTATAACGAAAGATTTGAATCGAACTGTGGCTGCCAGGATATTATGACCCTTTTCTCCTACGGCCATAAAGCGGGAGATCGAATAAACCCTTTTTCCACCTTTTTAAACCGAAACTCTCGGCAGTCGTGTGTATCCAAAGCCGCGAAAAACCTAAGTTATATATAGATATAGATAGATAGTAATCCTGTATTTTTTTTTGGTCGACCTTAAGTCCCTACGCGTTATATTTATACAAAATTCCAAGTGGAATTCTCAAATATTCAAGTAATCATTTTTTTATCCACTACGTATTAGGGGTAGCCCCAAAAGTAATCAACATTTTGACTTTGGAATTCCGTAATTAATCTGCTATATATTCAACGATATTATCGACAAATCTCCCCCGAAGAACTCCTCCTCAAGACCAAAATACATCTTATCAAATTGCCGATTACTTTTGGGTACACCTAATATATTTGTAGAAAAATAAAGCCCCCCGGTAAAACCTTATCCGGAAGATGGAGTGCGGTTAGGTCGGGATGAAAGGGCTGTATCTCTCCCGCTCTCTCTCTTTGTAGGGCAGTCAGAGAAGGGCCGGCCGCCAAAGTTGGAACACTGTAAATCCCCAAAAGAGAGCCCTACCAACACCGCCGCCGCCGCCACCGCCACCATCCACCCTTACTCCGAAATCGTACTACTTATAACGCTATTTGAGCTTCCGCCCTAACGAGATATGAATGCCAACTATTCCGGACAGCGCCGGCGGGCGGGCCCTTAAGGGCCGAGGGGCCGCACAAAGCTAAAAACCCCGGGGAAAGGGCGGGGGTGGCCGCCTCCTCCTCCTCCTCCTCCTCCTCCTCCTCCTCCTCATCATCCACGGCGCCCTTTCCCTTTGTGCCCGCTGCTAGGAAATCGAGACGCACGAATACACACACCTGCACGCGGCCAAATGCGAAAGGTACAACCCGGCCTATATACATATATATATATAACGCCCTCCGTGAAACCTTTAAGCCGGCTTGTTTATACCCGGCGAATTGAACTGCGTTTAAACGAAGTTTCGTACGCCGAAAATTATACTCACATGGCCCGTCCGTTTCAACCCCTAAACGTATGCAACGACATAACACGGTACCTCTCTCCTCTGGTACAGTCTTGTGGCAAATTTCGAAAGTAAATAATTGGTTCCTGGCGGTGTACCGAAAAGACGGGTTTCGTCTTTTCTTTTGAAATTTTCCCAATCGAAAATATACAAATTGGGTACGCTGAAGGAGGAACCATTTCAAGGCTGGCATCCCCGGTTCTAGGGTGCCCTGCTCAAGTTAACAATAGAGCTGGACGGAAATTTAATTTTTATTTTTAAAGTTTACTACCAACATGAGCCGAGTTGTGTATAGAGAATTTTCCAGTATCGAAAATGTTTCTGTCGGTTTCAACCCCGGGGTTGGTTTTTTAACCCTCGCATCGTACAACTCTCGGTTGTCAAGTGTAGACCTGAAAAGGTGACCTTTTTAACAGCGAAATCGGGACCATAAAATACGAGGCGAAGAAGCTCCATTGGAGCGTTTTTTAAACCGGAAAACCGGACCTAAAAAGCCGCAAAATGAGAGTATTCGCTCTCAACCGGGTTTACCCGTCCATAGCAAATTGGAGGGCGACAATTTACACCGCTGACGGAGGGTTAAAAAGTGGTTCTTCTGCGCAAATTTAAGGGGCGCGCTGGTTAGACTTGTCCATCCATGATTGTGCTCCGAACTTGTTCGAACACGTCTTCCAGAAGTTTATATATATATTTTTTTTATACTTTATACGTGTATATAAAGTGTCAGTGTTTGTTGGGAAGGAAGGCGTACACTGGATTAGTATTTCACAGTGAGATAGCTATGGAGGAGGAGGAATATTTGGGGGGGGATTCCGTAGGGAGGGCCCTTCAAACGTCTTTACTGGTTCTCTCTCTCTCTCTCTCCCCGAGTTGTCTGGTCAATTTTGGAAATAGGGCGAATCTCCAATATCTCCGGAGGCGGCGGTATGAGGGAGGCGGTGGGGTGTCCGCCCCCCCAGCCGACCTCCCCAACCCCACCACCCCAGGGCAATATATTATCGAGATATATCACGCGGCTGCCCCGATAGCGGCAGATCCCCAAACACACACGCACACGCACACACGCACGAATCAAAAAAGAAACAACCCCACCAGGATAGTATATTCAGAAAGAAATCTAATATTTCACAAGTCCTCTCTGTCGTTTCATGAAAAATTTTCGCGGAGGGTCCGTGCTCGGTGGATTTTTCGTGATTCGGCCTACTCTGCTCTGCTGCTCATGCAATATGTAACGCGATATGAAATTTAATAACAAAGGCCTCAGAGAGAGAGAGAGAGAGATCTCCGGTAGAATTCGAGGTAAAACCCCCGATAATATACGGCCCCGAACAAACCTTATAACCAACCCCCCCCTTAACGACGGATCGAGAGTATAATCGATCGGGAATGTATACATAGTATAATTTCTTATTCAACAATTCCTCTGTCAACCGACAACACTGTATATAGCAGAAACGAGACCAAACTTGTGAAATTTCGGTGCCGTAAGAAGGAGGACCAACCAGCAGGCAGGAGGACCCCACAGGAGCAGAGGATCCAGCGGGAAGAAGGAGGATAAACTATCAAGAAGGAGGACTCTCGGGGAAACAGGAGGAATCTTAGGGAAGCAGGAGGACTCTGAGGGAAGCAGGAGGACCTCACAGGAGCAGGAGGACTCAGGGCAGGAGGAGGAAGGAGGAGGACTCAACCAGCAGGCAGGAGGACTCTCAGGGAAGCAGGAGGACTCAGGAAGCAGGAGGACTCTCAGGGAAGCAGGAGGATTCTCAGGGAAGCAGGAGGACTCTCAGGGAAGCAGGAGGATTCTCAGGGAAGCAGGAGGACTCTCAGGGAAGCAGGAGGACTCTCAGGGAAGCAGGAGGACTCTCAGGGAAGCAGGAGGATTCTTAGGGAAGCAGGAGGACTCAGGGAAGCAGGAGGAATCTTAGGGAAGCAGGAGGACTCTCAGGGAAGCAGGAGGAATCTTAGGGAAGCAGGAGGACTCTCAGGGAAGCAGGAGGAATCTTAGGGAAGCAGGAGGACTCTCAGGGAAGCAGGAGGACTCAGGGAAGCAGGAGGACTCTCAGGGAAGCAGGAGGACCCCACAGGAGCGGAGGACTCGGCGGGAAGAAGGAGGACCAACCAGCAGGCAGGAGGACCCCACAGGAACAGAGGATCCAGCGGGAAGAAGGAGGATCAACCAGCAAGCAGGAGGACTCACAGGGAAGCAGGAGGACTCTCAGGGAAGAAGGAGGATCAACCAAGGACTCTCAGGGAAGCGGACCCCGGACCATGTGGATTCTACTATGCCTGGTGCTAGGTAATTGCAGCCCTTAAGGACTACTTGCTTCACCCGGAATGGAACTATAACCGGTAGCCTTTGTACTCGTTATTAAATAAAGAAGTGTCTAACCACGGTTGGGAGTCTTTGTTGAAGTTCACCCTCCCCCTCGAGCGGAAAACCCTACAGCCCCACCCCGGGGCCTACACCTTCATCTACAATACAAGAATGTCGTGGATGAACATCTTTTTGTGAATATTTTTTGTAGATATTTTTCGATTCGTTTCCATTCTGTGTTCGGCCGGGATTTGGCCTACTGTCGGTTATTGTTCTGAAATCCTAGCAGATCTAATCCTCCAGAACCTTCTTCGGAGGAGGAGTTTTCTCCGGTAATCGTGTACGAGTTGATTTCCCGAAATGGACAAATAAAAAGGGCCCGGCCGTAAAATTAAGAGAGCGCGTTAAGGCCCGCCGGGGGGTTGATAAAAATTAGCGTTCCGTTTTCGGCGGTAATTGCGGCCGGAGGACAATGAGCGCCCACCGTCATCATATTATTATATTAACAGGGGTTGAAGGGCCGGTGTAGGGTAGGGGTGGGGCGAGACCGGAGTCGAAAAGATAAAAGTACAATTTAAAGGGTTCCGGGGGCGGCGGGGACGGGGGCGTTTTCATTAATTTCGCCCGCGGCCAAGTACAAAGATAACGTTGCGGGGTGGCGGGGCGGGGGCGGGGGCGACCGGAGGTGAGCGCATAATATATATCAGCCGGCGAATAAAGAGTTAAGAAAATTACCGGGAGGAAACGGCCATAAAGGGGATGGGAAGGGGCGAGGAGTGTCACCCTCGTGTTCCGCTTTGTGAACGGGCTCGGCGGCGGCGGCGGCCCCCACCCCACCCTCAATTCATTGTCTCACGGTGGGGATGACTTAATAACGCCGCCCCTGGCAACACCCCAGAACCCGGGCCTTTCTTCCTTTTCCGCAACTGGAAACCGCGACATTACTCGCGATACAAAACCCCTCGCGAATTTAACGCGTAGTTCCCACGTCCGGTCGTAACATTACCCTCGAACACCCCGACGGGGAACTTCCGACGCGGGCCTTATATTTTTATGTTGAGCGAAAACTAAAATTTTCCCCCGGAAACAGGTACATACCGCGTAGAGAATTTCAAAATTTAAGCCGACGTTTTGGGGGACAATGGGGGTGGGTAAGAGAGGAAAGGGACTGGGCGAGTGGGGATCGGGATGAGGAGAAGGCGGGAACGGAACTTCGGGAACCGGGATTTTGAGGTCACGGTGGATTGCGTGGTTAGAAATATACCGGGAGGGGGAGCATTAAGGACGGTACTTAAGGGGTTTTTGACTGGAATCTCTGGACGCGGGCGACGTCGGATGTCTCCTGGTTGAACCCCCCCTCTCTATACTTAAGGTCCAATATTTGTGTCCGTTTTAAGTAATGGCCCTAAGAGTCCAAAACGCCGCACATACCGCCTCCGTTTTGGGAACCGGTTACCGGTTCCAAAACCCGGAGGTTCTGTACGTATATAGGCCGGTTTACCCTGTAAACCCCCTGAAGGAAGGGGGGGGGGGGCAAAAATATTCCACTCTTCAGCGGTTCGACCCCCGTCCAAACCGATATTCTTCTTACATCGAGCCGTAAAGTTCAAAGTTCCGGTCTAGGGGAACGGGACTAAAAAAACGCATAAGGACCGTTGTTTTGACGAGGGTGACGACGACGGGGATGAAATGTTAAAATGTGTTATTGAGCAGAGGCTGAGGAGGGTAGTGGGGCTAGTTGAAAATCAAGCGGGGAGGGGGGCGCTTTTCTAAAACTGCCGGCTCCGAAACTCCGTTTAAAGTTCTCGGCGACTCCGACTGTTCAGGCACACAAACTTTCCTCCCCTTCCTCCCACTCGTCCAGCGGCAGTCGCCCTTTTTGAAGGGCTTCCCCCTTTCATATTTCAATCTCTCTACCGTGTAGACGTTACGTGTAATCGGATACTTGGGGAAACGGTAGACGCGCCCGTGTAATATAAACTATTAATTGTAAACTCGATACTTTTCTTTCAGGCCTTTCAACAACGTTTCGCTCACTTTTTAACCGGTCCCGTCGTCAGGTTCCAACGGGGGCGTCGATCTTTAGCGCTGTTAATTAGACAGAAATACCGGGTTTTTTCGAGTCCTTTGTTCACGGGGGTTGAGGGTCGTCCCTCGGGAGTCCTAGACAAGGACTCGGTGTGTCTTTTTTTCGCTACAAGGGTTGACCGGGGGCGGTAATGGCGGGCGTAAAGATGTCTGTGTCCCGGTGGCCCTCGGTATAACTCCTGTTAAATGGACCCGGACTAACGTGCCAACCACCCCCACCCCACCCCCGGCAACTCCACGGACATCACTCAGGACCCTCCCTCCTCCTCCTCCTCCTCCTCCTCCTACTACTACTACTCCTCCGCGTCTACTTCCTTTTCCCTCTAATTACAAAATTCCCGGAGTGACCCCCCCCCCCCCAACAACCAACCTTCCCTCACCACGGCCGCTTTATGTCGTCCCACGGATGTTGCGGTGACGAGCACCGTCGTGGAACTCCCCCTTTAAAGCCCTCCGGGGGCATTGAGAGCGCTTAAATCCGGGGCCTCGACTCCAACAACTTCCACCGGACGTAATCCGAATAAATCGGTAATTAAACGGAAATTTCCACCCTTTCCCGCGGAAAATTGCGAATCGCGTTGAACATCTGGACACATTTTGACTTATTTACAATACAGGGGGTCGGGGTAAATTTGTACTTCCGACGACAATTAAGGGGCAGATTATGCCGGGAAAAACTTTAAACAGGGTACGACCGTAACCGTCCCACTCCTAGGGGTTTGTCCGTACCGTCCACGACCGACCCCTCTGGAGAAAGATTTTCATTTCCTTTGCCCCCCTCCCCGCCCTCCTCTTTCCGGAAGGAAAAACTCCGGGAGGGGGTGGCGTTTAAAACTCTCCGCGAAATTCCCGGACGAGATTTGTCCAATTAACAGGGAATGGGGGAGGCGGTCCGGGAAGGGCGGTATCTGGTTCATCAGTCATAGTCGCGGGTGCGCACCCGGGGCACTCTTCAGTAATTATGCGCCCCAACCACCCAAAACCAGATAAGGGAGTCCACCCTCCGGGCTAATTGGGGTGGGGGCTCTCAGGGTGAGGAGGATAAGGCGTTAAAAATTCTTACGGCCCGGGATACAATTAATCCGAAGATATATATTTTTTTTTCTCCCGCCTCAAGGGCGAAACAGCAAGAACCTGTTCCCCCGAAAAAGGCACCCCCATCCCCAACAAAATCTGGATTCTTTCGCAGCAATTAATGCGGCCGGTGTTGAGGATGGATATATCTTGTCTACTCGATCTATCCGGTGAGCGTATACAATTTTCTCTTACGTCCAATTTTTCTAGTTGTCTTCAATAATACTACAGGACAAATAACTTGAAAAAATAATGCAGGACAATTACACATTTATGTAGCGTCGCCACATTTCCTTTTCAGCCCTCTGTAACTAACTGACGGTGGGTGATTCGCGTCTGGAATTTGTTATAGAGGGTGTCCCAAAATTAAAGCGAAATTTGAATTTGTCACAGCATTCTTTCGGTAAATTTGGAAACACTATTAAAAAAAATTTCATTAGCCGATAGTTTAGGGGCGGATAGAACAACGTGTTTTAATTGTTGAAAAATATTTCAAAAATATTCACTGTATTATTTACGGGGCGAGGTCTCCGACCGTAGCAAGGTGTGTGGGGGTTGGATATTTTCCTCAATATATTTTCTACCCTAAAGTTTCGACCCCAGACACTATTCGAGTCCGTATTGGTCCAGGATGGTTCTGGAGTAATAATTTATTGGATCGAAACCTGATTTCAATCCATAATAATATGAGTATCGTCTGTCGACATTCGGACTTTATGCCCGACATTATGACCGGAAGACATATATATATATATATATATATATATATATATATATATATATATATATATATATATTCGTCCCTCATTTACCCCTATCCATCCACCCCTAACCTGGGACTTGGCTCTTGGTACGCTGTGGGGATGGGGACGGACATTTTATCTGTTGGAGGCCCTCCGACCTTCCCACCCCTCGCCATCAAGGACGCCGCCCCACACTCCCGCACCATCACCCCTCAGGGCTAATGTGCTATCATACTGGGTAATTAGACGCGTTTCCAACCCCTCCCCATCCACCATCCCCCCGCCCGACCAACCCCCGCGCTACAAGATAATGTACTTGGCGTGTATAAATCTGGGCCTCCCACACCCCCAGGGCGGATCTTCCTACCGGAGGCGCTATTCCGCCCCGACGCCACCGCCCAGAAATATTTACAACCCTCCTCCTCCTTGAAATACCCCCCCGCCGCATTCAGACGTAAATGCGATTTCCCGACGCGAGCTGCTCGCGTGAAATTGTGGCCGAATAATACGGTTATTAACACGAAATTTGCTCAACACACAATTAACCCGACGTTTATTATATATAATAAATTATATATAATAAAAAAAATTATATATAATAACCACTTTTCGAGTATCTCACTCAATTTTATCGACAACCGACGTGGAACCGACGACAACAATTCAATATTTAGGGGTACAATTATATTTCGGCTAATCACCGATATATGAATCGAATATGGCTAATATATATGAATCGGAACAATCATCAATTTCGATTCCCCCAAAAAACGAATAGATTCGATTGAAAAATGAAGGTAATTAAAGGAACTTGCGGTCTTAAATAACGGTCTCTCTTTCACAACTTTGTGCGAAAACGATGAATTGAGGTCGTTTCCCAGTCATTAAACTACTGACTCTCAAATTCGGAACTTATTCAGGGGAGGGGTTGAAATTAAAACCTCTGAAATAATGAGGTCTACAAAATTGATTTTAAACTCAGGTACGGATTATTTGACGCGTTTCTTCAGAAATAATCCCGGTAGTATTGAGTTTTTGCGGTTCGGTCTTTCTTCTGTCACTGTCACTGTCACTGTGTGTCACTTGTGCAGACAACCGCCACAGTACGAAACGACAGTGACAGCGGTGTGAGGACGCCCGAAAAACGTCCAACTGACGCAGCGCTACTGAAGACGGCGAGCGGCCGAAACCGGTCTGGCGAAATAGGAGACAAAAACACCACAAACTTACGGTATTCCAACACAGATAATCATTACCGAAAATCTTTTCTAGGGACACTATTACCCGTTTTCAAGGCGGTGTGGCCGTAATCCGGGGATAACCGGGACTCTTTTTCATTCCGAACCGGTTTCGCTTTGACGAGACAAGAAGGCGGGAAATTGCAAGAGGGGCGGGGGTTGGTGGGTGGAAACCTCTAGACGTGGGGAGGAGAAGTCAAACCGCGGACAAATTTACGTGGGCGCCCTCCCCTCCACCCCCGCCTATACGCGATGAGCCTCCAACCCCTAAACCCCTCCCCACGACCATCAAACCAAAGCCGCTTTCGGCAAATAGGATGCGGTCTGGGGACGGCACAGGGCCCCCCCGCAGCAATTTGAGAGCTATTAGTTCAGACTTTGTCCCCCTAACAACACCCATCACCCCCCTACCATTATATTACGCCAGAATGCCAAATTTCCCCACTGTTGGCAACAACCTGTCGACACTGTACAATATATAATGTAACTGTATACAGAGCGGTCCAAAAAAATGTATCCACCGTTTGACAGTCCACAACTCGCAAACTAATTGACCGAGTTGTGTCTCATTTTTGGTGAAAGTGTAGCTTAAAGTCCAACTTAAAGATATATATTAGCTGTAGGTGTTCGAAATTGTCACCGTTATTAACATCCCAAGCAGAAACTATGCGGCCCGACTGCAGCATCGACTACTGACTGCACAACGTGTTCAGTTCAGGATATTTGCACGTGAATATGTAGGATGGATTCTCGAAAAGTTCATTCAATGTTCGATAAACGACGTCCTTTAGTGTTCCCCACACAGGTAAAAGTCCAGAGGACTTAAGTTTGGGGAACCCGGTGGATACTCTACACTACAGCGCCTCTACGGCCTCTATCCGTCTTCCTGGTAGATTTTCGTCGGGATAAGCCCCTTAATACAACGTATTGTACGGCGCTATTGCCCGAACTACAACACTATAATAACACTACCAAAAATGAGACAATTCCGTCACAATTAGTTTGCAATTTATGGACTTTTAAACAGTGGATACATTTTCTTTGGACCCCTCTCTATATATACATATGAGTTTTTTCTCACTTTAAAAAAGTTTTTTTTAACAAACTTCAATTTTATATTCAACCAAGAGAAATTACAATGAATGCAATTGACTCTATTACACCCGGTTAACAAACTCCGCGACTTGTGTTAACTCCCAAAAAAAAGTTACGGTTTAGAAACTGAGTCGGGTTAAATCGTTTGGGATGGAAACTAAAATTGATAATTAATGTTTTAAACCTACAAAAATATATAAAATTCCCGTTTTATGGCCGTAAGAAAAGGGTCATAATACCCTAGCTGGAAACAGGGGGCTGGGCCTAAGCCTGGTGTAACTACAATTTAAAATTTATCCATATATATATATATATATATATATATATATATATATATCCTTAATTTTCCGCAAGTTGTCAACAGAAACTGACGAGTCAGATCGCGTTTACTGCTATTTTCATAGCAATTTAAAATTTATCCATAGCATTTATATTAGTCGTGGAAATTAAATTACTAGTTTTTATAGACATTTTTGTTGATATTGTTTCTGTCAAAATTAAAATCGAAGCCTTAACAGACTGACTGATGAATCGCACACTTACGCATATACGATAAATATATAAATAATAACTATTTAATCGATGTATTAGTGGTACCCAAAAGTAATTTTGACTTTGGAATTCATTTTATTTTGCTAAAAAAGAAATTTTAATTATTAATCTCCTCAAGAAATCCTCGAGACGAAAATACATCTTATCGAATTGTCGATTACTTTCGGGTACGCCTAATACAATATTATTCTTTTTAATTTATAATTTATTCGCTAGGCAGTTGTATAAATTGTAGAAATTGTATATGTCCTATAGAAATAATGACGGAAAGCCGCTTTTCAGCGTCGAAATTAAAATCAAAATCAAGCCGAATAAGGGAGGGACCGCGTAATTAGGGGTGCGGGGTGGGGATGGGGGTGGTTTGGCCTCCTCATTATGTGAACGTCGTATCCAATGGTAATTCTCTTCAGACCGACTACGCCAAATTACGGTAATTCGATGAAGATAGGTAAGAAGAGAGAGAGAGAGAGAGACAGGGACAGAGGGGTGGCTTTAGGGGGTGGTTGGGGGTGAGTGACACCTCGCCACCCCTATTTCATAAGGCATAAGGATTTTCGCCAGTTAAGCCTCTTAGGAGGCCGCCTCGCAACACCGCCACCCCCTCCCCTCATACCCCTCAACACCATAGGAAAATACCGAACCCGACAACCCCCTCGGTCCATTAAATTAACCGTCGGCCGGAACCCATTACTATATCAACTATTAATACGTAAACGGGGGGGGGGCGTCTAAAAAGTAGTCGAAGGGGTTGAGTCCGTCCATCGGATCCCAATTATAATGAATACTGGGCAAACTTTCCTCCGAAAGCCTGGCCCCCGACCAAAAATTCCGTGGCGGGTGGGGGGGGCGCCTCAAATCCGCCTAATGGCCCCCCCCCTCCCAACGCTTCGCTTTCCACGCACTCCTACGAAATTTTCCCGATACACGCTTCCCGGGCTAAGCTTTAATATACGGGGGATGGGGGGGGTGGCTTATATAATACCTAATACTGGGCCCCCCCGCCCCACCGGCGGTCAAGACGATCCCGAGGAATTTCCCAACTAATATGTTGGGGGAAGATTATCGATTTTTCGAAACTACGCCGGCCTATAATAATACACGAAGTATTTTATTCCCCAATAGAGGAATTTATCGGTCGGCTTAATTTGTAAGAATTCTGTATTTTCCCGCCTCCACTTTGGGCCGAATCGCTTCGGCGGTTCGCAGTCTTCAGTAGCGAATCGGAGCCAAGACCACACTTCTCGTTCCCTTTTATTATTTTGTCGCTAAGACCAATTTAATTAATCCGACGATTAAGCGCGATTAAATCGGTTAATTTTAAAAACTGTACTAACTTCACCATTCGAGCGCACTGAGTCCGCACTTCTACTGGACCTAAATAAGACCTAAATCGGGATATTCCCGTACACTCGGACAAAGGGAAATTTCAAACGAATTCCAAGACCGTTTTGTGGTCTGCTAGGGGTTGGAATACCGTTGGTTTTTGTGATTTTTCTGTCTCTCCTCTCGCCGGTTCGTTCTTTCGCCAGACCGGTTTCGGGGCCGTTCGCCATCTTCAGTAGCACTGTCGGCACTTGTCGGATGTTTTTTGGGGTTGCCATCCCCGCTGCACCGTCACTGTGCCACTTGCACTGTGGCGGTTTGTATATTATACTGAAGGTGGCGAACGGCCCCGAAACCGGTCTGGCGAAAGACCGAACCGGCGAGAGGAGAGACGGAAACACCAAAAAAAAAAAAAACCCTACGGTTTTCTGTTGTTATCGGAGCTGTTTTATATCGGGGAATTATATCGGGAAGATGGCGAACGGCCGAAACCGGTCTCGAAACTAGAAGGTCGCAACAACGGCATGGTATTGACATGGTTTGTCTTATTCGAGTTGAGGAGGAGGGTGGAATTTAGTCAATACCCTTACGGCTGTACGCCAGACTTTTGCCAGACCGGTTTCGCCGTCTTCAGTAGCGGTGGGTTGTCAGTCGGGACTGTCTCGGGATGTTTTTTGGGCATCCTCAACTGCACTGTGCGTCACGGCCAAATGGACGACCGCCAAGTGACAGACACAGCGCTACTGAAGATGGCGAGCGGCCGAAACCCCCGGTCTGGCGAAAGACCAAACCTTTGCCTGTGACATTTGTCCGTGCCCTCTGTCGATTTTTCGACCCCTCCGTTGAGCCCAAGAACAGACAGTAATTATTCGATAAACCGGAGAAAATTCCAGACTCGAATAATCTAATTCTTCTACTCGGTGTGGGGGCGCACCTAAGAGGGAGGGAGTTTCCGATCTCGCGAAACTACTCGTAAAGTCGGGCGGACACGAAGTGGGAAGCGGAAGGCGTGAAGAATACTTAAGGGGAAGGCGGAGGAAGATGAAAGGTGTGGAAATGGTGGGGGTGGGGAAATAGGGAGATGAGTGGTTGTTGGGGGCGGGGGGCCGCTTTGCAGTCTGGATAGTATCCAGTGTCTCTAGTGTGACCGTCACTTTGGGGTTAGAGGTCGGGGGCCCGGATGGGGGTGGTTAAGAGGGGATGAGATAATGCGATTTGGCTTCGGTGACCGCAACGCCCTCCCTCAAAACTAGCAAACCAACAAACAATTCCACCCTAATAAACATCAGTCACAACACCGGAGACGTGACGCGAATTCGCACCGTCAAACCCACTCCCCCCCCCCAACCCCCCGGACGATTCACGCATTTATCAGCTCTAAATCGGCCGAAGAGACCGGATGACCTTCTGGGAATACGTTCGGGACGACGGCCCCGGATACCATTCTGGAATAGTGGGAACGCGCCCCAACCCCCAACCCCACCACCCCGGCAAGATCACGCCGAAAACAATAATTGAGCGAGAAATTACTTTTAGAAATCGTCGAAATTCTGAGAGGCGCAACTCCGGGCGCACCCTTATTATGTCGTGCATTTTTCGGTACGCGACGACGAACGGTTTTACGTGGGTAAAAAATACGGATAACGCCCTTCTGAGATGGCCTGTAAATGTGATAATTTCGAAACTGAAAATACGGCAGCGATCGTCGAAACTGCAAATATATCTCTGGACTGGAAAGAGGCTACAAAAGTTGGCGAAGCTGGACTTGAGGCGAAGTCTCAAGTTGTTGCGGATCTTCTAGTTTTCGAGATCGGTTTCGATCAAGTTCGCGGACAATTCAGTGATATAAAATAATAGCTCTGATGATAAACAGAAAAATTAAAAGCTTCTGTCGACGCTATTCTATGGGGTGCCAAAATTAGAGCAAGATTTGAATCGAACTTTGGCCGCTAAAATTTCGTAATTTTTAAATATTGTTCTATCGTGTAACGCCCCCGCCCCCGCCCCCGATTTGTACTATCGGCTGCCGAAATTTTTTATTTTTATTACCGGTTGCCCCCCTATAGACCCCCAAACACTAAAATTCTGCCTTTTCCTTTTCCCTCAGTCGACAAGGAGTATATAGGATATATCCGCCCCCACCCCCACCCCATTAAGTCTTAATGCCGTAATGGGCTCTCGTCCGTGGACTGGTTAATTTAAAGGGTGAGAGATTCCACGTTTTCGCCGAAGCATGCCCCCCCCCAGTAAGAGGCTTAACGCCTTCTGGGCTTTAAAGCAGGGCCCCGATTTGAAGTATGGAATTACATCAATAATTACAGTACGAAAGTGATTCGTTCACATCGATAGAAGAACGGAGAAAATGTCTCAATTATTCAATTTCATTTGGGGACCGCTCATAAAGTTATTTAAACATTTAATGTCAAAATTCCCTGTTAATTCCCAGAGTATTGAGCGCGATTCAGACCGTTAAGTTCGTCAGTAGATAATTCGAGATAAATTTTGTACGACAAATTTTTTTGATATCGGCCGAATGTTTGAAAGATTGCACCCTCAAAAACATAAATTTCCGCCAATATAACTTTCTCTTGGGGAAAGTCTTTTTACAAAATTAAAATTTTTGCCCTCTGTTTCGAATGAATTCAGAAAATAGAGCACATTAGCCCCCCAAACGAATGATTGTAGAAAATTTTTATTGTACAACAATCACTAGCGGACGTATCGAAGTTCCCCGTTCTAAGGGAAGAAATGCCACAAATTTTTATTACTGGAAAATTTTTCATAAAATTTACATATCGCGACGCTCTATTATCAAATTGTAACTGCCAGATACGTTTTTAAAAACCGGTTTGTCAAATAATCTGTTTTTTAAATCGAGTCCAATTCGAGGTGGGGGTTGGGGGGGTTGATTGGGGCACTAAATGGGGGTTGATCACCGAAAAAACTGCGCCAAAAAAAAATTAAAAAGACAGTCAAATATGTACAATTCCACTGCGAAGGTATACGCGGAACTGAAATACGGAGGCGAATTTCAGGCGGACTTATCTGGGACTTGGTGAAACTCGCCCCTCTCTCAATATCTCTTTTTATCTAATGCTTGATGAGTTGAAAGATAAAACCTTGGACAACGCAGCGTCGCACTTACTACCAGTAGTGGATAAGGACAAAACTTCCTGTAAACGCATGTCATATCAGAAAAAAAATTGAAAAAATTAACCGATCCCCCCCATTTTTTGGCCTACGGTACTTAATAGCGAAAATTGAGTAATACCGAATCCAGGAATGGATTCATGTGTGTGTGTGTTAGTGTGAACTGAAATTGGTAGAAATGGAAGTTGAGGAGAGAGAGAGAGGGAGGGAGGGAGGAGAGGGAAGGACCCGGATGGAGATTTGTGCATTAAGAAAATCGGAACGGAGCGACAAGGGACGGCACTTTGGGGTGGTGGGGTGGTGGCATGCTGGGGGGCGGCGGGGCGGGGGAAGTAATTTGGTGGGGGCGGCGGGAGTTGGCACCACTGTGAGTTGGTGAGTTAGAATGTTCGAGACAGTAATCTGGAAGGATGGTAGACACCCCTACTGTAACGGTCCTCCCTACTCCTATCAATGAGTATGTGTCTATATATATATATATATATATATATATATATATATATATATATATATATATATATATATATATATACAGTCCCAAAATTAAAGCAAGATTTAAATTAAATAAAAAACGCCGTTTTTCTTTTTAAATTGTTATTTTTTATGGAATCGTAAAGTAGACAGGATAGGGTCATGTATGGAATAACACGTTGGGCAAACGGCCCCAATAAATGCGGTTGTTAAATGCATAAATGTGGTTGAATTTCGCCCTTCGAAGGACGCGCGGTTGTGGGGGGTTCGACGGCGTAGACCTTTGACTTCGAATAAGCCCTTAAAAAGAAATATCGGACGGTGTCAAATCGCACGATCTACCGGTGGTTGGGGCGGGGGTGGGTTGGGGGCGCCAATTCTTATCACCGAAACGAGAGAGAGAGTACACACGGCCGGGGGAATGTCTCAAGGGCTGTACGTGGGGTATGTGGCATACCATATTCTTGTTGTAACAACACGTCATGCGCGCCGATATCGTCCGGTTAAGGCGGAAAGAACTGTTCTATCGCGTCGCTATATCGAGCACGGAAATCCGCACCGTGACAGTGACACGGTTGAGGATGGATTCGTTTTCGTTGACAACTTGCGGTTCAACTCCGAACCCCACCCCCCCCCACCCCAAAACGCGGCAATTTTTGACCATCAACAAAGCCGCAATTGCGACACCGTATTTTGTACGAAATTTTCGAACTGTGGCCGGCAAACTTTCATTATTTTCGAAAATATTGTCCAACAATGAAAACAACACGTTGTTCCGTATCGCTCTAACGCCCCTCTCTACTGCAAGAACGGTGCGGCAAATTCGAATCTGGCGTTAATTTTGGTACACCCCATATATATATATATATATATATTGTGGTCTCTGATGCGCTAAAAACGACGTTATTTCACCAAATTCTACCCTAAACAGACAGTCTGACACAACAAAACATCTATATATATATATATATATATATATATATATATTTATAATTTAATTGTATTTAACTGACTGTGTAACAAGATCTAGACACTTGTCGGACCGAAGAAGAGTGGATCAACTCCACTATATTATATTATATATTGTTGAGATTTTATTAATCATTACGGGATTGAGACTTATCAGTTCTGTGTCGCTGTTATAGTAGTATTTAGACTAGATTTGTAGGTTTTTCGAAGGCTATTCTCTATGACCAGATCGTATTCGGATAAGGCCGATTAAGTTGGACGGTTTAATTGAATTCTATTTGAAAATTGGCAGAAACTCGACCGAATTACTGTACTCCCGGTATTCGGATTTAATCGCCCCCGACAAGGGCTAAAAGTCCGCGGGGGCACTCTTAGGGGCTAACGAGGCCCCGCGATAGAAACGGCCGGAAAGCAGGTAAAAAAATCGACAAATGCTTTAAGAGAAAGCGGAGCGAATAATTGGACGGTGGAGAGGGCCCCCCCCCCCTCAACACTACACTCAAAACAACGGACGGGGGGGGAGGGGGGGGGCCGAAACAAAAGCCGCTCTCGATCTTCCCGATAAATCCTTTTCCGATGAAAATTAAAAGTTTTTCCTCCGTGGGCCCCCGTCCGCTAGGCGGCGCCGGAGTCAAGTGCCCCCCCCCCCCCCCTTCGGAACCCCCCAAATTACCCATGGGGACCCAAGCATTAGCCCTAAGACTCTTGGGAATGAAAGGTCCTGGGCAGATGTCGCCCCCGCCCCGGCCCCTGCACACCACTCTATTAGCCTACAGGGCCACACACGTACAGTAAGGGGAAGGGTGGCGCCCCTCAAATTAAACATGTTGAGAGCTGTCCCCCCTTACTCCTCCTCCTCATCCACAACCCTGCCCCTTACTAATGGACTTTTCCTCGCCGCCCCCCACCCAAAAGCCGAGGCCCTTCCTCATTATGACCATCCTCTTACAGAGCCCCCCCACCTTCACCCCACACACAAAACCCTCATCATCACGCTTTCTCTTCCGCATACGAGAGCGTTAATTCCGGCAGATTATATATATATATATATATTTTCTGGGCAGAAGAATCCGCCCCGACGGTGCGGGGGAACGTGGAGTGTCTCAGCGTCGTCTAATATATTTTACAATACACAACAAATGGGGGCCGAATTACAGTCGAAATTTCTCTATTTGGATTAAACGAGAATAGATGGACCCCGCTTCACACGCAGGAGTTCCCCAGTTGGACTAAGGGTGAAAGCGTTAAACTAGGGTTGTGATTGTCTGTAATTAAATTATTTAAATTAGATCGTAAATTGCAGTAAAAACTCGCGAATTGCAGTAAAATTGCAATTGAAATAAATGAAATAGCCCTTGTACGAAATTTACAAATAGTACCCTACTCGCCCCCTCCCCCAGAAAAAGTTGTAAGAAACTGTGGCCCCAAATAGGCCACCCTGATCGCATAACTCGGGGTTCCCTTATTCTATACAATATGTCGATATATTTCGGAATTTTTCATTAATTTTTCTAATACTATTCAATAATTTCTGAAGATCACCTTTGAGAGACGGGGAGGGAGGGGGGTTTTCCATCACATCCAGCAAACCGAAAAAATCAGAGTACGTACGTCGATAGACCGGTGATAATTTGCGCCCAATTTATGTTGTTGGAGAGAGGGGTTGATATTTGAAAATACGAAATTGGAAAAAAAAACCGCATAATGAATCGGTCTAGCTTTTATATATATAGAGGGTGAATTTGCCACAGCATTCTTGCAGTAAAGTCTGCAACCCTATTTAAAAAAAAAATTCATTCGACAGCCGACAGTTTAGGGTCAGTACAAATGGGGGGGCGTTAAACGATAGAACGACGTGTTTTCATTGTCGAAACAATATTTAAAAAATAACGAAAGTTTGGCGGCAAACTTGCGTCAATTTTGTGACACCCCTATATATATAGAAGGGCGGCCGTCCTTCTACGGTGACTTATTGAAATTCAATAGCAAACAACCGGCAGAATTTCACGAAAGGGAGGAGAAGGAGCAAGGGAGAACAAACAAGAGTGGCCGTAGGGGGGTTGGGTTGTTCGGTGTCGCCGCAAGTCGCCCCTCCAAGAAACCGACCTCTGAGTAAACCCGGGCTGCACCACCTCAGGAATACCAAGAGATATACCCTACCCCCCGACTGGGCGCGCTATATATACTATACTACCCCCCCCCACCACCCCCCCCGCCAGAATTTTACGTTACAATAAAATACCCGAAAAATAATACGAGAAAAACGTAATTTTCTCTCGGACTGACAACGGGGCATATACAGAGGGGTCCAAAAAATGGTATCCACCGTTTAAAAGTCCATAACTTGGAAAACTAATTGAAGGAGTTGTCTCATTCTTGATAGTTTTATAGTTTCTAGTTCCGGCAATCAAACGTTTTGGGGGGCTTATCTCGAAAATCTACCAGGAAGATGGATAGAGGACTTAGAGGTGCTGTAGTGTAGAATATCTACCATTTCCCCAGGCTTAAGTCCTCTGGACTTTACCCGTGGGGGGAGTGGGGGGGGAAACACTAAAGGACGTAGTTCATCGTACACATTCATCGTGCAAATATCCGACTGGACACGTTGCAATCGCGCTGCAGTTGGGCCGGCACCGTTTCTGTGCTGGCGCCTACAGCTATATATATATCTTTAAGTTGGACTTTAAGCTAGACTCTAACCAAAAATTGGGACGACTCCATCAATTAGTTTGCAAGTTATGGACTGTCAAACGGTGGATACATTTTTTTGGACCACTCCGTACAACAGAGGGCGCATGCATTATCGATACATTATATTATGTTTTCTTTTTAAAATTCATTTCAGATTTAAAGCTAAACGGCTAAAACGCTGTAGCTAGGGGTGTGTGTGTGTGTGTGTGCGACCAACCCCGGAATTGGACCACCGTTCCCGGCTAATGGCTAATGGAAGATGACTTCTTAATTCGACCGGGTTGGATAAGTCGTATTCCATTGTAGGTAAACGGTGGGGGGGGGGGGCGGAAGGAGCTCTGGACTTAACTAGGTTTTAACTATGAGATCCTGGGTGTGGGTGTTAAGGGGAGGGGAGGGGGTGGCAGGAGACCACTCGTTTAAAACACATTAGCACCCGGAGAGAACACAACTGCACAACTAGAACGGAGACGACAAATAGCTTGGGGCGTTAGTTACACTCGCGGCTATACCGCGCTCTAGACCGGTTTTATTTACGATTTATCCGCGATAAATTCAAATACAATTCGCTCTTTGACTTCGACTGGCGACTCCAACACGTCAACCCCGTTGAAAGAGATTTCTATGACTTCTTAGTACCACGATTTTTTAATCTATTTTCGTAGTAGATCTGAAAATAGTATCATAAAAGTTTGAGGCTGTCTATTCAATTATTCTTCTATTTTTCAGGGCATAGCGAGCCGAGATAAATGAATACCGCGAGAGTGTCAAACGAAGCATAACGTACGCGCTGATAATAGAACCCGGTTCGGTGATAACGGTTATGATAAAGGTCCGGGTGGGGGGTGATATAGTCACAGGAGGTTCCAGGAAACGACTCTGGACCATAATGTGAATTCTGTGGGGGTGGTTTGGGGGTGGGGTGGTGGTTGGGTTGTCGCTTTATATCAGCGAAGAACACGTTCGGCATGTAAGAGAGGACGGGCGCTCACAATCCCGGACCAAGATGGAACGACGATTATTCAAATTGGCGTGGGGGTGAGGCGGGGGTGGTTGGGGGTTGGTGAAGCCCGGGTCTTCGAGCCACACAGTCTCGAAGTTGGTCCAGGCGGGAGGCCCCGGAGGTCGACTTGGGGGTGGGGGTGAGGGGACGTCGCGGAAAGACATCTGGGTAGAGTTTCCGTAGAGGGTCGGGGGGTAATTGAGGCGAGGGGTCGTAGTTAACACATAGAGGGTGAAGGGGAGGGGGCCTGCGACAGGGACGGGGGCTACGTGAGACCCAGACCGGCACGTAGCCGCCCTCAACCCCCCCCCCCGGCCAACCCCCACCAGCGCCCAATTCCCAACTTCTATCCACGAACACTCCCTCCATCCCTCTCTCCCTCCTCGCTCTCACTTCGCCTTCACCCTCTCTCATTACCGGGAGTTCGGGGCACAGCTGCGAAAATTCTCGAAATTTCGAAAATTTTTCGACATTTCCTTATAGGGTAGACTCGTGGGGACCACCGACGACGGAATTTGGGACGAATAAGGGAAGAAAATTTCCCCCGTATAGGATTACAGGGATAACTCACCTCTGGGGTACCGCGTATATTGAAACGATTTTTACGTAATTCAGGGGATGAATTTCTCAAGAGACGCATTTGACATGTGATACAAAGTGACAGCTGAAGAGGGGTGATCGGCCGAAACCGGTCTATAAATATTTGTAATTGTAACTAACCGGCATAGTCTCCCTACAAGTTCCACTTATAATAATAAAATCATTTCTAACAAGATTCACATTTTCATTTCTTGACAGCCTCCCTCCAAAAATTGAAACTGTATTTATTTCAAATTAAATTGGAGGTAATAAAAAGCATTCTGTATTTCGTTCCTTTCGAATTGTTACTAGGTTTGAATTTGATGTCATTTATGTTCCCTCGGATATCACAAAAATGAAAGTTCGCCGCGGACAATTGAACAAAAATACCACGTCCACGACCCCCTGTAAGCGCTAAGAACGGGATTAGGGGAGGTCGGAGGGATGAGATTCGCGGAGGAGGGATGTTCGGTGCGGTGAACTCCCCCCACCCCCACACCCTAGACCATAACCCGGTTGTCGAGTTAGAGGGATGATGAATTTGGACCGCCATGTGCGTGCGTGGTGCGGGGGTGGGGGTGGTTTGGGGGTTGGTCGGCCTTTCTGCGGACCTTCTGTTGTCCCTACGAGGCATCAAACCCTCATCATCATTCATCATTATTCAGCGGACATCACTACCCCCTCCCGTCATCATCCCCCGGCCACAATATCCTCTTCCTCGGCCTTATCATCCCTGCACCCTTATCTCCGCTGTCTTAGCCACCTTTTATATATATATATATATATATATATATATATATATATATATATATATATATATATATAAGGTGTCCCAAAATTAAAGCAAGATTTGATCTAACCGTGGGGTTGCCGAACTGTCATTATTTTTGAAATATTGTCACAACAATGAAAACACGTTGTTCTATCGTGTAACGCCCCCATTTGTACTGACCCTAAACTGTCGGCTGACAAATTATTTTTTTTTTTTAATAGAGTTGCCCACTTTACTGCCAATAATGCTGTGGCAAATTCAAATTTTGCGTTAATTTTGGGACACCCCCCCATATATAAAATCTAGATTTGGAATTCATAGACTTTGGAATTCATTTTATTTCGCTAAAAAATTATTAATCTACTATATATATTCACCGATATTATCGACAACTATCCGCCGCCACTTTTCCGGCAAATTTTCGATTCCCCCCCCCCATCAAATGAGGAACTCCTCAAGACCGAAATACATCTTATAAAATTGTCGATTACTTTTGGGTACACCTGATATTCTCCACCCCCTGATCAGCAGTAAATAAACAGGATACTTTCGCCACGTCTTAACCACACACACACAACACGAACTCTTTCAATGGATAACGCCTTTCAAGGGTGGGAGGGGGCCCAAGGCTGTCTGTTATTGGGTTCACGTCCAAGACATTTTTGGTGGGGGGGGGTGGTTATGTGTGTGTGGTCCCTATATGCATGCACACAATATAGCACAGGTGGGAGTGCCGGGAATAAGGGGGCCGGGGAGGGGGGGGGCGATTCAATAAAAGACATTGTAGTTTGCGGGGAGCAGGAGCCACCGCCCACCGCCCCCACAACGCTCGCGGGCACCCCAAGGCTACTTTGTGTAACCTGAAATATTCATACAACTGGCACAGCAGGACGGGGGTGATGGTGAGGGATTGGTGGCCGGAGGGGGGAGGGGGTATCCAATCTGCTAAGGGACTCTTGAAAGTGTGGTTTGTGAGGGGCAGGGGTGGGGGGGCGGGTACCGTCCAAATTACACGGTCCTCCCCCGCACTCCGAACAACCAAATATAGGGGGTTGGGGGGTTCCGCGCCCTGGGATTTACTTTAGTCTTGTTAGAACAACCCTTAGCCGGTGGCTCGACGTACGAGAACAGAGACCGGGTACAGGTACGGGGTAACGTTCGTCGCGGCGCACTCGAGGTCTAAATAAATCAATTTCTGATACCGAAAATATCATTGTTATGCTCGGAAACGGGGAAAAGAATCCACGGGGGAAGATTCGTGGATTAGACGAACTGAAGAGCAATAAAGTTTAAGGGACCAGTATATTGAGAGCAAAAGTTTCTTGAATGAAAACCAGAAAGGGCGAATGGACTAAAAACTTCCAAAAATTATTTACGAGCGTTTGCCTGTATCCAGTTTAACATACAAATTTTGTGGTCTGCGAAGGGGTTGGAATACCGTAGAGAGGTTTGTGGTGTGTTTCAGTCTCTTTCTGCCAGACCGCGGTTTCGGCCGTTCGCCGTCTTCAGTAGCGGCGCGTCGTCAGTCGCTTAGGATGTTTTTCGGCCGGCCCCCCCCGCCCACTTCCACTGTCGCTTTATTGGATAGTACAAGTTGCCCCCAAAAAACCGTCCAAAGTGCCGACAGTGACCGACACTTCAGCGCTACTGAAGATGGCGAGCGGCCGAAACAACCGCGGTCTGGCGTAGAAACACAACAAACCTACTAAGGTTTGCCGAATAAAATTCTAATGCACTCGATTAGAAAATATGCCACGAAAAATAGCGAGACGGCCATTGTATCTCGAAGAGGAAAAACCGGATTTTTTCCTAATTTTCATCCCTCGTTAAAATTTCAATCAGTTCTCTCGCTCTGCAGCGTCCGTAATTTTGTGTCGGACACCAATTATATTTCGGCCACTTTTTACAGGGCATTACTGTAAAAGAGAGATATTTTATCCCTCGTGTAACGGAGCAATACATGAAATGTGGATAATAATACTTGGATCTGAAAGTCGAGACACGTGGGATAACTTTAAAAATTCCGAAACAGGAGTTGGAGGAAGTGTTGGAGGAACTATCGTAATTAAGAAGAAATATATATATATATATATATATATATATATATATATATATATATATATAGATAGGTTGGCAACTAAGTAATTGCGGAATTCACCGACAAATGGCGTTGTACATATTTTTAAGTACGTCCAACATCTTTGCACGGATAAGCCGTAGTGTTAGTGCAATTTTGATACCGAATGTTTCAAGAAAGGGCCGAATAATAACGTATCCAAGAATCTCATCTTTGCGAAGATGTTGGACGTACGTTAAAAATATGTACAAGAAGAAGTCGCAATTACTTAGTTGCCCATATATATATATATATATATATATATATATATATATATATATATATATATATATGAACACTGTGAAAAGTACATGGTTGAAGGGGTAGGGTCGAATCCGTAAGGGTGGATGGGGGTTGAGCTTTCCGGAGTCTTTCCCGAGATACACAAGTTGGACTAACTATGTTTGGGTTCCCCGCAAGGCTATTATCGGTAGCCGTAACGTGAGGTGGGAGGGAGGGGTGGTTTCTTGGGGGTGGGGGTAGGTTGGTGTACGCCAGGAGCAATCAGCGGAAGACAGAGAGAGAGAGAGAGAGAGAGGTGAGAGGGTGAAAGGGAGGATAAGAAGAAGTGAGGGTGGGATGGGCCCAACAGACGTTGTTCCATCATCATCAATTCTCATTAGGTGGCGCCCCCCCCCCCACAACCCCCATCCCATCTCACTCTCGGCTCCGGGCAGGAAAAAGGCCGTCCGATCCACTTAAAACGGGGGACGCTCATCCCCCCCCCCGTATTAACCCCGGGGGGGGGGGGGGCGCCCCGGGGACCCACTAGAATCCCAGGTAACCGATGAGACCCCGCGACATAACAACATAAACGACGTTTATGCATCGACCGGAGGTTATTATGTGTCACCGAAAACATGACGTTGGGGGGGGGGGTTCGGCCGCTCGCCATCTTCAGTAGCGGCGTGTCGGTCACTGAAGGTTTTTTTGGGGCAACTTGTACTGTCCAAATGAAAGCGACAGTGAACCAAAAACAATCCTAAGTGACTGACGACGCGCCGCCGCTACTGAAGACGGCGAGCGGCCCGAAACCGGTCTGGCGAAAGACAGAGCTAAAATACTTGGAGAAGAAGGAATACCCTGTTGATGATTTGAAGGGCGGGGGGGGGACATAGTAAAATTGACGCCCCGTGAGACCTACTGGGGTTCAAGGGGGCGTTAAGTCGACGACATTTCGAGGGAGTGGCCCCCCCCCCCCAAAACCAGGGGTATAGGCCTCTTGAGGATTCGCCAACGCGACAACTCGTAGGTAATTGCCTAATTTGTTTATTTTAATTCGGTTCCCGTTGGGCTCGCGTCAACTTCAACGACCGCCGCCAGCCAGCCTCCTCACCTGTAATTACTTAAAGGGCTCGCCCTTCTCCCGCCACCGGGGGGGCCGAGGGGGCTAATAGCGTATCTAATTCCGAACCCATTAATCCTATCACCGACAGCAACTACAGTCAGCGACAACTCGTTATTTGTGATAAAATCGTGAAAAATTGATGGAAATATACGACAAAGTAATAAAATTTTACCATATATTCAGCCATCTCCCTTCTCCATACTTTATTATAACGTATAAAAGGAAATAATGGAGAGGAGAGTTTTGGACGAAAATATGGTTCTAATAGGGACAATATTTATGCTGTCCATATTAGATACGGTCAATTTCCTGGACGATAAATCAATATTCTATTAGACGTTATGGTTTCGATGGCCGTAATGCAATTTCAAGTTTTTAGTAATTGCGAGTTGTTTTTTTTTCCGCCCCACGTCCGATTCGAGTTGTCCAGAAAAAACTATTAAAAGTTTACTGTGTCCCGTCGTGTGTTCCGAGGGTACATTCGGTACCGCGCCTCCGGTACACGTTGTGTATCCAACCCCCAACCACTGGGGGTGTAATTATATTTTTCAATTCCGGGTTGTACCGAAAACGTAATACTTCATCGGGACCCCGTAGTTTCTGGAAATTTACGTATTTTCCAGGGGCTGAAGGCGGGCGGGGGGTTGGGGTGGGAGGGGGGGGCAGGGAACTTAATAGCTGGTAGTAATTAACCTTCTGATAATGAAGATGTTGGCTAATTGTCGCGTAAATCTCGGGCGGAAGGGTGGAATTGGGGGTACGCCCCAAACACATGTGTCACATGAACCCCCCTCTTCAACACTCAATATATATATATATACATATATACATATGAGTAATATATTTAATGCGCTTTCAACGGCTCCAAGGGGCGTAATAGAGTGGCGCAGCTGCCGAGGCGGTCAGAGCCCCGGCAATTAATTGGCGTGATATTTTAACGAGGTACGTGTGTGGGGGGCGGGTTACACGCAGCAGACAATAGCCCCTACCTGGGGGGGGGGCGAGGCGACACTGTTTCCGCGGCGGGTTGCGGTAATTGGTAATTACCTGCGGTGTGCGGGGCGAGCGGGGGCAGGGGCGCCCGCCTCCGAGACAATGGGTAACCCACCCCACCCCACCCCCACCCCCGTTAAACCGGGAGTCGCTAAACATTGTCTGGAGCCGAGAGGTGAGGACCTCCGACCAATTTCGTCGTACACGAGCAGACAAACACGACCCCGTTAGTTTGATAGTAATTATCGTGATCTACCCCTTTTTTTTTTCGTCCCCCCCCCGTGTCTTCATCCCCTCTTCGGCGCACGTCCGGAAATCGGTCCTCTGACGGGCGAACGGAGGGACTTCAGCTAAGATCGCGGGTACAAGTTGTGGGACAATTTCCTAGACCCCTTTCATACGACCCTTTATTTCGTTTTATTGTAATTTCCGTCGAATTTTCGAAACTTTCTATTTTACCCCGGTCAATTGAAAATTTTTATATATCAGCTACTGTAGGGGTTGCGATTCGTGCGTACGGTCGATGAATTTTTTTACATTCAACGGTATTATTCGTCGAAATTCGTCAGATTTCCTCTCGATTCAATCGTTGGGGGCCTTGGTCCGGCTTCCTTCGGGGCAGAAAACAAAATTGTGAATAGAAAATTGAAAGACCCCCCCACAAACAAGAAAAAAAGGGGTAGGTTCAATTCTTGGGCAATAAGAGAAGGTGTAAGGGGTGGTGGTGGTGGGGTTGAAAGACGAGTTCTTTGTTCTTCCAGTCACTTTTTTTCTCTCTCTCTCTCGTAACGTCTCCCCGCGTAAGGGTTAATGGATGTCGAGATCACAGCCGACTAAACAGAGAGACTGAAGGGGGGGGGGGCGCCGACTTAATTGAAAGTGTAATATACAAGAGTCATTTCGATAGACGCCACCCCCCCCCCCCCCACCACCCCCCCCCGCGAACAGCCCGATCAATTATTTTTTTTTTTCCACCCCCTACAACCTTCGGCAGTAAAGGGCATTGTTTTAAATATCGCCGGTGGGAACAACAATGGGCTTTTCCTTAGAGCGGAGGAACAACTTCCGGAGAGGAAAAAGTGGGGAAACTCCTTCTGGTAAAGAGGAGGGGCCGGGGGAGGAAACAAATAATAATCATTAAAAACTCACTCCACTCCATTCCACCCCCCCCCCCACCCGACTCCCGATGAAAACCGGTTAAGTACGCACCCTACTACCCCCCCCGCCACACCAACCCTGAACGCGATTCTGGACCACTCCGGGAATTCGCTAACGTGGTTAATTTTCGAACCACTGACTCGGACGGAACGTATAATTAAAGTAAGGAGGCTCATCCCCACTCCACCCCTCACCAACCCCTCCTCTTCAATTTCTCACAACCCTTTGCGCCGTGGCGGTGGGGTGGGTTGACGTCGAAGCTTTACCTTCGACGGTTTGGGGGTTTGGTGTGGTGGGGTGGGGGTTGGGGGTGTAAAAGTTCGACAATAGTGAAACCGAATCGTCGAGTCGGTCGACATCTCGAAACTTAATTAGCCGTAAAAGGAGCAGGAGGGAGGTGGGGGCGGGGGGGGGGGGGCGCCTCCTCTCGGATTTCAGAAGCGGCGGGGGCGGCTATAATTATCCGGCTATAATTTAAAGGCCTAACTCGCAGGCAGTAGCGGTTATTTTGTTGTTGCGCTTCGGCCACTACTGAAGTCGGTGTTCAATTAGCGCCAGCCAATCCCTCCTACTTTCAAACCGGTATGCCTAAATTTAAATTTTAGACCCCCTGTACAAAAAGACCCATCAATTTATTTGTATTTGTGTCGGTCTCAAACTGTATTCACTCTTCGAACTTAATGGATGGACTGGGGGGTAACAAGGGAGAAAAAGTCCATCTTCAGTAGCGGTGTCAGTCACTGTCAGCACTTTGGATATTTTTTTCGGGCAACTTGTACTTTGTACAAGTGAAAGTGACGAAGTGCGGTGAGGACGCCCAAAGTGCTGACGACAGTGACTGACAACACAGCGCTACTGAAGATGGCGAGCGGCCGAAACACCGGTCTAGCGAAAAGAGCCAAAAATCCAGCGAGATGAGAGGGGAAACATCGCGAACCTACGGTATTTCAACCCCTCGCTGACCACAAAACAGGTATATTAAACTAATGACAGGGTATGATAATTAAGTAATGTTTGAACATTTACCGAGAAACAGGTTGAAATAATCAACCCCCCCCCCCCCCACAGAGGGTTGGCGGTAATGAGAGCCCCCGCCGGGGTCGGGGGTTCGGAAGTCTGCTTTTGAAAAGGGTTTTAAATCGTGGGGACCAACTTGTGTTTTAAAACTAATGTTTTAATCAGGGTCTCGTCTCCGTCCGAATGAAGGGCTGAGTGGGAGGGGGCTCCTCCGAATAAGGGCTCGGACTTTCATTGTCACCGGCACACGCCCTCCCTCTCTCATCCCCCGGAACAACCCCACGATCTCTCTCACCCCTTGTTTACACCCGGCGATTCTAAACAAACTCCCTTTTCTTTCCGGCCCTGTAAACAAGAGGCTTATTTCGCCGGGAGTGGAGGCGGCGGCGGCGGAGGCGGAGGCGGTGGCGGTGGCGGAGGACTCCATAGGACTCGACTCTTCCACACTCTTCACTCTGGGGGGGTGGTTTAATCGTTCGTCGGGAGGAATTTTAATCGCTCCAATCTCGCCTCCACTTCTCAGCCCCCTGGGGAACTCCCCTTCTTCGATTTTTTTTCCCCTCATAAACTACCCTCTAATATAAACGGACCGGAGAATTCAGGTACTGTAGACTTCGCCCTCCTGTTCTATTTAACAGTACTCCTACTGCTATCCCCAAATGACAGCGGGAGGGCCTACCTCGGGGGCTCTATACAGACAAACGACACACCTGGAATCCACCCCCGTACCCGACTAAATCGTAAATTTGGACATCAAAAACTGTCAGTCAAAAGACCCTTCCTACCGCCCTTAATGCTCCCCTCCTGGGGTATGTTTCTAACCGAACAATCCATAATTGAACTCAACGTACCCCGACAGTAGACCAAGTCGCAAAATCCACTATTCCCGACTCTCTCACGTCCAAATCCACCCCCTGTTCAGTCCCTTTCCTCTTTAACGTCGGCTCAAACGCCGCCCAGAGGACTTTCTGTAGGCCGAATACGGGTCAAAAGTACCGTCACTGGACGAAGCCTTTTTATCGAGTGAAACTAATCAAACGAACCCCAATTGTACCCCCCATAACTGGCATACAGTTGATTGTACAATAAATAAAGGGTTAACCCTTTGCACTCAGCTACTCGGCGTTTACAGACCCTCGCGTATTATCCATTATAATTTTTGAACTAAGCGACGTATTACAACGATATTGGACTTATATTTATTGTATTGAGATCGAGGAATGTATATTTCCAAAAAAAAAAATCGGTATTTCATTGTCTATAATTTTGTACAGTATGATAAATTTTAAACACCCCCAATACGCATTAGGGGGCTGATTGGTGCATTTTTCGCGATAATAATTTTTTCGACGCCATCCACCGGGTTTTTACCCCCTGGAATACGCCTGGTATATGCAATTTCATCTAATCTATTGTCTAAAATCTAATTTTATCTAATCTATTGTCCGCAGGAGATGTGGACGGACCGCGTTCTCGATACACTAAAATCGCCCCTCAATATCAGCAGTTTTGACAATAAAAAACCCGTTGACATTTCCTGTATATATCTCAGTAATTTTACGATATTTCAATTTTATTTCTCGCGCAATTTCAAGAGAAAACTTAAGAGAAACGTGTACTCTCAAAAGTTGCGCTGAAATAACTCAATTCCCAAAAAAAAAAATACTATAGGGTGTCCCAAAATTAACGCAAGATTCGAATTATATAAAAACGCGGTTTTTTTTTCTTTAAATTGTTATTTTTTCTATCGAAACGTAAAGTAGACAGGACAGGGTTATGTACGGAATAACACATAGGGCGTCCGGTTTCATGTCGCGATCTCGAACCGCGCCGGTAACATTCACCGCTAGGCCGGTTTCATGAAAAAAGCTTTTTTTTCGAATTTTCGAAACTTTAGGCAGGCCGAACTTTCGTCATTTTTGAAATACTGTTCAACAATGAAAACACTCTGTTCCCTCCCGTGTAACGCCCCATCACTGTACTGGCCCTGAACGGACGGCTGTCCTATTTTTTTAATAGGGTTGCAAATTCAAATCTGGCGTTAATTTTGGTACACCCTTTATATTATGAAAAAAAAATCAGAAAGAATATCACTATCCTCGGTAGGGTTCCACGCCCGGGAAGAGTCCAGGCCCAACGTGGGATAGATACAGTACAACCCCCCCCCTCCCCCCCTGACCGAGGTTCTTCCCACAGGAGGATTACAGGATGAAATTAGTGTGAACAATCGTCACCGATTCCCAGTTTCTCGTCTTGAAAGGTAGTCAAATCTGAGGTGTGAAATTCGCTGGGGTGGGTTGACGCCCCCCCACCCCCGCCCCATCTGATTGGATAATGTTGGATAATTGTGGTGAGCCTGAGCCCCATCGGGGTGGTCGGCGGGCGGGGGGATGGGGCGAAGGGTGAAGGGCTAAGGGCGGGGGCTACGTGCTACGTGACCGTCCGACGTGATCGGCATCTCTCCCAACCACCCCCGCCGCCCCGCAGACGCCCCGCCGGTCGTGAGGACTTCCTCCTATATCTGGGGGGGGCCAATCCAACTCCATCTTTCCAACTTTGGTTTTCGACTCCACGTCAAATTGCCGTCGAGTATCGACCCGAGTCGAAAATTTAATACGACGAATAATAATTTTTACCGCAGGTTTGCGGTTCGGCCGCTCGCCATCTTCAGTAGCGCTGAAGTGTCTGTCAGTCCTCACTGCGCTGCGCCACTGTCAATGGGACCGCAACCGCCACAGTGCGAGTGACAGTTGTACATATCCAAAGTGACTAACAACAACAGCGCTACTGAAGATGGCGAACGGCCGAAATCCCGGTCCAGCAGAAAAGACCGAACCGGCGAGAGAGGAGACAGAAACACAACAAACCGACGGTATTCCAACCCCTCGCAGACCATAAAACAATAATTTATACGAGATTCGATAATGACGGAGGGTTGAAAAAAAAACGTTTGCATATACGTAAAACAATTTGGATATGGAGCACTATCTAATATATTTTTCATATTCATTTAAATCGACGCCCGAGGATTTTTCTTATAAAACCGTCATTAAAGACAGTTGACTAAAAATGAAATTGTGCAGACCAGAGCTATTCTTATTATATAAAATCTTATTGGGGATACAACGGCCGACTGATTAAACTAGAAACGGGATATTTAGTATAAATATCGGGTAGGTTTATTCAGTGCGCCCCAATATCGAGATAATCTCCGATCGATAATGCGAACAATGCGGCGCCCCCCTCCCTCCTCATCCCCATCCTGGACGGGGCGGCGGCAATAGATTCGGGATTTATCCGGGACTTTCCCAACTAAGAAGGAGGTTTCCCCTGGAAACGGCCCATTTTACCCTCCGCCCCCGCCCCCCCCGCCCCAACACCGAGTCGATATATCCGGTGTAATTACCGGAAATGTAAACAGTATTAGGTCACGCTAGCGGGCACAATGAAGGTTGGCCGTTGGGGGTGGGGGGATGAGGCGGGGCGGAACATTTAATAACGCGATGGGTAGGGACGGGGTGGGGTGGGTGTGGGGGTTTGGTAAGGGCTGCCCCAGACTGTCCACTCATAAGGGGCCCCCGCCCCGCCCCCGACCACAATTTATCGCTTTTGATGAGCGATCCCGGCTTTCCAATCATCCTGCACACAGTTCCCGACCAGTTCTCTCTTTGTTCGCCCCGCATAAAAAACCTAGGGGTTGAAGGGGGTAGATAGAGAGCATCATCAATATACAGAAAAACCCGGGGAATCGTCATACCCGTCTGAAATGAGTACATTTACTACTTACTGGACATAGATTTGACATTTTACATACCCCCTCCCCCCACAAGGGTTTGTTGTTGTCAGTCCCGAGTCCTTTAAGAAAATTATTAACCGTTCAGTTGAGAGGCGCAAACAACCGAAATGGGGGTGGAGGGGGGGGGGAAGAGAAATGATCCCGTACCCAGATTTCCAGGGGTTGGCCCGAGAAAACCCGGGTTTCGGAAGCGTTCCCAGAATTATTAAGCGGTCAGCCTGGAGTCCCGGATAGGGG
This sequence comes from Lethocerus indicus, assembly GCA_019843655.1. NCBI lineage: Eukaryota > Metazoa > Arthropoda > Insecta > Hemiptera > Belostomatidae > Lethocerus > Lethocerus indicus. The sequence goes on along the minus strand of JACDQD010000003.1, from coordinate 35,505,139 downwards.
CGGCTTCCGGTCAGTATTTTAAGGGAGGAGGAGGAGGGGGAGGGCCGCTACAGAAAGAGGGAAATGGGACGTGAGAAAAAAGGAGTGCGGTGGGTGGGGGTGGGAGGGAAGGGAAGGGCGGTATCTCCGGATCACGTCCTTAACTTGGACCCGGGGTGGTGGCGGGGAGGGGAGGTTTCTATGGTTGGGGGGGGGCACCGGGAAAAATAATACCGTTCGGTCGAAGGGGTAAGGGCCCCGAAAATAAGGGCCCTCCCTCCATACTACGCCGAGGGAAACTTTTGAGCTTGAGCCCGTTGGGGGTGGGTGGGGGCACTCCTCCGAGATATACCATCGAGGGAGACGCGGGGGGGGGGACACCGCTGAAACTTTATACAGGGGCCCAGCGCACAGTCCGGGTTCGGAATTTTAAAAGTTATCATCCCACGTTTCGGTCTTTCACGTCCGACCTTACCACCACCACCACCACCAACCCCTATCCTGCCAAGGGATAGGGGTGCCGGGTTTACTTCGATTTTGAAAATGAAAAACACTCGCAGAGCACTATGAGGCCGCCAACAGGCCGAATTACGCCTCAAGTTCAAGTATTACTCCGTAAGGAGAATACCGAAGTATTCTCAGACTTCCTAAGCGGCAGGTACTTGATGTTTTCAGTCCCCGAACAAAGTCCAAGTACGGAAACGGCGACTGACAGAAGAGAGAAACGCGACAGAGCAACCCCTCGGAAAATTACGATTAATTTTTATGGACAACAACAATCACACACAGTCAAAAAAAATAATATGCGTTTTATTAAAAATAAAATAACGAAATATGCGTTCCGTTTGTCGGACTGTTTTGGCGTCCGACATACAGTAGAATATTTTCCAGATCACATTAACGAAAGTCGGATTTTTGTAGGGGCGGTAACTGAATACGGGGTGGAAAACATTTTTTTTTTATTTATTGTACAAAACAACCCTTATAGTTATATGCCAGAATTGAGTAAAGGGAGATCAATAACAACATAATTTTATGGGGTGGGATGCCTCTTGACAATCACTTAGAACGGATTCGATTTGGAGGCGTCGTCCACGGGGGCGGGTGGGGGTGGGGGCGACACCACTTATACTAATGGTGGGGGGTGTGGACCACCCTCGACTTATAGCCCCGATCACCGATATGGATATTGGGAGAAGAATAAACTGCTGAGGAGGGACATTGCTCGTAGCAGGACGAGAATTAGAATTCTCAGGGTGTCCACAACCCTTTATTTTCAGTAAAAATTTTGTCTTTTTCCGCGTGAATTACTCGACAATAGAGACCTGGCACTTTTGTGACGTCTAGGCCGATACTAATGGCGATAATGGATGGGCAAGAGAGGAATGGGATTTGAGAAAGGCTGGATCGGGATGAGGTGAAAGGCGGGAGGAGTGGGAACTTCGGGAACCGGGATTTTGAGGTCCCGGTGGATTGTGCGGTTAGGACCATTAAGAGGATGGTACTTTTGACTGGAATCTCTGGAGGATGTCTCGGTTGAACCGCCCCAGTTCTATACCTCTATTTCCGTTAAGTCCGCTCAAGTATCGCTTTGCATATTGTCAGTTACTTCGAGGTCGATTTTCGATGTCAGTTTCAAGTGATGGCCTTAAGAGTAGAAATTTTCTGTTCGAGTCGATTCCTCGTAAAGGAAAAATTTATTTCCAAGTAATTTATTATGACGATATTTTAAACCCAATCTGAGCGTAAATGGATTTTTGAACAGTGCCTAAACTTCGCCCCTAAGTAAAGATCTTGAAGTCCGCCTTAAACCGGCCACAATTTGCCCCACAGAAATATAACGGATTTCATCCATAAACCAGAAATTTGAATTTGCCACCCCCATTCTTGCAGTAAAGTTGGTAAACCCCATTTTAAAAAAAAAAAAAAAAAATCCATTCGACCATTGGGGGCGTTACACGATATAATTTGAATGTTTGGCGGCCGCAATTCGATTCAAATGTTTATTGTTAATTTCGGGGCCGCCCCATATAAATCCCGGACAATTTCTCCCCGACATCCAGAACGTTCACTTGAGGATCTAAACGCGATGGAAAAATTGATAAAATTTGAAAATAAAAAAAGTTGAAAAACATTAAAAGTTCTACAGCTACGATATAATAATTATTTTGTTGATCCTGCCGTAAGCTCTTCCACAGCTTATCTCGGTGTAAAATTGATAATCGGAAAATTCGAAAAAGGGAAATAAAATGTTGGCGTCGAGTTGATCAATTTCCTAATAACGTTTGGGGGGTGCATAAATCAGACCGTACACTTATGGACCTGTTCCAAATAAAGCCCTCTTTAGTGTCTCTTTTTTTTGGTCCAAACCACGTATTACCGACGTACCACCTGAACCTGTTTACAATTTTTGGCTTTTATACCCCCGAACCACGAAAAAAGGGCCAAAATCGTGGAGGATTTAAGCCCGTGGAGGGCCGTAAATAACAGGGAAAACAATGGGACGAATTGTCATACGTTCCATTCCATAGTTCCATAAGTTGGAGGGAAAACTTCGCTCAAATTTCATTTAATCAACAGCTTAATAATCGCGAATCTTCAACAGAAGATCCGGTCTTTATTGGGATAAGAAATATATCTTAATTTATACGGTTAAAATTACGGTTCCGTTCATTTCGCCAAATGACAAATCAGGGTCGAATAGGCCGCCGTTAGGGGTTGGGGGTTGGTTCACTATATTTTCTGGAACGCTATATAACACGAGAGGCCAGCTCTGATATTGATTGCGCCACATAAATCATACGTTGTTATTGCTCCCAAGTTGGGCCCCCTCCTACCCCCACCCCCGCACACACAGGGCTCATCCCGGCACATCGCCTCATCCTCATCCTCCTCCTCCTCCTCCTCCTCCTCCAGAAACTTTTCAATGGCTTTTTTGTCCATAGCCCCCCCCCCCGCGAACTTTCCCCCAGAAACTAACTGTTTCCCTCTAATTGATAATATTTCATTCCCGCGATGGCCCCAAGAGGTTTTTATTATGTGTTCGGGGGGGAGGGGCATGTGTGGGTTTTATCCGGATCCGAGTTTATGGGTTTTTTTTTTCAAATCATCAGGTGCATTTATAGCCCGATATTTGACCGAAGAACGGATATTTTAAATTTGAAATTGAGGATAAAAATAAGCGAGCGAAACTCCATTGTCTATTGGTCTCGCTTCATGTACAAATGCTGAAGAAAATATCCACGAAAAATGCGGAGAAATTTTCAAATAATTTCTCTTAACTGATCGATATTTAATATTAAAGACATTTTCAATTATATCATATATTCTTGAAGTAATACTTGAAGTTCGGGTCCGATGAATCTGTCCAGTACCAATAGTAAGTTTAGGACAACTGTTTATTAGTTTCGGATCATTAGTAATAACCATAAAATCTGTTGGAATCGCATATAGTATACTGATGAAAAAATATATACTTTTCATACAGCCGGTGATAATAATAAGTTCGCTACTTCGTCCAAAGTTGGGGGTTTCGGCTTAGCGGACCGTACACGGGGCGCAAATGGAATACCGGGGCGATTTCAGCAATGTACGGCGAAAAGGGCGGGGGTGGGGGGAATACAGTCACATTAGGAGTACAGACGGCGGAATTAAATAAGGAGAAGTTTGCGGCCGTGTGCGGGATGGAGGGATGGAGGGAGGAGAGAGAGGGATATAGGGGAGGGAGATCGATCGCGCCGTAGAGTGTAGGTGGGGGCGGCACGACCTCGGCTAAAACCAGGTCAAACTTGGTGGGGGCGGGGGCGGTAGGGGCCGCCCCGCCGCCGGAGGCGTGCTGAAAAACTGAGCAACAAAGTTTGGGCGGGGGCCCTCCTGGGGGCGGGCGAGGGAGCGCCTGCGCGCCGGCCCTCTCCCACCCCCAGGTTTGGGGCCGCCCCGCTGACCCGCCCAAAACCCCGCCGCCCCCGCCACAACACACACACACACACACACCACCCCCACCCCCGTTACCAGGAACAAACTCAACAATCTTTACCTCTTGCCCGGACTGGGGAATAAGGCGCAAAAATTCCCCGCACGGGCGGCCATAATATTCGGTCAAATGGAGGGGCGTCGGCCCCCCCCCCCTGAAATTCGTGGGTTTTGAAACCGATCGCCCAAAATCAAAGATATATATTAATAAATTCGGTACCAGGAGGAGAATCTGTGTTAAAACGGCCTTCTATATGGCAAACTATCGAAATAACAGGATTTGTGTACAAATTATCCCAACCCAACTAACATAAAATATAAGGTTGTTATTAGGGGGTACCCAAAAGAAATCGATATTTTGACTTTGGAATTCATTTTATTTTACTGAAACCCCCCCCCTCTTGAAGGGCTCCTCGAGACCAAAATACATCCAATCTAATTGTCGATTACTTTTCGGATACACCTAACAGATACATACTTTAGGGGCAGGTAAAAGAAGTGGATAATTTCAAAAACTTCTGAAATACTTTTCATAACGTAGAAAGTTTTACCGCTGAAATGGGGGAAGAATTCGCGTTGAAATTGAATCGGGCGCCCGGTATAGGCAAGACCCGCACTACGGCCGCTCATTGCGGGCCCGGCGGCGTGTGCAGCGCCCGGCTTAGAATGGACTTCTCCAAAGTCCGTTTCCCGATCGAGAAAATCGTTAATTCTTGTATTTTATATTAGATTAAATAAATTTCACTTAAGTAATCAACATTTTGACTTTGTAATTCATTTTATTTTGCTAAAAAACAAACTACAATTAACTATATATTCACCGATATTATCGCGACAACTCTCCCCACCGCCATTTTTCCGGCAAATTTTCGATTCCCCCCCCCCTCTTGAGGAACTCCTCCTCCTCAAGACCGGAATACATCAAATTGTCGATTACTTTCGGGCACACCTAATATATATGACATAATAAACGGGAATGCCGATATTATAGCCTTTGGTCGTTTACAATTTTATGACGTCCAAAGCGACCAAAAAAGTAGAAAATCGTTATGAGAAACGGGGAATCGGCTAATTCGACCCACGAGTTGCATAATAACGTATGGTCGCTATCAAAAGGAAACTACTAACCACGATACCCCTCCCCCCATTCAATCAATCGATAGCCACAAATATTTATGAGAGCGTTGACTCCTACAGAGGAGGCGGCACGCCATTGTTCACAATAGGGAGGGGAGGGGGGCTGTTTTTTTTGGTTTCCCCGTTTTTGGTCGCACCAACAACCCTCTCCGCCCCTACCACCCACCCACTTTACCATCAATAGTCAATCATTCGGCGGTACATATGTGCATTTGAGGGGGGGGACCATATTATAATACGCCCCAACCCCCCCCAACACCGCTCAGTAGAAATCACTATTGTTTCGTTCGGTCGCCGTTCGATACGAAAATATGTCGATGGGGAAGTAAAAAAGGGTTGTGTGGAAAGAAACCCCTTTAAAAATGGTTAAGGGACCGAAATTGGCATTAACGTGTTGATATTGCAAAAAAAATCTACAATAACAGCACGTATAATAAGCGTCGTATGTACGGATCAGTTTACCTTCATAGGACCGTATAATACAGTTATTTATAAGTGGAAGGGCAAAAAGACGAGTGCTCGAAGTAAGTTTTTATATTGCAGATTTAATTGAATTCTTGAATTAATAAAGATTGACACACGATCTCCACTAGTTCAGAGTCAATAGATTTTATTGAAATTTCTATAATTATTAATTAGAGACGTGGGGATACGGCAGTGGTATTGCGTATTGGCCGATGCCCAATCGGCAATCAACAGGCTTGAGAGAACTGTCGAAATCGGCGGGTGGAAAAGACGAAAGGTTTCTCGCGGTCTTCAGTAGCATTCAGACGCGCCGGGCTGGGACCATATACGGAGGGGAGGGACAATCCGTCCGTCTCACCCCCCATCGAACGACCCAAGGTGTACAACACAGGGTAGTCAGGGAACACCGAAGGACAGTTTGCAGGAGTAGTAAGTTGGGGAGGGGGTGGAATGGGGATGGGTTAACGAACTTCAGCCAAGGCCAACCCCCCCCAAGTCGCCCTTCTAAGTCGCCCCCTCCAACTTCGATCCTACTTGCCGACCCCCGCTTCCCCGAGGGGCACAACTTTAAACTTTGCCAATCAACACAAAAGTGTGTTGTCCCGGTAGGGGGTGGTGGTTTAGGGCGGGTGGTAGGCTACGAGAATGGAAGGAGGAAGAAGGGACGGGAGGGAGCCGAGGGGAAATTACCTTGAAAGTTCGAAGGGAAGGGTGGGTTTTGGCGGGGTGGGGGGGGGGGTGGTTTTCGGAGTAGTAGGTAAGGAGGAGCCCCTAAACCTACACGTACACTCATCAATGTACAACTGTTATGGATATCAATAATAATGGGCGAAAGTCAGTCAACACCTTGTTGCATCCACCCGGGGGTCAAGAACACCCCCAGTAGGAGATACAATAAGACTAAGAATACAGCCGAAACCCTATAGATTTAAACCCTAATATGACCACTACTAAGCCAACTTGATATTGCATATTGAATAATTCGTGGACAGACGGCGACGAACTATGGGGATCCTCCAGAAAAGCCCTTCCTCGACCGTCCTCAATGCTCTCAATACGAAGGGTTTTTACCCTTTCCTTCGGCGATTTCTGAACTCTTACCGCCATCGGGGTCATTCCAGTTGTCCTTTCGCACGCAATTACATCCGAATATCCCAATTACACCAATAAACCGGGAACCAGCGATAATTGTTACAGGCGCGGGGTACGTCCGGCCGAAATTTGAATTTGAAATTTCCAAAATCCCCAACCCAACAGTTCGCGGCCTCGCAGTTCCACGAGGTGGGAGGTAAATTCACTTTAAGGGTAGAAAATCTGATTTCTCTAGTATGAGCGGAAAGCCCAGCTCATTTAAAATATTATCAGCGCAACATACCTTAGGTCCGTCGTCGTCGTGCTGTTCTGCCGCTCGCCGTCTTCAGTAGTCCATTGTACGATGCGTGTAGACACTCTCACCTTTTAGCTGCTGAGCGAAATATTTTTTTTCGCGCAGCGTTTAGCGCCCAAAATACTATATATATATATATATATATATATATATATATATATATATATATATATATATATATATATATATATATATATATCGGAACAGGTTAAACTTTGGTACCCGAAGGTGACGCCATAAATGCAAACAACAAACCGGAAGTGACGTAAACACCGGTGACGGTGACGCCATAAATGCAAAACAGTAAACCGGACGTGACGTAAACACCGGTGACGGTGACGTCGTTCATCCCCCTCACCGCCACCGGAAGGTGATGACGTCACGGTTCCTCCGCGTACAAAAATTTGGTACCCCCAAAATTAACGCCGAGATTTTGCAAAGGAAAATTATTAAAATTGTTAAATATTTAGTCGGATATAAGCGAGCTGTAAAAATTATTATTTAAAAAAATCTCTGTTTTCTCCAGAAGACCCTGCTATAGCGAACTGGTTAAGTAGCGTTAATAAAATATTACAAAGATTCTCGGCTCGCATTTAGAATAACCCGAATAAATATTTCTTTTTTATATACTGTATATAGGAAAACATTAGTTTTTCGAAATATATACATAAATATATATATAAAATTAGTTATACCTTTATGGTAGCGATGCAGCTAAATATTTGGGCTGGAATTGAGGGGGGTTGCGCATCAGATCGTGGCAAAGGGATTGTGGGACCGACGATTATATAGTTGAAGTTTATTTTCGCCGAATTTTCCGAATTTTCACCGAATTTTCGGGAAAACGGAGAGCGCGTCTTTCCGCCACGAGTTCCGGAAGCTGACTGAGGGATTAAAGTTGTTTACGCGAAGGGTGCAGCGGCGGCCGAGTGTTTTGTCCTTTTTGAACTTTGGACATTTAATACCCCGACCGGTAGGGGTGACGAGCCCGATTTCGACCGATTCTGGAAATTTATATAACGCAAAATTGAAAAAATTATTCGCCGCAAAACCTACTGTAAAATATTGTTATTTATTTAAAAATTTTTTTTTGCACAATCAACAATCAAAGGGGGGGGGGGTCAAAATGACCTGTTTGACATTTCTTACAATTATAACTCATTTCAAGTACATTTTGTTGCATTTTTTATAATTTTTTTATAAATTTTTATGCAGTATTTCGACCCCCACCCCTCCCAACGGAACAGGGGGTGGTTTTTTCGGTATTTTATCGTGGAAATTTTCGTGGGGCACAATCTCTGAAAAAAGGGCACAGGAGAAATTGCGGTTATTTTGCGTCCTGATAACTGTATCAAATCGAACGATTATAATTTTATTGCTTTACTCGTTAAATCGCGTAGCGATTTATAGTCTCCGGTCGTAAAAAAAGAAAATATTTCGAACTCAAAAAATCAACAAAAAAAATTTTGTTCCCGCCCGTTTCTCCACCGTCTACTTACAGTATTCACTTCTGGGTCAAATTACCTCAAAATTACAGTGAAATTACAACTTTCAGTACAAATATATCGGTAAATATCTGTAAACTTTTAGAAATATACAATCCGTACAAATCATATCTTCATTAGAACGCATAAAATTACTTCGATAGAAAAAATGGGAAAAAATTTCACGAAGCAGTAAATTATTGAAAGTAATAAATAATTTGGAACAGAATTGTTCGTAAACTGTGTCAAATAGCACAGTGTACTACTAGTAATAAAACGAACATTATTTGCTAAAATAAAGTGTAACTTGCAAAAAAATGTCATCGATTTTTATGCACAATTATTCAATACATTATCTGTATTATATTACTATTATTATTCAGATTGTATTCAATTTTTGTTCGTACAAATAAAAAATATATAAAAAAATGTAAAAATTACTGTCTTTTCTTAAATGTCTTAGTAATTTAAGAAACAAAGTCATTATAAATGGTTTTTGTTGTTTTTTATCTTTTATTTCCAGACTATTTCTTTTAAGATCCGGCGCTCAATTTACTCGTCTAGCGAAAGTTAATTATCCGACTATTCTGGTAAATTTCGATCGTAAACGGGAGAATTAATCGACGGAATCATTTCATGAACCGGTTTACGAATCGATCCGTGAAAATAATCGATATTCCTGTAACCCCGGGACTTAATCGATTCGGGGGTGGGGAGGAGGAGGGATATTTTGTTTCAAAGTAGCAGCGTGGCAGCACTGACGGCGAGGGGTGGGGGGGGGGCGTCCCGGCGGCGAGAATGGCGGCCGGGCAAAGTTTCCTCTCGCCAACTTTAACGCCGCACTCGGATCAACTTTTTTAAGTTTTATCTGATGCCCTCGCCCAAATAACTTTCCCCCGCGGCCACCCACCCCCCTCCACCACCGGCCTAATATATGGTCCCAGACCGCCCCTAAAACAACTTTAAACGCCGTACGGTGTTTCTTTCAATTGAAAAAAAAACCCGGGGGCTTCGCTAATACTTCTGTGTTGGGGGGTCAGCTCAAGTCCTTCATAATTGACCGACTTCTCACCATTATTTACATCCGTTTTAAGCCGATATAAACAGGCCGACTTTACGAATTATCCGGCCCTGTAACACCCTCGAAGTCAAAACAGATTTCACGCGAAACTGACTTAAATTTCTCGATAAATATATTTCCAATTTCCAATTTCGCGATATCGGAAAAACTGGTCGGACGGATGCGAAAACCCCGGCGCTTGTCCGGGGGCCGAAACCAATTGATTATTTTCATAAAAAATACTTATAACTATAACAGTATATTCAAATTATACGTATATTATATTATACGTAAATCCCGCTTGCTTCGCTCTTAGCGCGGAATCGAAATTTAAGAAAATTTAACGCTGTCCTCGAAAATCGTAGTCGGATGAAAGCTCCGAAACGAAGGGGGGAAAAACTCGAAATTTCCCAATAAAAATTTCCACCCCCTCCCCTCCCCCCCCCCGATGAAAATCGGAGATTTTGGCCGGCGAAAAACAAAACCGGTCTTGAAAAAGACAGCGACGCGAACACGAAACCGAAACCGCTCCGTCCCCCGTAAATTCTCGGACGAGAATTGTTCCGAATTTCAAATTTTAAAAACGCTAAATAATTAATTTTTGAAACGATCGATGGCGGTATTAAAGTTACCTAAATATTGAGGGGTATATATACGTTCGGTGTTCAGCGTTATTTATCAATTCCAGACTGTTTTATTGTGTAGGTCTCCTCTCGCTGCCGGTCTGGTCTTTCGCTAGACCGGGGGGTTTGTCGGCCGCTCGCCATCTTCAGTAGCGCTGTGTCCGGTAGTCAGTCGCTGTCAGAGCACTTTGGAGACGTTTTTTTTTTTTGGGCATCCTCCTCACCGCCAACTGTCACTTTTCGCACGTACTGTCGGACAGTGAAAACGTCCAAAGTGCTCCGACAGTGACTACTGACACAGCGCTACTGAAGATGGCGAGCGGCCGACAAACCCCCGGTCTAGCGAAAGACCAAACTAGCAGCGAGAGGAGACAGAAACATCACGGAACCTACAGTAGTATTCCAACCCCTCGCAGACCACAAAACAGGTATGTTTTATTATCTTTATTACTATTATAAAATAAAATGAAGTAATGTATGAAGATAAAAAAATGAAGTAATTGGAAGCGAATTTTTACTACACACCGATATGAGAAAATTCTTCAGTTTCAAAAACTCTCAGTACACAAATTTAAGTAATTCCGCTTATATATCTCAGTCTAAGATTTATTTGACCAGTTACGCGTTGGGCACGTTTCACACGGCCATAAAACCGCCCCTACACACGGATTGGGCGCGTACGGGGAAAAGTAACCCCCGGGGAAGAATGAGCACAAAATGTAGTAGAATTTAAGGTCCTGTCGACAGGAAGTACCTGTACCGGAAGGGGAGGGGGAGGATTAACTAAGTTCCTGTACGATCCTGCGTAATATACTGCGGGAAGAACCTCGATTTTCGGGGTTGACCGACCCCTCCCATCCCGCTTTTCCCAGATTTTTCCCTTTTTCCTTCTGGGTACCTTCTACTACTTCGGCCGCCGTCTTGGACTTGGACGCTTCCAAAAACACCGCTACTGAAGATGCAGCGCGACAGTTTTAAAGCCCGAAAGTGGCTAAACCGATTCGTGACTCGATATGATTATTGGGTGGACTTTTAGGCGTTATGGATATTGCTCAATTTAAAAAAAAAAGAGTACCGAAATAAAACCGGGTGTCTTCAACAGGTCCCCCCGGTTGGGGGTGTTTATAAAGGGTGGCCCAAAATCAACGCCAGATTTGAATTTGCCACAGCATTCTTGCGGTAAAGTCGTGCAACCCTATTAAAAAAAAACTATTCGACAGCCGATATTTTAGGGTCGGTACAAATGGGGGCGTTACACGATAGGAACAACGCGTTTAGGGCGGAAGTCCAGGAACATCAATTCGTGGACAAGAATTTGCAAAATTTCAAGAAGCTCCTCAACAGCTGAAGATTTCCGTCTCCACCCTTAGAAATTACCATATTTTGTACGAAATTTTCCAACTGCGGCTGCCAAAATTTCACCACTTTTCAAATACTGTTCGACAACGAAAACCCCCTCTCCATTATTGTACTGAACCCCTAAACTATCGGCTGTCGAATGGGGTTTTTTTTTCAACGGGGTTGACCGACTTTATTTCAAGAATTCAAATCTCGCGTTAATTTTGGGACACCCTTTATTTCGATGGGGAAAAGCGCGAAAAAATCCTTTCCTTCGGGGTGAGGGGGGGGTGGAAATCGGACCGGGTTTGTTGTCGTACGAACTGGGTCGAACGAAGTTCGTATTACTTCGTGCAGCAAAGAGTAAGGAGAGTTTGTGCAGGAGGCCGTGCAGTCTGCCGACTGCGGAGTTAACAAACTTGCGAAGAAGTTATCAACAACTGTTGTTATCAAGCGTTGTTTACGGGGGTGGGGGGAGGTGAAAGTGGAGGGTGAATTAATCGGTTCAGGATTTGTAAACGGAAGGAACACTTTATTGCCCCTCCAAAATTTACATGCGAGCTCCGTTGCGAGGAACTACAAACTATTAACACTACCGAACACCACACAGTTATATTATATCTTTAAGTTGGACTTTAAGCTACACTTTCACCGAAAATGAGACACAACTCCGTCAATCGGTTTGCGAGTTATGGACTTTTAAACGGTGGATACATTTTTTTGGACCACTCTCTGTATATGGAGGGGGGGAGTACCAAAAGTAATCGAAATTTTGACTTTCTAATTCATTCTATTTTGCCAAAAAAAGAAACTTTAATTATTAATCTTACTGTATATTCGCCGATATTGTACTGTATACTCTTCGCCGGATAATTTTAGATTCCCCTCTCTTAAAGTACTCCTCAAGACCTAAATACACCCTATCAAATTGTCGATTACTTTAGAGGGTACACCTAATATCAGTGTACACTTGAGGTACTGGGGGCGACATACCGTCGTTTTAACTATAATAATAGTGTTGTTTCGGCTGGGATCGCGTGACACGCTGTGGGAAGAACCTCGGATGGAACTTCGGCGTAGGATGGGCTTGCCGGTAATATATATATATATATATATATATATATATATATATATATATATATATATATTGAGCTTTTCGTGAAAACCTTACACGGAATTTAATATACCTGTTTTGTGGTCTGCAAGGGGTTGGAATACTGTAGGTCTCCTCTCGCCGGTTTGGTCTTTTTCTAGACCGGTGTTTCGGCCGCTCGCCATCTTCAAGTGCTACTGTACAAGTGACAGTGACAGACAGTGCAGTGACGATGCCCCCAGGAAAATGCTAACAGTGACTACTGCTGACACAGCGCTACTGAAGACGGCGAGCAGCCGAAACCCCGGTCTGGCAAAAGACCAGAAACATAACGAACCTACAGTCTTACGCGGAAACATTGCTCGATTGACCTCTAATTCCTCGTTATATAACGGGTCGGCAACTGAATAATTGCTGATTCTCTTCTCATCTTCAGGTGTGAATTTTTTTTTTTTGTTAAGCACTACGAATAATAAACATTTCAGAATACAGAAATATACAGGTTTGAAGATGCGTAAACGCGCGTAAAAATACAAATAACGCCCCAGTCTCCGTCTAGCCGCAATGACTTAGTCGCCGACCCAATACATATACCCAATATTATTAATTAAATATATTCATATTTCTACAATATTATTCACTCGATGACAATTGATTATTGTGTAAATTTCAAATTAAATTGCGCACTCTGAATAGCGTTAAAGACATTATACGGCTATTGACAGTCTTACGTTTCGGGGGTGGTGGGGGTGGGGGCAAACTCCGGAGACTTGTCCGGGAGACAAACTTACCCCGGTGGGGCGGGGGTGGTTTGGGGGTGGAGTTATAACGGTTATGGGAGGCGACCTTGACACTGAATTGACGGGGGTGGGGGGCGGAAGGGGTGAATCGCGTGCGTCACACTTCGTCGTGAGCGTGTGTAACCTTGAAAATCTGTTTGAGAGTAAAGGGGGTGTTTGGGGGTGACGCGGAGTTGATGAACTTCAGTCGATAGTAGTATCCTTGGAAAGGAAAATTAGGGGTGGTTTGGGGAAGGGGGATGGGCGGAGAGGGTGAGTGGGGTGGTGAGGGGTGTAGGGAAAGAAAACACAACTTATTCCCCCCCCCAATAGAATCTAACCTTACCACAACTCTGCGCTACCGCAGACGAACTTCCTTAAGTTTTAAATGAGAAAGGAGTTTCGTTCTTTGGCCTTGGATAAGGGTGGGGTTGGTCTCGGGGAGTTTAAAGCCAACCCCCGGTAACAAGAAGAGAGAAAGTAGGGAAAACACCACTAAAATAACAACTGGGACGCCCTACAAACTAAGTTGGCCGGTTTCACCAAGTAAACTTCGAGTCCGAAGACCCACCCCACCCCCAAACCAGGACGAAAACACGAACAACCGCCATAACTAGGTTCGGACGCGCCCACCCCTCCCCCCATCAAGCACTAAACATGCTCTGCCAAGTTCAAGGTCGGACCTTGGACCGATCTCCGGCAGAGACTTCGTTCGTGATAAGCGCCCAAACATTCCTCCAGTATTTACTTCGAGGTTCATCCAACCCTCAGTAGTAGTAGTGTTAGTACACCTCCCCTTGGAGGGTTCTAAACTACAAGTGACAGTGACAGTGACAGTGACAGAGTGCAGTGAGGATGCCCGAAAGAAGACATCCAAAGTGCCGAAAGTGAGTAACTGAAGATGGCGAACGGCCGAAACCGGTCTGGCGAAAGACCAAACCGGCGAGAGAGGAGACGGAATCTACGGTATATCAGTTGGTTATTTCCAACTGAATTCATTTTCCAAACTCCATTCCTATTCTATGAACTATCCTCATATATTTAACCCCCCATTAAGTACCAAATTTTTTTCTAAAAATTTTGCACAAAATTTACTTATTATAATTCATTATTATCAAATAGTACCTCCGAATACGGTTTTAAAAAGTTGAACCGACAACACTTGAGACCGACCACCTTTTATTTTTTTTTAATAATAGTCATAATTACAAGTGTTTTAACACGATGCAGTATAAAGAAAAAAAACTTCCCTTAAACATATATGTCGTCAGAAAAAATTAAAAAAATTAACTGATCCCCATTTGGGGCCTAAGGTACTGGTAAATGGGTCAAGTCATAAAGACATTTATATTGCGATGCTAACAGTGAATATTTTACCATCCATTAGGATACGATTTCGGACTACAATAACAATGTTCATTGTAATTTATCTTTGTATTTTTTGTATTGAAACTTACATTTTCAGGCGCCCCCTCGATGCAGCTCTGCTTTTGAATCCCCGCACTCTGACAGCACCCACTCTGCGACAGAAAATATTCGAAATTAGCTGTATTAAAAAAGGAAAAACAATAAAAATTATTATTACCTTAAAAGTTAAACCGGGACACGGTAATAGTTTAATACCGGTAGGGTTTGCGGCGTTTTCCGTCTCATCCCTAGACCGGGCACTTTGGACCTTCTTCAGCCATCCTCACTGCACCCAGTGTGCGAACCAGGGTGACCGACACCGCTACTGAAGATGGCGAACGGCGGCCGAAACCGGTACAAATCTACCCCACTCGCGGACAACAAAACAGGTACGTTAAACTGTATCCTGTATCTTGATCGGAGATTTAGGACACAGACTGGCCCTTAAAGGGGCCGGGGCCCTTAAAAGGGTATTTGGCGCCGGAGAGGCCCTCTAATGCCGCCCCCCCCCAAAGAAGAGGCCCTCAACTCCCTCACAGTCTCCATTTTCTTAATGAGATTAATGTATGAGTTACAAGGGCGGGGGCCGGGGGGGGGCGGTCTCCAGAGGCCGCTAATTGCCGGTTCTTTGTTGCGGCCGCGATTTCATTAGGTCCCACTGTGACGTCACTGGTCGGGCGACTTTGAACCCCCCGCCACCCCCAGGACAACCCCTTTTTCGGCCGGTTTTTAGCGAGGGTCGCAAGAGGAGTACTGAACGGCACAAGGGAAACGGGGTGGGTGGGGGTCGGGGGGGGGGCGCTTGAGATAATCAGCGTCGTTAATAGGATTGGGCCCTCCTCTCTTTGATTGTTGGTTTTTCTTATCTGCATTAAAAAGCGCTATGATCTCTCCGGCCCCGGTCCGGAGAGGGTGGTAAAGAGGAATGAGGGAGAGAAAGGAAAGAAAGGAGGGGCGGGGTGGGGGAGGGAGTTCATTAAATGTCTAACTAACCGAAAACGAGTCCTCTTGGCTCAAATCTGAAGCTTGCGGTGATGGCGCCCCCAACCCCACCCCCCGCCCAACCCCACAGGGCTCTTACTTCTTGGGCTTAATAGGACTTGACGACTCTCCTGCTGCACCCCTCCACCCTCCAGACACAACCCTCCCTCTTATAACCGAACTTACCCCCCCCCCAACCCCCGCCACAAAACATCCCTTCATCAGACCGAGTTTTAAGACCGGCCGTGTGAGAAGCCTCGTAAAATAAATGGACGGTTCACGAATCGACTCAGATTTACGGATATGTAATAGGGGGGGGGGGCTAACCACCCGTCAAATGTGGACTTGTCGGCTCCGAAGTCTCTCCGGAATATATGCGGGGTGAAAAATTTTTTTTTTTCAACGGCGTTCGGAGAATTTGAAAAATTAATTAAAACTCTAGCCGGAGGTGGTGTTTTTGTCTTTCCGAAAAAAAAAACAATCCGAACTTTGTGTCCTTAGAACTGTGTCAGGTTTAACGACTCCGTTTCCGGTTTCTGGTGTTTCCGTCTCCTGGTCTCGCCGGTTCGGCCCTTTCGTGCTAGACCGGTTTCGGCCGCCGTTCGCCATCTTCAGTAGCGGTGTCGGTCACTTTTCAAAACTGTTTTAACATAACTGTTTTGTGGTCTGCGAGGGGTTGTCACTGTCGAACAGTGACAACCGCCGCAGTACAAGCGACAGCGACAGTGACAGTGACAGTGACAGTGCAGTGAGGATGTCCGAAAAACGGTATTCCAACCCCTGGCAGACCACAAAACAGGTATGTTTAACTACTTCATTGACTCATCTCAAATCCGGTACACTGGACGGTGACTTTCGGTTATCGGTCATAAATTAAAAAAAATAACAATCATAAATATTTTCACGCCTGTAAAATACAAAATAAGCGGCGTCGATCATCGAGGAGCGCTAATAATTCCACCGTAGATAAATACCGTAGATTTCGTGTTTCCGTCTCCTCTCATTGGTCCGGTCTTTTGCTAGACCGGTTTCGGGCCGCTCGCCATCTTCAGTAGCGGTGTTATTCACTTACGCTAGTCGCTGGCAGTGACACAGTGCAGCACTGAGGATGCCCCAGGGAAAAACATCAAAAGTGCCGACAGTGACTGCTACTGAAGATGGCCTGTCTCCTAAGTTACTGACCGTATAAGTTACGGCCACGTACAGTGTATCCAGAGTCCTGGATAGTCCGAGTGTGGAAACTGAAATTATTCTGTATATACTATTTTGTTATTTTTTCCCCCCCCACAAAACTTTTGTCGGACGTCCGACGGTATTGGATACGAGGGGTTGTTAGACAGAGAGAGAGAGAGTGGCAGGAGGGGGAGGGTTAACCCCTGGAGGGACGGCGGCCCATCTCTTTACATAGGTTGACCACATGAGGCCGATGTAGGGGAGGGGGGCCCTTTACAAGTCAAATAATCTGTCAGCCCCGTGAATAATGGCCGGCCGCGGCCCTTGTCGATACTTCAATGTCCGAGAAAGACGGCCCAGAACGAGAAACGAATTATTACAACAAATACTTCCCTCATAACCACCTGGCTCCAGGCCTCCAGCCACCCCCTCGGCCGGGCAGACGCCCCTGTTAGTTTTATTCTAAGAATTTCACATCCGCCTCTATTAATAGACATACCAGTATATTCCCTTAATAGTTACGACGGTCAGGGTGTCTATTATAGACACGTTCCCGTTCCCCGATCCCGATGATTATGAGGGAACCGGTGAGAGTCCCGAAACGTCGGCCCTGTCCCGGAACGAAAGGGCAAGAGAAACATTACGTTCGGGGTTGTTTCCGAATTCGGGAAAAATCATCCCCCGTATCGCCAACCGATATTCTCCCCCCCCTCC
The DNA here is from genome assembly GCA_019843655.1 of Lethocerus indicus. Taxonomy (NCBI): domain Eukaryota; kingdom Metazoa; phylum Arthropoda; class Insecta; order Hemiptera; family Belostomatidae; genus Lethocerus; species Lethocerus indicus. Next base: position 35,487,547 of record JACDQD010000003.1, on the reverse strand, counting down.
CCCCAAAGAGCCAAAAGAAACAGGCGAAATCTACGGTAAAAATATATTTAATACACTAGGTTTGTGGTGTTTCCGTCTCCTCTCGCCCGGTTTCGCCCTTTGTCAGACCGGTTTCGGCCGCTCGCCGTCTTCAGTAGTCGCCTCGGATGTTTCCCGGGCATTCCCTCCCCACTGTCCACCGCCGCCGTCGAACAACCGCAGTGGCGAGAGTGACTGACAGAGCGCTACTGAAGACGGCCGAATTCGTATCTCTCCTCCCGGTGGTTTGGTGTCTTTCGGCAGACTTGGCGGTTTCGGCCGCTCGCCGTCTTCAGTAGCGCTGTGTCAGTCACTGTTACGCGACAGTGCAGCGAGGATGCCCTCTACAAGAAACATGCCGAGTTCCAAAAGTGACTAAAACCGCTACCGAAACCGGTCTAACAGAAGACGCGAAATATACACGGTATTCCAACCCCTCGCAGACAATAAAACAGGTTCGTTTAAAATATATTTTAGAACAAAGTCTGTCGCCAGTAAACTATTAAGATTTAATGCACTTTTTTAATAATTAAATTTCAATAATTCCTACTGATCCATCTGAGTAGGAGGGTGACGACGCCCACCCCTAACAGATCCAATTGTCGTACGTCAAAATCATTTAGCCGCCGCCCTATTTAGAAACCCCCACCCCTGGAGCTGGAGTCTGCTTGCTGGATATTCTCCAGAACAATCTACGGTGATACTCCACTCCAGTATTAGTTGAATTACAAACACCGAAATGTAACACTGAACAGGACCCGCGGTGCTACTACAGTAAAACAACCCTTGAGAGGGCCTTTTATATATATATATATATATATATATATATATATATATATATATATATATATATACTTTTGAATGATCGGAAAATATTTCCAATACAGGTTCTTTTAATTCCCTCTACGCTAATTTATTCCTCTATTCATAGCGGGCCGAGGGGAAATTTTGGTACCCCACCGGTCTTCGAACCCGGGTCGTACAATGCAGTTTTAAAGATTATATAGCGTAAAATAAAATATTAACGATTTAATTCTACTAGTAAATGTCATGTTCATAAGTGTGAATAGACATATACGTAATAGACATATGGTAAAGGTAATTACCGCAATAAAAGAGTATCCAGTAGGAGTGTAAAAGAAAGTCCGTAGAAGGAGACGATTGAACGGATGAAATTTAATTAATTTTATAGTCATCCCCTGAACAACGCACTTAAAAATATGTACAACCCAACTTGTCGGTTGAAATCCGCAATCACTTAGTTGCCAACCCAATATATCGGTATAGAGCCCGCGTTATTTTTCGTTTATTCGAAATACTCTTAATAAATGTGATTTTTTAAAATAATTAATTCGGACGTTAATTACCGGCCGGAGGGTGGGAAAACCCCGTCGGCAATTATTACAAAACAGTGTCGACCGTGGACTACATCGCAAATTAACTCGAGTTCATTATCCGTTATTTGGGAGATTGTGGGAGGGTTGGAGGGGGGGGTTGAGAGGACGGTCGGGACAGAAGAGGATTGGGGCAAACGGGGGGTTGGGCGGAGCCGGGCGGACGGGATAAAAAGAGAGAGGACGATTGGGAGGGATGGAGGGATAGAGGGAGAGAGGGATGAAGGGAGGAGTGAGTGGATGCGGGATTAGTGGGCAAAGTTGTGCTTCGGTCCGGGCCCCCCACCCCCACACAACATCCCTCCCTCCATCCCTCTCTACATCCCTCTCACCCTCTCTCTCTCTCTAAGTGGAAAGTACCTGCGCGCCCACATCTCACTCACCGCCTACTGCCCTTACATAATCCATCAGCGGCCCACGCTGCGAAACACCCCCACCATCAATTATAAAACCCCAAACGCCGAATTACACCGAGAATTTGGTCGGACAGACGAGGAAAAGTGACATTTTTTTTTTCAACCCCCTTACGGTCCGGTTTTATTTATATATATTTGTCGAAACGGCCGAACAGATTTCCACCGAACTTCCAGTGTCCCGTCGGATCGAGAAGCACCGTTTTCCGGTCAAAAAGGTCGGGTCGAAGGGCATTTAATTGATAAAAATATTTGCCACCCCTGGTAAAATCGCCGCCGGATGGCTTGCACTTCATGGAAAATGTTTGTCTGGAATGAAAATTCCAGTCCGTTCGGACCATTGAGTCTAGGATTCGGCTGGTGTCTGAGCGCTAGTTCATAAACTAGATAAGAACCGGAGGACTTTGTTTACGGAGAGCTTCAATCAACGACTCAACCTACGAACGTTCGTCTATCTGAACGACTTAGCAGAAAAAGGTGACAGGCATCGAGGAAAAGGAGCTGCTACTGAGGAACAAGCGAGGAGACTCATCGAGCACGTCGATCAGCAGCAAGAGCTACGGAAGACGAAGTCACCCGCGATGAAGTTCGCCCGGACTTAGTCGGAAACATAAGGAAATATACAGAAATATCGGAGAACAGACGGTAATATCTGGAAATATCAGGGGAATATCCGGTAATATCAGGAAATATCCGGATAAATCCAGAAAAAAATACAGAAAAATCCAGAAAAATCCAGAAAAATCCAGAAAAATCCAGAAAAAAATCCAGAAAAATCCAGAAAATCCAGAAAAATCAAGAAAAATCCTGAAATACCCCGACATACCCAAAAATAATCAGAAATCTCCAGAAATTTCAGGATATATCCAGAATTATCCGGAAATATCCAGAAATTTCAGGAAATACCCAGAAATTTCAGGAAATATCCAGAAATAAATATCAAGAAATATCCAGACATCCGAAAATACCCAGAAATTTCATGAAATATCCTGAAATATACAGAAATACTCAGACATACCTGAAAATACCCAGAAATTTCCAGAAATTCCAGGAAATATCCAGAAATACCCAGGAATTTCAGGAAATATCCAGAATTATCCGGAAATATCCAGAAATATCCGGAAATATCCAGAAATAAATATCAAGAAATATCCGGAAATATCTAGCACCCAAAAATACTCAGAAATCTCCAGAAATACCCAGAAATTTCAGTAAATATCGAGAAATACCCAGAAATTTCAGGAAATATCCAGAAATATCCGGAAATATACAGAAATATTCAGATATATCCGGAAATACCCAGAAATATCCCGAAATACCCAGAAATTTCAGTAAATATCGAGAAATACCCAGAAATTTCAGGAAATATCCAGAAATATCCGGAAATATACAGAAATATTCAGATATATCCGGAAATACCCAGAAATATCCCGAAATACCCAGAAATATCAGAGAATATCCGGCAATATCCGGACTTCTCCGTAAAAATACAGAAATATCAGAGAATATCCGGGAATATAAGGAGATATCCGGAATAACCGGCAACATCCGGAAATATCCGAAACTATCCGGAAATAAACGGTATTATCGGAAAGCGGCAGAAACATCCGGTAACAACCGATTAAATCGAAAAATGACTCAAGAAAATTAACCGATTCTTTCCCAGAATATTAATATCAGGCAAAGTTTAAGGATTAGATCCGGGGATAAGTGTTGGGATTGAAATTAAAATTGATAATTATTCGATATCCCGGTTTTACGGCCGTGGGAAAAAGGGTCATAATACCCTAGCTGGAAACAGGAGGCTGGGCCTAAGCCTGAAGTAACTTATATATATGTATATAAGTTATAAGTGCACGAAAGAAAATGTTGTAACGATGAGGGAAGGAATCAAGAAAAAAGGGTGTTACTACCCTCTGTGGGGTCGGACAGTACTGTAACGGCTAAGGTACGTACGTCTCTTCCAACAGCCAAATTGTACAATAGACGAATAACTGTTCTAAGTACGCTTTGGGGCAAGTACCCCCGCGGAACTGCACTTTTGTCGTTTATCCCGGCGTTTAAGCCATCCCGGGGGATGATGAGATCCCGGGGTTTTATCAGTTCATCGGCTGTCTCTACGTATCTCGTAATCGAAATCGCAAGGATTTCGTTGCGAAGTTCGATTTTCCCCGTAGTTTTCCAGCTTCGACTTAAAATAAGACTTTGTAACGCACGAACGAGTTGGAAAAAAAAATATACCGGTAAAAACGTACAGTTTGGTCTTTGTATCGACCGGTTGGAATGAAATTATTTTGACGATTCGATTCGTTCGACGGCCATTCACAGAGCTTACTGCACGAAGAAACTGCGTGCAGACAATACGCAGGTGTAGGTCCTGCCATCTTTAGACGGACCGAGAACCAGCACGCCCAGTCCCACTGACCTCCATACCCATTTTCCGCCCTTATTCCAGTTATTATAATTTTTTTTAAATCTAACGTCTAATTTATTAACCCTAACGCGTAACAATTTGACAATGTTTACCGACCGAACCTTCATTTTTAATATTATATATATATATATATACGTAAAGTAATATCAATAACGAGTGATCAATGCCAACAGAATCAGTTCCGTAAGTTTGTGGTGTTTCTGTCTCCTCTCGTGGTCTTTTTCTAGACCGGTTTCGGCGGCCGTTCGCCATCTTCAGTAGCGCTGTGTGTCGGGCACTGTGGATGCTCTCTCGGGCATCCTCTCAGACAGTGCAGCGAGGATGCCCGCCCCCCCAGGAAAATGCCCCACCGCTGTTCGCCGTCTTCAGTAGCGGTGTCTGAATCATTGGGGATGTTTTTCCTGGGGCGTTTGAGGCACATCCTCAGTGCACCGTAACACTTCTACAGTGGTGGTTTAACGTCAGTTTTTGCACAGTGACAGTGCGGTGTGGATGTGCGTGCCCCAACCACCCCCACCACCCCCGTAAAAACATCCCCCAAAGTGCCGACAGTGTCTGGCTACTGAAGACGGCGACCGGCCTACGGAAAATCCATTTGTTCTCAGGACAATTGATTCGATATCGAAGTATCGGGGGCAACTATAGGAAATATGGTGTAAATAAGGGAGGATTCGTCCTGCCTTTGGGGAGGGGGTGGGGGGGGGTTGGAGGACAAAGGGACGATGACTGAGGAGTGGATTGTCAAGATGTTAGTTGATGAGCAAAGTTTCACAGGTTCATTAGACAGCGAAAGTATGGTGGCATGAAATTGATAATGAATTGCCGGGGGGTTGATGGGGGGAGGGAGGGACAGGCTCTGAGTGATGGGCCCCCTCACTCTCAACCCCCTCTCTCTCTCTCTCATGGCGGTTCGTCTCCATCCAGTTTTCCGTCTCTGTCGCTTTTCCAGGCATCCTCCCCGCCCCCGGCACCCCTAAGTAGGGCCGATTATCTCGGCCCATTACCCCCACCTAGAACTCCCTTACCACCCCCCCAACCCACCAACCCCCATCCAGAGCTAAAACCGGGCCATTAGTAAACACCTTGGTTCGGGGTGGGGGCCGGGGCTAAGTAAGAGTCGACCGGACAGTGTCCCTACTTGCTGTACTTAACTCCTGAAAGATTGCTTCAATTAAAACGAAGTGTACACGCAAGGGGGGGCTGGGGAGGGGGCGCTTTCGTCACTTTGATTTCTGCGCGGAAATTACGATATTTCATTCCGTATTTTCCCAAAAATTTGCAAGCGCAACAGGAAAAATGTTTTTCGTGAAGTATAAACAGAAATAAATAATATATCATCGTCTCATGTAGTATTCGGTGTACCCAAAAGTAATCGACAATTTGATAAGATGTATTTTGGTCTCGAGGAGTTCCTGAAGAGGAGGGGGGGGGGGAATCGAAAATTTGCCGATAATATCGGTGAATATATACAGTAGAATAATAATTAAAGTTTCTTTTTTTTGGCAAAATAAAATTCCAAAGTAAAAATGTCGATTACTTTTGGGTACCCACCCCCACCACAATATATTTGGAAACCGCCCGAGTGGTCACTATAAAATTATTTCTTTTCCGTTAACGCTATCATTTCCGTTAGATTCCGTCTTCAGTAGCGGTTTTCTGTAGGGCCTGTCTGTAGGATCTGTCAAAAAGACAACCGCCACAGTGACAGTGACAGTGCCCAGAAAGCATCCGAAGTGATTGACAACGCTACTGAAGACGGCGAGCGGCCAGAGGCGGAGGAGAAAGAAACGCACAAAACAGGCGTTTTAAGCTATTAGTCCTTGTAGAAAAACTATTTTAACGGCGATTAAAACTCCAGTCTACAATCTTATGTGTTTTTTTTTTGTGCCGAAGTGACTGACTACTGAAGATGGCGAAAAGTGCCGAACCGGCGAGAGGAGACAGAAGAACGCGATATTTACAATAATAAAGGTACAATAAAATACATTTATATTAGTAAATCGCGTTACAACGATAGAGCTGTTGAACCTAAAAATACGTACGATTAATCAGGAAAGGGCACAGTGGTACAATTCGACGAGTTATTATAGGGCTCGAAAATTGAAGATTTCCTCTAAATTCGTCTGAAAAGCGTCGGAAAGCTGTGCAAAGAAAAGGGAAAAGTTGTTGTTGGAGAAGAGGTACGGGAATGAATCGGGGGGGAAAAGGGACGAAGGGCCCCGGAAGTATTTGAATGTTATCTTCACGAAGCAGAGCACTCTTAATTACTTAAGCCGGACGGAATTGGGGTAAGTACAGAGTAACGCCTTAACCCGCGATAATAAACACAGACAGACAGTCAGTAGTCAGTCTCTCTAGACCAGTATAACTTCGAATCCAACTTCTACAGGGCCCCACCCCACCCCACCCCCGCCACCCTTCACAACCTGCCCGCGTCCCGTTCGCGAAACCGGGATAAACCGGGATGTGGTAGGGGCGGGACGGGACGAAGGGGGAAAACTCAGACTCCGATCCAGAATAAGGGGGATGTAGACATTTGTAAACTTTACCCTTCCCCCCACCCCACCCCTACACCTATTGTAACAGTCAAATTTATGATAACTAATATCAGAGAACGGGCGGGTTGTGCCCTTGCCCTTTATCCTCTTCCGAGGGAATTTTTCCTATTTATCTCGGTTCGGCAACTAAGTCATTGCGGGGTGGGGGTGGGGGTGGGGGTTGTAAACGCACGTTTACATCTTGCCAAAAAAAATCAGACGACGATAAGGGTGGGCAAACACCCGAAGATGAGAAGAATACGCAATTATTTAGTTGCCAACCCCAATATAGGGGCAATGGTACCATCCCTCTCTACCTATTATCTTGCAGTTTTTATATATATTATCATATTTTATATATATATATATATATATATATATATATATATATATATATAGCCTCAAAATTAACGCGAAAGTTGAATTTGCATTCTTGAAGTGAAGTTGTCAACCCTTTTAAAAAAAAAAATAAAAACCATTTGACAGCCGACAGTTTAGGGTCAGTACAAATTGGGGTGAGAGGAGGAGGGGGGCGTTAAACGAAAGGAACAACGCGTTTTCGTTGTTGAAAAAAATATTTCAAAAATAATGAAAATTCGGCAGCCTCAGTCGCGGAATTTGGCGAAATTCGATTTCGTCGACTTCGAAGAAGGGGGGTAATTGAAAGCGGTGGTTTTTGAAAGTCCAGGAACATATAAATTCGGCGTCGTGGACAAGAATTTGCCAAATTTCAAGAAGCTCCCTCTACAGCCTCCTACGCCCCCTGAAGATTTCCGTCTTCCCCCCTTAGAAATCACCATATTTTTTACGAAATTTTGGTGGCTGCCAAAATTTCGTGATTTTTGAAATTTTTGTTTCAACAACGAAAACGCGTCGTTCCCCTCGTTTAACGCCCCATTCGTACTGGACCATAAAACTATCGGCTTTTAAACGGGGTTTTTTTAATAGGGTTGTCCGACATTACTGCAAGAACGTTGGGGGCGAATTCAAATCCCGCGTTAATTTCGGTACGCCCTTTATACGAGAGTGAGTAATTCCTCGCACGGCCTTCACTGCCGGGGGGACCCGATTATTTTCTTCTTTTCTCCCCATCTCCTCGCCCGTTATCCATTTTTGTCCGTTGCTCTTCTATAGAATTTCTATAGAATAGACAAATTTAAACGACCAGAGTAAGCTCGGATGACGGAAATGACGAACGAAGAATCATATATCTTTTCTAAACTTTCGGTCGGTGGACACGAATTTTTAATTTGATGATCCCACTCGACTAAAACCCGGGATAGTCAAAAGTAGTATTGGAATTCCAGTTTTATCCCGAAGTCTTTCACCGGGAAGTCTTTTATCGACGCTTGATCGTTTGTCTCCCGCTGGCTGGGAATATATTATCTCGGTAGGATTATATATTTTCCGGTTTTTTCCAACTAAGATCATCGTACCACTTTTATAGTGCCGCTAAGAAGATCACGGCTCGTTAGACAGTCACGAGACAGTGCCGTGATCCCGCCTCTCTCCCTCTCAATCCCGGTTTACTGCCGCCCCTTTATTACCCGCGGCGTATCCCGAGGAAGACACTGCCGACTGGGAGAACGGCTATAAACGCTCTGTGTAGGGATGTCGTTGGGCCGTAATGCAAATCACGGAACCGTAAGTAGGGGATGATCACGGAAAAACAAAGGTGGTGGTGGTGACGGGGGTGGGGGCGCAAAACTCCCTGGAAATCTATTTTATAGTAACGAGTGATCATTTAGTACAATATTAGGGTACCGAATGTAATCGATATTTTGACTTTGGAATACATTTTCTTCTGCCAAAAAAAAAACTTTAATTATTAATCTACTATATATATATATATATATATATATATATATATATATATATATATATATATATATATTCACCGATATTATCGACAACTTTCCGCCGCCAGTTTTCCGGCAAATTTTCCCTCCTTCTCGAGGAACTCCTCAAGACCATAATACATCTTATACAAATTGTCGATAACTTTTGGATACAACTAATGCTAACTTAATGACACTTCTAGAAGTCTTTCTGTATTAATTCCACCCCCACCCGACACACCGATCAAGTATTAATTATAAGTTTTGAAAACGAGCTAGATAAATCCTCCAGAACGTTCAGACTCCGTCCTCCGGACCCAGACTGCATATACATAATGTGTGATGTTGAAAGCCGAAAAAAAAAAAAATTGCATTGAGGTATGCTCAATAAGTCCTAATGCTTATTTCCGGTGCATCATATATAGTCCGTAAAATAACTCAGTAATACAGCGGGTGTACTGTCGCACGGAAACCACCTGTCTGCTTCAGACTTATCCCGAGAAGATTAACAGCATAACCCCCCCTTGGCACCCTTCAGGTATATAGAGAACCTCCCCCACAAAAGGAAATGGGTGAAAACCCCTGTAAAGGGATGTTTTCCCGCAGTATTACTTGATATCCCGACATAAGAGTTGGTGACAAAATTCACACTGTGTGTGAAGAAGTATCGTGGTATTCGAGGGTAATAAAGCACCCGGGGCGGGGAAGGGGGTAAATAAAGTGTCCGGTGTCGGAGATCTCCGTCCGGGCGTCGGAACCCTCACCACCCCCAACAAACCGGGGGCTAATTAGGGGGCCCGCTTGTGATGCTGGGGGGCGCCCGCCTCATTGTCTGTGTGCCGGGGCACGGCCAAAACACTCGCCCAAATACACAATAGTAGTGTCGCTTTTCATTCAGAACTTAAGGTTCTTGGGGGGGGGGGGGCCCAACTTGAGAACGGAACACCGAGCACAAACTTCACAAACTTGGAGAGGCCCCCGCCATTACAACCGGTTCAACCCCCCCACCCCACCAACACCCTTAACAAAGACTTCTATACAATTCTGGATCTGCCCTTCCCAGACCCACCCCCGCCCCCACCCAACCTCGGTCATTCCTACAGCAAGTTTTCGTCGAGAAAGGAAATTCGCGAGGAAAATTTTTTCCCCACCTACTCAGCTTTCGCGAAGAAAATTTGTTATTGTAAAGCGGCTTTACAAAGGTCGACCGTTTCTCATCGCTATTGTCGATACCGGGATTTGGTGACGTAATCCATCCTTGTAAAAAGACCGCTACTGAAGATGGCGAGCGGCCGAAACCGGTCTGGCGAACGACTACGGTATTCCAATCTACCGTTTAGTTCAATATTGACGATTCAAAAAGCGCTACAAAGGTTTATTTTGTGTAGAAGTATAGGGCGTCCCAAAATTAACGCGAGATTTTAATTTCCCCCCCATTCCTGTAGTAAAGTAGGGGCAACCCCTATTTAAAAAAAAAAACTATTTGACAGTTTAGGGTCAGTACAAATGGGGGCGTTACACGATAGAACGACGCAGTTCGATTCAAATCTTGCGTTAATTTCGGGACACCCATCAGGGTGTGATATAAATTTTACGCAGGATTACGCGCGTGGTGGTGGGGGGGGGGCGGCCGGAGGAATGCGTGGATAAGTGCGGGTTAGGGGGTTGCGGAGACGACACGCGGGCCCCCCCCCCACCACCACCCCCATTGTGAAAGGGGGATGAATGGCAAAGTTCTGCCGGGAGGGTGGCGGGGTCAGAGGCGGAGGGTGGGGGGCGGCATTGTGGGGCCCCGGACCCGGAATATAATTAATGAAGAAGGTGGAGATGAGGTTTCTTAAGGGGGCGCCTCTCTCTCACTCAGCTCTTAGGAGGAGGAGGAGGCGGTGGTGGTGGTGGTGGTGGGGGGATAGGGTCAACTTCAGAACTATGCCCCGCCCTTGAATAAGGGGGACTGACTTGTAGGGCTGCAATGTAATCAGCGTTGCATAACGCCCCCACCCACCCACCCCCCCCCAAACGAAAGACAATGACCCGCTCCTCCCCCTCGCCGCCACCCCCCCCGGTAGGGCCGGCGACTAAAATCTATCCTTAAACATAATGGGACTCCCCCTCCCCATCACTAGGCCCTTTGATAGGGCCACTACCGACGGTGGAATAATAGGCCCGCCGCACCACGCCCACCAGACAACTCAACAAAAATCCGGCCCTTTATGGCAATAGCCCTTGATCCCGACAGTCGGGGATCCCTTAACTCCAAAATCCATTAACCGAATATAACCGCCGGCGAGGAGAATTCAGTTGCGACGAATTTACGTCCGCAGGTACGTTTTAATTTTAAATTTTTCTTCAATTTATCTCGCCGGTTTGGTCTTTCGGCTAGACCGGTTTCGTCGGCCTCTCGCCGTCTTCAGTAGCGCTGTGTCAGTAGTCACTGTCGGCACTCTGGATGTTTTTCCTTCTTTTTATCCTCGCTGCACTGTCACTGCCAGCATCCAAAGTGCCAACAGTGACAGCGCTACTGAAGACGGCGAGCGGCCGCCGAAACCGGTCTGGCGAAAGGCCAAAACCGGCGAGAGGTGGAGGGGGGCAGAAACACCACGAACCTATTGTATTGATGAAAAACGTCAAACCGTAAAATTTGGTACAGGACGATTGATACCGTTTTGAAAAACAAATAGGTAGTTTACCTCGTGGAATTGGAAATAAATTAGCATACTGAAAGCAGCTTGAAATCGGAAGGTAATTTATTCGATAATTTTTCAAATACATTGACGTTGAACTGCCGATATCAGTCAACAGATCAGTTGAGGTTCGGTCCTTCGCTAGACCGGTTTCGGCCGCTCGCCATCTTCAGTAGCGCTGTTAATCACTTTTTGGGCGTCCTCCCCTCCGTGTGGTTTCAACCCTTGTGCGACTACAATTTTAAAAATTATACCTAGCGCAACAGCGAGTTATATTGGCGCTGTTTTAGTACCGATTATTATACTCATCATTATACCGTTTGTTTTGTCGTGCGGACATTTTGTAGGACACTTTCTCGGCCCTTCTCCGGGTGAAAATTCAATTAATTCCGAATTGCAAAGTACACATTTCTGTCTTATTCCCGGCCCACAGATCCCCACTAATTAGGCGAAATAACGAACTCCAGTAATACATTTCATATTTAGCTCTTATCCTCTATAATCGAATAACCCTTTGAAGGACGAATAGGGGTTGTTGAGTGGTTGGAGGGGGTTGGCTTAGGCAGTAAATCATAGGGTTGCCAAAGTTTCCGACACTTGCCATTAGTTAACGACGACGAGGACGAGGACGAGGGGGCGGGGATGAAGGGGTTCCCGGGGGTTCCTTCTGTAAACTCGTTTATCCTGTCCGGAGAGAGGGCCGAAATAGAGGACCCTCTTCCACTATAAGTAATCCCGGGTGAAGTCAACAAAATTTATGGATAAAATAGATTGAATGATAACGACAGAAAGACACTGGCGTTTATCCCCTATTTTATACAATTTTTTTTTAAATTTATTTACCCGGTACGTTGGGATTAAGTGTATTTATTCGAAATTCAGGTTGAAAGTCGCCTGGAATTAGCCGAAGAACCTGGAGAAACCCAAAAAAAAAAATTATATTTGGGGTGTACCGAAATTAACGCGAGATTTGAATTTGCCACCATTCTTGCAGTAAAGTTCTTACAACCCCTATTAAAAAAAAAACAATATGTCCTTGGGCCACAGGTCTTCAGGGTGTCCGGGACCTCTGTACCGTAAAGTGTTTTTACAGAATCACCCCGGAAGCATTCAATAGAAGCAGGCAGAGTTTTTTTTTTTTTCCCCAGCGATGCAACGTCTACGGACGTAGGGGGCGGGGGCCCTCGATTCCGGACTGAAGAGGTCGATGAACCGCAGGTGAACTCTGATTTGTACTCATAGCCCATGTATATATATATATATATATATGTATAACAACGTCTGTCAGTTACCACAAGGGGTGCGACGACACTAACGCTATTAGGGCGGGTCTAGGGTCTGGGCTTTCGAGATAGCTTCAGGGGGGTGGGTGGGGGTGGAAGCGATAAAATGGAGTTATTAAGTGAGACGAGACCGGGGGTGGTGGTGGTGGTGGCGGGAGCCGTTCCTATATTGTGATTAAGGTGGAAAAGGGCGCCCCCCCCCTCCCACCACGCAACCACCACCAGACAGTCAGTCTAGGAAGCAGTGAATGCCCTAGTGATTGGGCCCTACACACTCTAATCCGTTTAGGGCCCAATACCGCCCTACACCCTCATCCAAGGAGGAGCCTCCGACCGCGTACACAGCTCCATCTACTTCCTTCCTTCAGGCCTCATTAACGTTATTTCTAACCGGGCCGGAAACCCGCCCCTAATCAGTACGGCGGACTGATTAAATTGCTATATCTGTCTGCAGGATACAGTGTACTGAAAATATTCAAAAGCGGCCCTCAAATAAGGAAATTTCGTCGGGCCCCACCGCTCGGAATATCCCTCTTCAAACAGTTTTCGATAGCGGCCGAAACCCAAAGTAATGCACCGTCGTTAGCACTATATTATCAGTGTGTATAGTTTCGTGGACGAGATCCCCGATATTCCTTTCCCTGTATAAGAAATGAAGCGTGTTCCAGGATACGCCCCCACCCCCCTCCCATCCACCCCCGATAAAGGGAAAGAAGAAAGGGAAAGAAAGAGATGGGGGGGATGGAAGGGAATATGAGAATGGAATGCTCTGGAGAGAGAGAGAGAGAGAGAGAGGAAGGTTTGGTTAGTTCTGGTTTATAGTGCTTTATTAGCAAGTAGTATGGGGGTGGGGTGGGGTGGTTGGCTCTCTCTCCGCTGGGCCCTTACTACCCCTGTGGGGCCTGTAAACAGCCCCTATTGCGCTATTGCCCGCCCAACCAACCAACCAACCCCTACATCCCGACACCCTTCCTTCCTTCCTTCTCCTACTTCTTCTTCTTCTTCTTCTTCTTCTTTAGGGCCATGGTACATTTCCATCCACCCCCCCCCTCCGCCCCACCACCCCCCGAACATCATCTACCTAAGAAATCTCCTTCACAACTAATACAATCATCGTGGCACTCCCAAGACGTATAAAAAATAGCTTGAGATTGAAAATAAAATCAAAAAGGGCCAACTCAAAATTACAAACGCAAATTTAACTCGGGTTTTACGACCCTCTATTTAACCCCGAACCTCTGTCTCTTATTTGTATGGAGAAAATGGCTTTCTCAACATTTTTTAACATTGTCCTATTGTACTCGAAATCTAAAGACGCGAATGAATGAATGAACTTCATTTGTACAGCGCAATAGCTAATTTTTGACCTGTTTATGCGCTTCTATTGCTTTTTTTTGTGTGTATTATTATATTTTATTGCTTAATTTCGCTCTTTTTATAAATATAAGTAACCCTGTTATATTTCGCAGTATTGTGAGGTTTCGGAATGTCTTGTTTCCGGCCGTTCGTCTAATATGTGATGTACTGCAGTTAGTATATATAGGACCAACATGTTGTATTCAGCAACATGTTGGTTTTATTTCTGCTTCTAGTAGGGTGTTCTTGGGTCAGGTTTCGTATGTCCGGCTCTCTCGGTCTGTTTATTATTGTCTGGAAGAGATTCCAGCGGTCGTAAGGGTTGTTTTGTTGCCATTTTTTTTTTTAAAAACAGGATGAAAAAAAACCGAAATTTAAGAAAAAAACGGGAGCTCGAACGCGGTAAAATAGGTTCAAGTCGACTACGAACTTATTATACAGGGTGTCCCAAAATTGAAGCAAGATTTGAATCGAATTTTCATTATTTTTGAAATATCGTTTCGACAATGAAAAAACGCGTCGTTCTATCGTGCAACCACCCCATTTGTACTGACCCTGAGAACTGTCGAATGGTTTTTTTTTTCTGTTAAAACTCTGTTTTAAATTTTGCAGGCGCAACGTGTACAACCCCACTAAATAATAGACTGGTTCAGAAAAGAATATTTTCCAACGCACATTCGGTTCAAAATCCGATGTTTCTTCGGGCGTCAACCAACGCCGTTTGTCAACCGGACACGGGATAGAGAGAGAGACAAATTTATGCATTAGATATACGGGCGTACATCTCGTATATACACACATATCATGTATATATATATATACATATATATACATATATATTTGGTCGATTATGCATATGTCCGGGGGGCGTCAAGGTGCCCGGGACGTCCGAACTAACTTCACCTGAGCAGTAGCAGCGATGATAATTAGTGTTGTTTGGGGGCGGACTTGATTTAATTCTGAAATTTCGTAGAACCGGGATGGAATTGGAAAGTTTTATTTTCGCCACGAGAACATAATTGGGGGTAGGAGAGAGAGAGTGTGCTATAGTTGGCAAATTGGAAGGATTCTAGACCGCCTGCTTACGTTTCAATAAGACAACTGTGACAGTTGGGATTGACAGATGTTTTGTTGGCCTTCTCCTGGACCGGTTTCGGCCTCTCGCCATCTTCAGTAGAAGAAGATTTTTTTTTTATAGGGCGCCCTCACTGCAACGTCAAATAGAAACGACGGCATGCAGCGAGGATGACCGAAAAACATGCGAAAAAGTGCCGAAAAGTGACTAAAACCGATACTGAAGACGGCCGGCCCGTCTGGCGGAAGGCCGAATCGGCGAGAGAGGAGACGGAAAAACAGGTAATCTACGGTAGAATTTCTATAATTACACCTGGTAAAGGGGAGTTATGAGATACGGTCCTGTCGAAGAATCCCGCCGCCATTCTGGACGGTGCTCACGATCCTGCTCCTGCCGGATCCTCCAATCATTATTGAGGCGACGCTCAGGACGTTGCAAGAGCCGACAGGAGGAGAGGCGTCGTCGAACCAAAGGATTTGGTACGTGTTTAGAACGGACTGTGGGAGCACTTTCAAATCGGTACGGATCTGGCGTTCGTCAGAGACGCGGAGGAGTTTGAGAGGGCTTTCAACAATTTCAGGAAGGATTTGTAAGGGTTGAATTTCGCAGGAGCAGGACGTTCCGTGGGACCCAGGGTCAATTAGATACGCGCCGGTCTTAGGTTCTGAACCGAGACTTTTAAAAATTCGGGTCCTTTTCATCCTTTTAAATCCTTTCCAGTCCTATGTAGGTTCTCCACGACTTCTTCTTCTTCAGAAGCTTCTTCTTCTGAAGCTTCTTCTTTACTCGGTTCCACCGTTTCTCCGTTCAGGTCTTCCTTCCAGATCAACAACAATTGGTTATTGGTACAAATGTTGAATGTTTCGTTTTCCCCCCCCACCCCACGTGATTTACGTGCTTACGGCATCGGACTGAGGGAATCTCTAGGCCGGCTGCGTTTAAGACGACGCCGGATGGGATAGGATAATGGATGGGTGAGAGAGGATGGATGAGGAGAAAGGCGGGGGATTGGAATTCCGGGATTTTGTGACCCCGTCGACGGTCGGGGTATGTCGAGAGGTCACGGTTAGAGACATACCCAGACCTCTCGACCGAAAATTTGGACCGCTGAGGACCTCTTTTGAAAAAAGACATCGAAAAACTGACACCAGACAACAGACTTGACAATATACCAAATCCATTTTAAAAAACGACACGGACTTCCCCTAAGAGAAATCCAACATCGCCCGCATCCAGAGATTCCAATCGAAAGCCCTTCGCACCGTCCTTAATGCCCCCCGGGTATGTTTCTAACCGGACAATCCATAATGAGACCGACAGTCGAAGAGGTCCTGCAAAATCCTGCTCCCTTAAAAATTCCATTCCCGCCTCTCTCCACATCCGATTTCCACTCCTGTCCAGTCCCTTTCCTCTTCTACCCCATCCATTATTACGGAATCTCTGGACGTCTTAACGGTCCAAATTTACGGCTTTAGGTCTTATTAATAATAATAATAATAATAAAAAAGCCGAATAATAATTGACGATTTAGATATCTGCGTTTTTTCTTTCCCCACCCCTTGTTCGAAATGTGCTCTGAGGGCCGCGGTGATGTCGGATACTACTAACTCCTGGTGATGTTGAGGGGCGGAGGGGGCCAGGTCGAATTGGTTTTGTGTGGAGAATCCACTCTGTATATAGGCCGGGGGCGGCGAGGGGGCCGTGCGCGCATTTATATACAGTCCACGAATGCCGGGAAACATAAGTTACTGGGTTGGCGCGTTGTTGGCGGAGAGTTATACCTCTCTCTCTCTCTCTCTAACTGGGCGGGCGAAACACCCTCCCACCCCTCCCCGCCAAACACCCCTTTCAACCCCTTCAACCCCCGCCGCACTTCTCCTAGAGCGAGGAGATAGCCAATTATTTTGTTGGCGGGTACAGTTTTGCATGGGAATGGGTTACAATGAGAGAACGGCGGGGAGCCCTTCACGTATGCCCTTCACCTCCCCACCCCCATCACACACACACACACACACTTGAGCGCCAGGATAACAGAGATCCGGAAGTACAGGCTTGTGGGGTGCGTTCGTAATGTCTTATTTTGACGGTGCGATAGCAGAACCGATATATACCCATATATATATATATATATATATATATATATATATATATAAGGGGTATAACAAAGGATATAATTTATATATATTAGGTGTACCCAAAAGTAATTTGATAAGATGTATTTTGGTCTTGAGGAGTTCGTCGAAAATTTGCCGGAAAATTTGGCGGAGAGTTGTCGATAATATCGGCGAATATATAGAGTAGATTAATAATTAATATTTCTTTTATGACAAAATAAAATGAATGTCAAGGCCAAAATATCGATTACTTTTGGTTACCCCCAATATAATGTTCCAATTTTTTTTTTTTTTGAACAGGGTTCGAGTATATACTTCACATATCAACTTTTTATGTCTGTATAATCTCAAGGCTTTATATACTTAAACACATAATGGAAAGTGTAGGATTTCTCCATGAACTAGATTATCGATATTTCCTTTTGCAGTTAATCAAAACTAATTAAACGCCCTAAGTATTAACAATAAATTTTGAGCACAAAGTTTTTATGTTAATAGGGAAAGTTAGCTTTAAATTTTTCAATTCTGTTACTAGAGCTGTATAGTTTTTTTTTTTCAATCCGCAATAAGTATTCCACAATCCTTACTTACACTAATTCCAGTTAAAGGGTTAACTCATTTTTCCCTATTTAATCCTAAACTGTTTAAAACTTCTTTTCTCAAAATCTATTATTAGAAACTCAGTTTATATTTCTTCGGAGTTAATATACAGTCACACTTTACTTGCAAAGCTCCCACTCGAGCTTTCAATAAGCTTTTCCCTTATAATAACAAGTTGGGGCCGAGGTAATTAAGGGACTAACGGAATTAGTTGGAACAACAACAGTTGAGTCATTGCGTCCGGCCCCTAGGGGTAGTTACTGCAAGTAGAAGCCAATGTTATTTATTCGGCCGGCCCTTACTAATATTTATGTACACGAATATTACGATTAAATATACAATTTTACACAGTGTGTCGGTGGTATTGCCGGACACGAAACATTTATTTTATTTTATTTTATTTCAATTTATTTTATTTCACTAAAAAAGTACTATATAGAGAGTGGTCCAAAAAAATGTATCCACCGTTCAACAGTCCATAACTCGCCAACCAATTGACGGAGTTGTCCCAATTTTTGGTGAAAGTGTAGCTTAAAGTCCAACTTAAAGATTTATATAGGTGTTGGTGTTCGAAACTGTCACCGTTATTAACATACCAAGCATAAACGATGCCGCCCAACTGCATCACCAACTACTGATTGCAACGTGTTCAGTCGGATGATATTGGTTCTGTTTGATACTCATTTTTGGAACTACAAACTATAACAATACCAAAAATTAGACAATTCCATCAATTAGTTTGCGAGTTATGGACTTTTAAACGGTGGATACATTTTTTTGTACCCCCTCTGTATTCACCGATATTATCGACAACTTGAAGAACTCCTCGAGACCAAAATACACCTGATAATAAATTCCAGGTGGCCATTTCACCTTTTGCAAAACGTTATCTAACGAACGATTTTCTATTTCGTTCAATAGAGTGACGATGAAACGGGGGATGAAAAAGAGGAGTGGTTGAAGGGGGGGGGGGGAGAGGGCGGCGCGGACACGTTGAGGGCCGTCCGTTTTATCGCTTTATGGCTTATGGCCTAATTCGAAGGCAATAAACAACCCCCCCCAACCCCCTTAAACTACACTCACCCCGGGTGCAACACTCTTCACCACTCATCGCCAACAGTGGGGGTAGTATATATACAACATTTTGTCCCTCTTCCGTCCGTCGAATTGCAACCCCGATAAATCCATTACATATATATATATATTAATTATTTATTTCAGTCCTGTAATTCACGCGGCAAGAATTCCGTCACAGTCGGTACTGGAGGGGAGAACAAATTTTGGCCGGATTCGTCCCGAAGTCGAAGAATCTCTGAAACAATTCGACGGGAGGTGGAAGAAAAAGGGGGATGATGATGATATCGAAAATGCTTTGTTAGTAGCAAAAATTAATTACAAGGGCCGGCCACTTTTCGGCCCTAAGTCGGCCTAAGGGGAAGAGTTGGGCGTTAAAGAACGTATAATTAGACAACAATAAGGGAAGTGGAAGGGAAGGGATGGGAAGGGGGGTGAGTGTTTATTTTTTTAGGATGCCCTAAGGGCGAATATTAACCCCCACCCCACCCCACCCCAGATCAACTGTGGGCTACCCCAACCACCCCTCAGAGGAATTCTCTATTGTAATTAAGTTTGATTAGATTGGCAATCAATCCCCCCACCCCTACCCTCAATCTACAATATACAAACAAACTCTGTTGTACAATACCAGAGATATCCGTCCCGCTCCGAGCTATATTATAATGATGATTCGGCAAAGTAAACGAGGTTTCGATACAATTCGGAGAGAATTTAAGAGAGGTTTAAACCCCACCCCCCCCAAAGAGGTAAAAATTTTTTTTTTAAGGAAATTTTTTCATAAACTACATATTTAAAGCTACAAAAGGGGTTGGAATCCCAATCCCCGATGTTTTGGGACGCAGAGCTTTCTCCAGATATTAATTCGACCGCTAAAGTATATATTTTCGGTACAAATACCCCGACCGAGTACAAATTTTTCCATGATCCGGTACCGGGTTCTAGTGCCTAGAAGTTCACAACACTTTTTTTTTCTCATAGACCACTTTAAAAAATGTGTTAAAAAGGTGTTTCCACAACATTCTAGAAGGTGTTTCCACAACATTCTAGCAGGTGTTTCCACAACATTCTAGAAGGTGTTTTCAGAACATTCTAGAAGGTGTTTCCACAACATTCTAGAAGGTGTTTCCACCAAATTCTAGGTGTTTCCACAACATTCTAGAAGGTGTTTTCAGAACATTCTAGAAGGTGTTTCCACAACATTCTAGAAGGTGTTTCCAGAACATTCTAGAAGGTGTTTCCACAACATTCTAGAAGGTGTTTCCAGAACATTCTAGAAGGTGTTTCCACAACATTCTAGAAGGTGTTTTCAGAACATTCTAGAAGGTGTTTCAGAACATTCTAGAAGGTGTTTCCACAACATTCTAGAAGGTGTTTCCAGAACATTCTAGAAGGTGTTTCCAGAACATTCTAGAAGGTGTTTCCAGAACATTCTAGAAGGTGTTTCCAGAACATTCTAGAAGGTGTTTCCAGAACAGAACATTCTAGAAGGTGTTTCCACAACATTCTAGAAGGTGTTTCCACGACATTCTAGAAGGTGTTTCCACGACATTCTAGAAGGTGTTTTCAGATCATTCTAGAACCTAGGTACCCAAAATTTCGCTGGTTCCGGTGGACCCCCCCCCCCTGCAGCTGGACCACTTTGGCAATCCATGTTCCAGAAGGTATTTCCGCAACATTCTAGAACGTGTTTCCACAACATTCCAGAAGGTGTTTTCAGAACATTCTAGAAGGTGTTTCCAGAACATTCTAGAACCTAGGTACCCAAACTTTTCTGGTTCCGGTGGACCCCCCCCCTGCAGCTGGACCTCTTTGGGAATCCATGTTCCAGAAGGTATTTCCACAACATTCTAGAAGGTGTTTCCACAATATTCCAGAAGGTGTTTCCAGAACATTCTAGAACCTAGGTACCAAAACTTTTTTTTTCTCATAGACCCTGGGGTCCCTCGCGGACCATTTTGGGCGTCAATGGTCTTGGGCGGCCATTCAAACCCGTCCTCCCGATGGACGCCGAAGAGGAGACCGAACCGAGGAGGAACAGATCGTTCAGAGTACGAGGTGATCTTGAAAATGGTACCGGACAAAACCCGAAAATTCTCCAAGAATAAAACCTCCTACGCCACAGATTCGCTTTCAGGAGGCGAAAGAGGAAAGAAACGGGTCATCGGCGGACTCCAGGGCTCGGCTCCAGTCGCCGAAATACCGGAGGGACTCAGAGAAATTACCTGGGAGGAACCCGACGAGGAAGACCGACGCGGCGACACGTAAAAACTCAAGATTAATGTACTATAAAATCACCATTCGTTTTATCGTTTTATCGATGTAATATTTGTATTTAAAGAAAATAAAAAGTATTTGTATTAAGTATATATCAGTTTCCAGAAACAAGTTCTTAAAGTATATAAAGTTGAAATAAAAATCAAGTCCCAAAAATTCTCAAGTCCGGTATGGTCTAGTGGCTAGGATATCTGGCTTTCACCCAGAAGGCCCGGGTTCGATTCCCGGTTCCGGAATATAATTTTTTTTCCAGAAAACTCCCTATTAATTTTATTCGTAAATCTCGATTATAATTTCACCCCGATGAACTGAGAACCCTTTTTCCAGAACACCGATGAATTTCGTCGGAAAATGCTTCCCCCCACGAACCACACCCTAATTTCATTTCATTCAGACGTCTGCCAGTTCTTTTTCTGGGCTAGGGCGCCCTAGAATTCTATTTTCCGAATTTTTCCTGAATCTATCCGCACTAATTAGTAGTAAAAGTTTTAATTGTGGGGTAAATTTCGAATGGTTAAATGCATCCCCGTGGGACGCGAAGGGATGAGAAGAGAAGAGAGATCGACACAATACACAAACACAAACACACACAGGGTTCGAGTCCCGACGGTGTCCTCCAATTAAAACTTGGGACAATTCATCCAGGAATAAACTCGTGGAAAAACTCGAAAATAGCGACGTCAATTATGCCCTAATAGGTCGGAAAATTGTGGCTCGAGCTTTAAGTTTTTACCGGCAATGAAAATTGCACTGGATGAAATTTTCACAGTGACGCGATTGAAACTTAGCTGAATTGTAGTTCCGGAATTATCACCGGCCTCCAGCAGGATCACGTAATACCGTCTGGAGAGACACAGTCAATTCCAGAATTCCAGAACCTGACTCAAAATCCTCTCCGGAAACCATCACTATAAGACCTATCGACGGCGGAACGGCGGACTGTTCCCACCACTTTAGGTATTTCACTGAATGATGGCGGTTCACCGAAAAACGTGTGAGAAGGGATGAAAAAAGGGCAAGAGAAGGGCGCGACGGAATGGTGAGAAAGGGGAAAAGGGATCAAAGGGCGACGGCGCCACCCTGAGGGCTGCTACAATAAACACTGTCATAAAATTGGGACCGTTTTTTTCCGGGGGGGAGGGATATTTTCTAAAAGGGCGTTTTCCAAGAATTGTACCCATCTGGCCAACAGACCCATTTTCAGCCCCTGTGGCCCATCGCGTACGCTTTAAGGAATTTAGAATTATCCCGGAATTAACCAGGATTTCACGGAATTATCGACGCTGAAGGGTTGAAGGGATGTTACAGAATCAGTTATCTCCGTTCCGTGGTCAGCGAAGGGGTTGGAATACCGTAGATTTCGTGTAGGAGGGTTTCGAAACGCCATCACATCATATTGCTTGTACTGCGGCGGTTGTCTCTGTGGCTGACACACGGCGCTACTGAAGATGGCGAGCGGCCGAACCATTGACGCTGATTGTACAGCAAAATAAAGGAAATCCTAGACTGGAAGCTCGGCCATTTTCCCGACTAGCGGTGTCAGTCACTTTTGGCACACTGGATGCCCTGTAGGGCATCCTCGCGTGACAGTGGTGACTGACACAGCGCTACTGAAGACGGCGAGCGGCCGAAACCCCCCCCCGGTCTAGCGAAAAACCAAACCATATATTATTAACGATATACGGGACGAAATGCGGGCAATTTGGCGTATACCTTTGGCCACGATTGGGGGTAAGGGCCGGGGGGGTTGCGTTTTTTTCCCCTAATTGAAAAACAGACAGCCTAATCAACCCCATCAATCCGTTGGGGGGGGTGGGCACTCGATTACGGCCGGACGAACTTTCGGTCAAGTAAAATTGCAAGTGGAGGAGGAGGAGGAGGGTGCACTGGATAATTAGCGCATAGGGGTGGTGGATACTCCAAAACTAGTACCGATCATCGGGGCGCCGTAACGCCCTGAAAATGTGGAAGGATGCGTTCCTCAGACTGCGAATATTCGACCAAAAAAATAAGGACGAAAAAGAAAAGGAACGTATCGTAAAATGCGCTCTGTGCACTTAATTATTTTACTTATTAATTTTGTACAAAGTCAGTATTTGCGGTAATCGGGCAAAAGTTGCGCTGCAGTAAGGAGGACTTAAGCTACCTCGATCATTTTGCACGTATTAGGGGTACCGAAATTAATCAAGATTTTGACATTGGAATTTCATTTTATTTGGCCAAAAAGAAATTTTAATTATTGATCTACTGTATATTCTACAGATATTATCACTTTTCAAGGCCACCTCAAGGCCGAAATACGTCTTATCAAATTGTCGATTACTTTTCGGTACACCAAATTATAACTAACGGTAACTTGATGACACTTGAAGAAGTTTTTCTGTATTATAATTCCCCCCCCCCACCCCACCGATCGATCAAGTATTAATTTTAAGTTTCGAAAATGAGCTAGATAAGTCCACCAGAACGAGTAAGCTCGTCGGGGGGGAGCGGGAGAGCAAATAAAGTCTCACCTACGTTCCGAAATGCCAAACAAAAAATCAATTTCGTCCTGTTAGGGGATGATGGGGGGGTTGTATAACTCTGCACCATTGTAGTGCTATCCCGCTCCACGAACCCACCGCCACTTAACCGGGGACTCAGGGGAACGAGCACTAACAAGTGTAATAAGTGCAGAGGCCGCGATTGGGGTGGTTTTGGGGAGGGGGGGTTGTGAGGGGTTCCGAGGTTACTTGGCTCCAATTAAAGAATTAAAACGCGAAACTGCAAGCGCCCCCCCCCCCCCCCCGCCAAACAACAAACCCCTAGGGTGGCGGGGGGGGGGAGGGCTACAAAAGTTGGACCAATTAAAAGAGGACCGCCACTAAGGGAAAGTAGAACAGGGGGATGAAATTCGGAGAGAACACAGGACGACGAGTTCGTGTCCTGAGAGCCCTAAACAAATCGGAAAACCAGTTTGGGACCTCGAATTTCAAATTGTTTTATGCGTATATCCACGCATACGCATTACAGGGGGTTGATCAAAGGCCGGCCGACAACTGGCAATCAACATACAGAGAGTGGTCCAAAAAAATGTATCCACCGTTCAACAGACCATAACTGGCAAACTAATTGACCGAGTTGTCCCAATTTTTGGTGAAAGTGTAGCTTAAAGTCCAACTTAAAGATATATATAGCTGTATGTGTTCGAAATGGTCAACGTTATTAACATCCACACAGAGAGAAACGATGCCGGCCCCCAACTGCACCACCGACTACTGACTGAACAACGTCTTCAGTCGGGATATTCGGCTCTGTTCGTGATACTCATTTCGCCCATTGCCTTCTTGAACCTCGTTAATGTTATCGTACTTAAAATACCGTACTTCAAAACTGGACTTCCTTTCATCCGATTGCTAAAGCCTTGCGCCGGCCACGTTTACTCGAGTACAACAAGGTACACAAATAGACACAACAGAACACTGACTATCCGGCGACTGTGTCATCTGACAAAACGAAACAACGCAATACAACGGTTGTATGGCGCAATTGCCTGAACTACAAAAACTATAACAGGACCAAAAATTAGACAATTCCGTCAATTAGTTTGCGAGTTATGGACTTTTAAACGGTGGATACATTTTTTGGACCACTCTGTATATATATATATATATATATATATATATATATATATATATGTTACCGAGAAAGACCGAAATTGGAGAATCGACAATTTGGCAAGATGTAATTCCGTCTTGAGGAGGAGTTCCTCAAGAGGGGTCGATAATATCGGTAGAATATATAGTAGATTAATAATTAAAATTTCTTTTTAGCTCAAAGTCAAAATGTCGATTACTTTTGGTTACCCCTAATGTAAACCTCACCTATTGGGTTATCAGTGATGGTGGGGGGGGGCCCTCATTCTGCATTTTAACCATATAAATATATATATATATATATATATATATATATATATATATATATATATATACATGCATGTGTATGTGTATGTTCGCTGTATACATAGGGTAGGAGACGGATTGAATTTTAAGCGTGGGAATTGGTAGCGTTGGTCGGTACGCTGGTAAGTTGGTGTTTAAGTGGCAGACGGGGGTGGGGTTAAAATAGCATGGCTGGTCGGAAGGGCAAGCATGAGGGAGGGTATAAGGGGGAGGGGTTAAAGGGGTAAGGTTCGTGTTAGTTCAAAGTTTAAGTGCAAACAGGATAGCTGAGGACCTCGGACCAAACACCACCCCCCCCCACGTCATTCAACCCCTAGGCTAGATACTACACTTGACGCCAAGCAGTTGCACATTTTTCCCCGTACTATATTCAAGATCGCCAGATTGTTAATTTTCAAACAAAACTCAAAGGGCCCCCAGCCCAACACTGATAACCCAATAGGGTTGGGATGAGGAGAAAGGGCAGGGGGGTTGGAACTTCAGGAACAGGGATTTGGCGACTGTCGGGATATGTTGAGGTCATGCTGGTCAGAAACATACCCGGGAGGGGGGGTGGGGGCACAGGAAGGACTTTTGACTGGAATCTCTGGATAAGGGGAAGATTTCTTGGCGGAACCCCGTACCTCTCTCTCTATACCGATATAACGATTTGTACACTGTCAGTTTGTTGTCCATTATATAAGTTTCGATGTCCATTTCACGTGTTTAAGCACGTAATATGTGTTCACCTGTCCCCCCCTCTCTCTCTCTCTCATAAAATTCCGTAATACAGAGTGGTCCAAAAAAATGTATCCACCTTTCAACAGTCCATAACTTGCAAACTAATTGACTGAATTGTCCCAATTTTTGATGAAAGTGTAGCTTAAAGTCCAACTTAAAGATATCACACTGTATGCGTTCGAAACGGTGCACCGTTATTAACATCCAAAGACGGAGAAACGATGCCGCCCCCAACTGCACCACAGACTACTGACTGCACACAACGTGTTCAGTCGGATATTGGCTCTGTTTGTGATACTCTCTACTTGATGTTTTCGTACTTAAAATACCGTACTTCAGAACTGGACTTGGACTTCCTTTCATCCAATTGCTAAGCGTTGCGCCGGCCACGTCTACTCGAGTACAACAGGGTACACAACTGACACAACAGAACACTATCGGACTATTGCCGCAACTACAAACTATTAACACTACCGAACACCTACAGCTATATATATATATATATATATATATATATATATATATCTTTAAGTTGGACTTTAAGCTACACTTTCACGAAAAATGAGACAAAACTCAGTCAATTAGTTTGCGAGTTATGGACTTTTAAACGGTGGATACATTTTTTTTTGGACCACTCTCTGTATATTTGCGACGGTCGGTGTTCGCGCTAATCAGTGTGATCTATAGAATAGCGATATTACAAAATTTTTTACCTATTCGACGAAGCGCAGAGTCGGCCAGGTATCGATTCACAGTCATAAAACAACTACTAGAGGATATTATTACACCGACGGAATCCAGAAGAGAACTGAAACATTTTCCAGAAACTCCAGCCTCGAGCTGAGTCGAAGATTATAGTGTTTTTCTTATAGTTTAGGCGGGGTGAAAAATTCCCAAAAGGGTGGGAGGGGGGGGGTAGGAGATTAGGGCACTACGGGGAATAACACTTTTCGTCTTAACGCCCTTAAAGACTGAATCTATTTGTGAGTCGGAAATCCTAAAAATTCCATCCTGCCTTAATCTTCAGTCTTACTTAAGTTTTCTGTTTCTACGAATTATGACTTCGGCCGAAAATAAAATACTAATAGGAAAATACCGCAGTTAGTGAAGAGAAATGAATAGCAATTGTACTTATCGGGCTCGGCAACTAAATAATTGCGGATTCTCTTCTCATCGGGGATGAGGGGTTGGGGTGTTTGCACCCTTATCGCGTCGCGCATTTTTTTTTTTTTTTGGGCGAATAGTCGGGGCTTGTAATAAACACATAATTTCGTAATATTCTATTATCGGTTTCGAAGATGCGTAAAAACGTGATAGTACGGCATACCGGTCGGTATACACCGTAGATTTCTACACAAATAAGCGCGTATAAGATGTCCCTTATCGGCGATTTAGGGCCGATAACGCCCTTTATTCTCCGATCATCGTCGACCTCCAGAAAGGGACGTCCGTCCCTCCTCGTCTTTCGCCGCCCTTTCAAGGCTTCGTCGCGGCGTACAATTTTTTTGGAAGAATCCTATCCGTTCAAAGTGGTCGCGACGCACTTGAAAAATGCGTACAACGCCATTGTGTACGTCGGTTGTACGTAAATTGTCCCCAAAACGACGCTTCAATTCGTGTTGTCCTCGACTGGGGAGTTCGTCGAAACGTGTATAATATACGCCCTTGAAAAGAAATTCCAGGCCAACTTCCAGCAGTCCTGGAAGGTCACGGAATGTGTGTGTGTGTGTGTGTGTGTTTTGAGCAGTTTGAATTTAACCCCCGGAGACAGATGCGGAGGCCAACCCCCCACCACCCACCCCAAAGTACCGCCCTCTCTCAGACGGCATCGGGCGGTATTAAATTAATGTCGGCAGCGGCAATTAGAAGGGAGGCGGAGGAGGAGGAGCCCACCCCAGAATTAGCGGAACGTCGTCTTGGACTTTGAACTTACTAATAGATTCCACTTATGTGTCAGAACGGCGAATACCCCCCAACAGGACCAATCCTGCCGTCTAATACTCAATAAGCCGCGGCATTAATATCTCAAACGGGGAGAGGGGGCGGCGAAGGCGGGGGTGACTGGAATCCCCGGCACAAAGCTACCCCTCCCCCACCCCCACCCAACAACCCCCTGGACGTCTCCTAATAAAACCCAATATATCAAGACGGCGATACCGGCCAACTATTCGGACTCCTGGTTATAAAGCCCACCCCCAGCCCCAAACCGCCCTCTCAACTTCGATAAATTCCCGGCTATTAGTTGTAGGGGTGGGGGGTGGAGGGTTGGGCTCCACGGCCGTCCGTCATAAATAGCTATCCGAGAAGCTGGGAATATTACCGGCCTACCGGTAGTATCGTGACTAAAATGAACCGAATACATTTATGGAGAGAGAGACAAAGTCCTGGATTTCAAGTCCCGAAGTTCAATTACACACCTCGGCGGTCCTGTCAATCTTTTCCAGCTGAAATTCGTTGCGCCGTTAGGGCTCGTAAAGGGCTCGCAAACGGCATCAGAGTTATTGAAAAAAAAAAACTTTTCTGTAACTTATAGTTGTGAATAAAAATTCGGGAACGAAGCGTTCCAACCTGGCTCCATCTGGTAGCCAATTCGCGAACTTACAACTCGCCACGTGTTTCGCGGATAACGCCGTTAGATGCCGCCGCCGGCGCCGTATTGCGAAAAATGTAAAACGTTTCTTTTATCGAAGTCAAAAAGGTGGAAGTCCCCTCCTTCAATACTGACATACTTACAATCGGCGTCGGATGATGAAACCGAAGTGACGCCGTTTCAAGGTCAAAACAACGTGACGACACGTGTCTCTATACTCTACGGGCTTACCTCAGGCGGGTTCAACAAGTGGCGTATATTGTAGCAGCACTGCTTCCGCCCTCCACCGCTCGCCCATCTGAAATTTATGTATTTGTATCACACAAATCATGACGCGTTTACAACAATAAAACGTAACCGTTCTACTGTACAGTGTGTGTCCCGAAATTGACGCAAGATTTGAATTCGCCGCACAATTCTACGCGAAAAACTCTAACGATTAAATTATTAAGTAGAGTGTTTTGTTGTCGGAAGGTGGAGGAAGACCACCATAAACAGGCCACTATAGTCACTAAATTAAATTATACTACCGTAGGGAGATATTTTCTGAATAAAAATTGTAACAATTGAATGTATTTAAAAGATGATGGGACAGTATATTATCAGTTTTAACCGACCCGTTTTGTGGCCTGCGACTGGTTTGGAATATAACGTCGGTTTGTTGGTATTTCTGTCTGTTCAGCTACGCTGGCGGACCGCGCGGTTTCGGCCGTCTTCAGTAGCGCTCTGGCGAAACAACCCCTATACGCCGCGTTGGGTGGGGGGAGGGACCCACCCACCCCTATTAACTTATCCAACCCCAGCCATGTTCTACGTAAATTGTGCCTCAGGATAAGGACAGTTGAATTGGGGCGAACTTTGACTGGACAACTTTCGGAAAATCCTCCCTTGAATCTTATACTACCGGCGGTTTCTTCATCCCCCCGGTCGTCTCCTCAACTGGCTTTCTTTATATTCAGATTCAAACCGATCTATTTTTTGACCGCAGAGAGGGTTTGTTATCGACACAGTTGTCCCGGAGCACTTTCAAGGCCGGCGACAAAGTCACTTTCAATACGAAGTCCCGAAAGTGCGTGCTTAATTGTTACAAAAAAAAAGAAAAAAAAGTAGAGGCCAACAGCGCAAAGGACACTGCTGAGGCAAGAGGACCTAATCGAGACTGCATCGATATATTGGATATAGGGGATATAGTGGATATAGTGGATAAGCCACTAAAAATCCCCCGGGACAAAAGGTACATAATTCGAGACGGGAAACACGTGTGTATTTCCCTCCAGAAAAGGGCAACAATAATATAGGTCGCCCTGATATTAATACCGCGGCGTTAATAATCCAACCGCTACAAATAGCATCAGAGAACGCTCTCCTATCTGTCTCAGAACCGGAGTTATTGACAAAAAACTTCTCACCGGTCCCCCGTTAATCGCACAGGTACGTCCTGCCGTGTGCTGTTAGAGCTCTACGAGGGCTACAAATAGCATCAGAGAACGCTCTCCTATCTGTCTCAGAACCGGAGTTATTGACAAAAAACTTCTCACCGGTCCCCCGTTAATCGCACAGGTACGTCCTGCCGTGTGCTGTTAGAGCTCTACGAGGGCTACAAATAGCATCAGAGAACGCTCTCCTATCTGTCTCAGAACCGGAGTTATTGACAAAAAACTTCTCACCGGTCCCCCGTTAATCGCACAGGTACGTCCTGTCGTGTGCTGTTAGAGCTCTATGAGGGCTACAAATAGCATCAGAGAACGCTCTCCTATCTGTCTCAGAACCGGAGTTATTGACAAAAAACTTCTCACCGGTCCCCCGTTAATCGCACAGGTACGTCCTGCCGTGTGCTGTTAGAGCTCTACGAGGGCTACAAATAGCATCAGAGAACGCTCTCCTATCTGTCTCAGAACCGGAGTTATTGACAAAAAACTTCTCACCGGTCCCCGTTAATCGCACAGGTACGTCCTGTCGTGTGCTGTTAGAGCTCTACGAGGGCTACAAATAGCATCAGAGAACGCTCTCCTATCTGTCTCAGAACCGGAGTTATTGACAAAAAACTTCTCACCGGTCCCCCGTTAATCGCACAGGTACGTCCTGCCGTTAGAGCTCTATGAGGCTACAAATAGCATCAGAGAACGCTCTCCTATCTGTCTTAGAACCGGAGTTATTGACAAAAAACTTCTCACCGGTCCCCCGTTAATCGCACAGGTACGTCCTGCCGTGTGCTGTTAGAGCTCTACGCTGCATCAGAGAACGCTCTATCTGTCTCAGAACCGGAGTTATTGAGCTTCTCACCGGTCCCCCGTTAATCGCACAGGTACGTCCTGTCGTTAGAGCTCTACGAGGGCTACAAATAGCATCAGAGAACGCTCTCCTATCTGTCTCAGAACCGGAGTTATTGACAAAAAACTTCTCACCGGTCCCCCGTTAATCGCACAGGTACGTCCCTGTCTCTTATACACATCTAGAGGGGTATAATAGACCCCTGTCGTGCTGTTAAATAGCATCAGAGAACGCTCTCCTATCTGTCTCAGAACCGGAGTTATTGACAAAAACTTCACCGGTCCCCGTTAAACGCACAGGTACGTCCTGTCGTGTGCTGTTAGAGCTCTACGAGGGCTACAAATAGCATCAGAGAACGCTCTCCTATCTGTCTCAGAACCGGAGTTATTGACAAAAAACTTCTCACCGGTCCCCCGTTAATCGCACAGGTACGTCCTGCCGTGTGCTGTTAGAGCTCTACGAGGGCTACAAATAGCATCAGAGAACGCTCTCCTATCTGTCTCAGAACCGGAGTTATTGACAAAAAACTTCTCACCGGTCCCCCGTTAATCGCACAGGTACGTCCTGCCGTGTGCTGTTAGAGCTCTACGAGGGCTACAAATAGCATCAGAGAACGCTCTCCCATCTGTCTCAGAACCGGAGTTATTGACAAAAACTTCTCACCGGTCCCCCGTTAATCGCACAGGTACGTCCTGCCGTGTGCTGTTAGAGCTCTACGAGGGCTACAAATAGCATCAGAGAACGCTCTCCTATCTGTCTCAGAACCGGAGTTATTGACAAAAAACTTCTCACCGGTCCCCCGTTAATCGCACAGGTACGTCCTGCCGTGTGCTGTTAGAGCTCTACGAGGGCTACAAATAGCATCAGAGAACGCTCTCCTATCTGTCTTTGTCTTAGAACCGGAGTTATTGACAAAAAACTTCTCACCGGTCCCCCGTTAATCGCACAGGTACGTCCTGCCGTGTGCTGTTAGAGCTCTACGAGGGCTACAAATAGCATCAGAGAACGCTCTCCTATCTGTCTCAGAACCGGAGTTATTGACAAAAAACTTCTCACCGGTCCCCCGTTAATCGCACAGGTACGTCCTGCCGTGTGCTGTATAGAGCTCTACGAGGGCTACAGTAAATAGCATCAGAGAACGCTCTCCCATCTGTCTCAGAACCGGAGTTATTGACAAAAACTTCACCGGTCCCCGTTAATCGCACAGGTACGTCCCGCCGTGTGCTGTTAGAGAGCTCTACGAGGGCTACAAATAGCATCAGAGAACGCTCTCCTATCTGTCTCAGAACCGGAGTTATTGACAAAAACTTCACCGGTCCCCGTTAATCGCACAGGTACGTCCTGCCGTGTGCTGTTAGAGAGCTCTACGAGGGCTACAAATAGCATCAGAGAACGCTCTCCTATCTGTCTCAGAACCGGAGTTATTGACAAAAACTTCACCGGTCCCCGTTAATCGCACAGGTACGTCCTGCCGTGTGCTGTTAGAGAGCTCTACGAGGGCTACAAATAGCATCAGAGAACGCTCTCCTATCTGTCTCAGAACCGGAGTTATTGACAAAAAACTTCTCACCGGTCCCCCGTTAATCGCACAGGTACGTCCTGCCGTGTGCTGTTAGAGCTCTACGAGGGCTACAAATAGCATCAGAGAACGCTCTCCTATCTGTCTCAGAACCGGAGTTATTGACAAAAAACTTCTCACCGGTCCCCCGTTAATCGCACAGGTACGTCCTGTCGTGTGCTGTTAGAGCTCTACGAGGGCTACAAATAGCATCAGAGAACGCTCTCCTATCTGTCTCAGAACCGGAGTTATTGACAAAAAACTTCTCACCGGTCCCCCGTTAATCGCACAGGTACGTCCTGCCGTGTGCTGTTAGAGCTCTATGAGGGCTACAAATAGCATCAGAGAACGCTCTCCTATCTGTCTTAGAACCGGAGTTATTGACAAAAAACTTCTCACCGGTCCCCCGTTAATCGCACAGGTACGTCCTGCCGTGTGCTGTTAGAGCTCTACGAGGGCTACAAATAGCATCAGAGAACGCTCTCCTATCTGTCTCAGAACCGGAGTTATTGACAAAAAACTTCTCACCGGTCCCCCGTTAATCGCACAGGTACGTCCTGCCGTGTGCTGTTAGAGCTCATGAGGGCTGGCAATAGCATCAGAGAACGCTCTCCTATCTATCTTCTCACCGTCCCCCGTTAGAACCGGTGCTGTTAGTTATTGACAAAACGCTCTCCCACTTCTCACCGGTCCTTCCGTTAATCGCACAGGTACGTCCTGTCGTGTGTGCTGCTAGAGCTCAAAAACTGAGGGAAGGCAAATAGCATCAGAGAACGCTCTCCTATCTGTCTGTAGAACCGGAGTTATTGACAAAAACTTCTCACCGGTCCGTTAATCGCACAGGTACGTCCTGTCGTGCTGTTAGAGCTCTACGAGAGCTACAAATAAGTACGCTCTTATCTGTCTCAGAACCGGAGTTATTGACAAAAAACTTCTCACCGGTCCCCCGTTAATCGCACAGGTACGTCCTGCCGTGTGCTGTTAGAGCTCTACGAGGGCTACAAATAGCATCAGAGAACGCTCTCCTATCTGTCTCAGAACCGGAGTTATTGACAAAAAACTTCTCACCGGTCCCCCGTTAATCGCACAGGTACGTCCTGTCGTGTGCTGTTAGAGCTCTATGAGGGCTACAAATAGCATCAGAGAACGCTCTCCTATCTGTCTCAGAACCGGAGTTATTGACAAAAAACTTCTCACCGGTCCCCCGTTAATCTCAATACGCGTCCTGCCGTGTGCTGTTAGAGTTTCGCGAGGGCTAATAGCAAATAGCATCAGAGAACGCTCTCCTATCTGTCTCAGAACCGGAGTTATTGACAAAAAACTTCTCACCGGTCCCCCGTTAATCGCACAGGTACGTCCTGCCGTGTGCTGTTAGAGCTCTACGAGGGCTACAAATAGCATCAGAGAACGCTCTCCTATCTGTCTTAGAACCGGAGTTATTGACAAAAAACTTCTCACCGGTCCCCCGTTAATCGCACAGGTACGTCCTGTCGTGTGCTGTTAGAGCTCTACGAGGGCTACAAATAGCATCAGAGAACGCTCTCCTATCTGTCTCAGAACCGGAGTTATTGACAAAAAACTTCTCACCGGTCCCCCGTTAATCGCACAGGTACGTCCCGCTGTGCTACAGCCTACGAGGGCTACAAATAGCATCAGAGAACGCTCTCCATCTGTCTCAGAACCGGAGTTATTGACAAAAACTTCTCACCGGTCCCCTGCTAACGGCCACGTGCTGTTGAGCCACGAGGGCTGCTGAGGCTAGCACTCAGAGAACGCCTCTCATCTGTCTCAGAACCGAGCAGTTGACAAAAACTTCTCACCGGTCCCCGTTAATCGCAGGTACGTCCTGCCGTGCTGTTAGAGCTCTACGAGGCTACAAATAGCATCAGAGAACGCTCTCCCATCTGTCTCAGAACCGGAGTTATTGACAAAAACTTCTCACCGGTCCCCGTTAACGTACGTCCTGGCCGTGTTGTTAGAGCTCTATGAGGGCTACAAATAGCATCAGAGAACGCTCTCCTATCTGTCTCAGAACCGGAGTTATTGACAAAACTTCACCGGTCCCCTGTTAATCGCACAGGTACGTCCTGCCGTGTGCTGTTAGAGCTCACGAGGGCTACAAATAGCATCAGAGAACGCTCTCCTATCTGTCTCAGAACCGGAGTTATTGACAAAAACTTCTCACCGGTCCCCGTTAATCGCACAGGTACGTCCTGCCGTGTTGCTAGAGCTCTATGAGGGCTACAAATAGCATCAGAGAACGCTTCTATCTGTCTTAGAACCGAGTTATTGACAAAAACTTCTCACCGGTCCCCGTTAATCGCAGGTACGTCCTGCCGTGTGCTGTTAGAGCTCTACGAGGGCTACAAATAGCATCAGAGAACGCTCTCTATCTGTCTTAGAACCGAGTTATTGACAAAAACTTCTCACCGGTCCCCGTTAATCGCACAGGTACGTCCTGCCGTGTGCTGTTAGAGGCTCTACGAGGGCTACAAATAGCATCAGAGAACGTTTCCCATCTGTCTCAGAACCGGAGTTATTGACAAAAACTTCACCGGTCCCCCGTTAATCGCACAGGCCCTGTCGTGTGCTGTTAGAGCTCTACGAGGGCTACAACAGCATCAGAGAACGCTCTCCCATCTGTCTCAGAACCGGAGTTATTGACAAAAACTTCTCACCGGTCCCCGTTAATCGTAACAGGTGTCCTGCCGTGTGCTATTAGAGTTCTATGAGGGCTACAAATAGCATCAGAGAACGCTCTCTATCTGTCTTAGAACCGGAGTTATTGACAAAAACTTCTCACCGGTCCCCCGTTAATCGGAAATACGTCCTGTCGTGTGCTGTTAGAGTTTGCTGAGGGCTACAAATAGCATCAGAGAACGCTCTCCTATCTGTCTCAGAACCGGAGTTATTGACAAAAAACTTCTCACCGGTCCCCCGTTAATCGCACAGGTACGTCCTGTCGTGTGCTGTTAGAGCTCTACGAGGGCTACAAATAGCATCAGAGAACGCTCTCCTATCTGTCTCAGAACCGGAGTTATTGACAAAAAACTTCTCACCGGTCCCCCGTTAATCGCACAGGTACGTCCTGCCGTGTGCTGTTAGAGCTCTACGAGGGCTACAAATAGCATCAGAGAACGCTCTCCTATCTGTCTCAGAACCGGAGTTATTGACAAAAAACTTCTCACCGGTCCCCCGTTAATCGCACAGGTACGTCCTGCCGTGTGCTGTTAGAGCTCTACGAGGGCTACAAATAGCATCAGAGAACGCTCTCCTATCTGTCTCAGAACCGGAGTTATTGACAAAAAACTTCTCACCGGTCCCCCGTTAATCGCACAGGTACGTCCTGCCGTGTGCTGTTAGAGCTCTACGAGGGCTACAAATAGCATCAGAGAACGCTCTCCATCTGT